>VYZT01011734.1:4916-65740 GCA_013400735.1 Pomatostomus ruficeps
CCGCCGAAGTTTGCGCGCTCGGGTCGCGGCGCTCCGTAGCCCCCTCTGTGCGGCCGCGCCCCCTCCCGCCCGTCCCGGGGTCCCGCCGGCCGCGGGCGGCTGCCGGAGCCAGCACCGTGTGGGTGATGCTGCTCGCATGTCCGTCGCCGAGAAAGACTCCGAAGTTCCCCGCAAGGTCGCGGGGGAGCGTTGCGTAACGCCGGGCGCTGCGGTGCCGCCGGCGGTCCGAGCCCCGGGACGCCGCGGCGGGTGGGTGGCGGAGGGACTGCCCCGCCGCCCGAGCCCTGCCGGCTTCCCGAGCCTCCCGCCTGCTGGCTGCCCGCGTGGGAGCGCGCTCCTTCCCTCCCTGCTCGGCGCTGGAGAGAGCGCTCCTCTTCCAGGGGCTTTGGCGGAGCTTTGTGTTTTCGCGGTCCGGCCTGAGCCTTCCATTGATTGGAGCTCCTACCGCACCCCGGGGTAGTGCCCGATTTTTAAGAGGGTCGGTAACAGGCAAACTGTCTTGGTGACCTTTTTAGCATGTCCCACACCATGCTAAATGACCTCAAAACCCCCCAAACCGGGCTTTTCAGTGGTCTGCTAAGTAATATGTGCCAGTCACTTTGACATTGTTGTTTTTGTTGTTGTTGCTGTTGTTTTTCTTTCAGACATTTAGTTACAAAATTGGCGCTTGAGACACTCATTAGAATTTTGTTTCTTGAAAAATAATGTCTGAAAACAGCACAGTGTTTTGCTGTATGGGATTTTTGTCCTTTGAGCATTGATCAATAAAGTTAGCAAGTCAAAACCTATCTGGACAAAATCTTTGAACAACAGGTAACAGCTATACAAAAATAACTAGTCCTGATAAGGTCAAATTGTATTTATATCATCATAATCCATCTGGAGACAAACTGTGGTAAGCCGCCTTCTTCATTTGTATATTTGGGCTGCAGGAAGAGTTTGTGTTGGGTAACTGTGTTTCTGTACTTATCATGGTAATGTGTATTTATTTTTCTGTGTGGAGAAATCAGAGTCAGTTCAGCAAAGCCCATCCAAGGGATTGAACCACTTGTTCCAAGGCAAAGTAAAATTAAATTAATTTTCTAGTCCTGAAACAATTGAGGTAAAATACGGAGACCTTTTTTAGGAAGCTTGAGAGCAATCAGAAACACATCCAGTTGCGAAAGCTGAATTTAGTCATATATACTAAATTCTTACTCTTAACAGATTTATGTGAGGATGCTCTTATTTATCTGGAGTACTCTCTAATGTAACAAACCCACTGAGAAGTATGTCATGTATGATTTTTCATTGACTATGAAGCCTGTGACAGCATCTTCCAGAAGGGCTAAGCAGCTTTCGCTTCCCTGTGTGCAGGGTGTTGGAGCGTTTCTGACCACTCAGAGCTCACTGTTTTCCTGCTAAGGCACTCCAGACTTGAGATGAGCGTGTTCCCTCGAAGTGTGAGTGCTGATCTCTGTTCAGATCCAGGCTGAAGTTGCTGATGGTGTCAGCAGTGTCTCCGTACACCTGCCTGGTGAAATGCCCCACTTACTGTAGTGCTTTATCAGTTCTGCCTCTACCCGTCTGGATTGCTCAGTTGAGGTCTCACTGGCTGGCTTTCTTGGGAAATTTATGCAAAATGGTGTTTATAGAGTACTTCCTAGTCTCAGAATTTGCTTTTGGATTCTGCATAAGCTGTGCATACGGTAACCCTCAGGACTTTGTTTTTCTGCTTGTACAAAATGCACTTGCAAACGGCTTTGTTCCTGCTGTGAAGTTAACTTCACAGTTTACCCTTTTGTTAAAATCCGAGAAGTGCTATGTGATACTTGTGTACTACTGAAGAAAATAGTCAGAATGTTCCTGCTGCTTTTCACTACTTATTTTAAGCAAAGAGGAAACAAAAGGTGCCTTGTCTGACAAACTCACTTTCGATGTCTTATGTGGGGCTAAATCTTTTCTTTAAGCAAAAAAAAAAAGCTGCACTGATTCTTATTTAAATTCGTGTACTGTACCGTACATTGTCCTGATTGTAATATTGTAAACATGTGTTTGCCTGCTTGTTCTTCCTCAGCAAATGTGAGGGTTGGTTTTGTTTGATCTTTTTAATTGCATTTTGCAGCATGTTTTTTTTTTTCTCATAGACTATGCTGTAACAGAGTATATTTGCTATAAGCAGTGGTATAAGGTTCCTATTTTTCCAGCAGGAGAAATTACCCTTAGAGTCATTACTGGATGTACTTATTAAACCAATTAAAATTGGTTTTCAAACTTAGAGTATTTACAGAGTTAAACTAGATCTGTTCAGACGCTGATGTGGCCCATTTTTAAGAGTGCCACAAATGACAAAGACTGCAGATTTAAGCCACAGTATTAAACATATTTGCTAACACTTCTTTTTCACTATCTACATAACTGTACTGTGAAAAGAATCATTGTACAGTATTTTTTAAAGCATGTGGCATGCAATTCAGACAATATGGCTTCTGGGGTCAAGCACCACAGTTTTCTTTAAAGTAAGTAGTATTTTTTTCTCCTGGGTAAGTGTCTTTAGTTCAATTTTCCATGCATAAATGCTATGACATTCTTTAAAAATCTAGACATCTCCTTCACTGCTGCTGCCCATTTCCAGTCTAATTATTTTGGGGTTCATACTTTTAATGGAAAGTTTTCTGCAACACATGTCAGGAAGGGTGTTTGAAGTGCTGACTCACTTAATAACAAGTCGTTTAAACAGTTGAGGAAAAGCAAACAGGGAAAAAGCACTTTTCAGGATGTGGCTCCACCAGTGGCTTCCTCAGCTGCCATTCTGTACCTGTTTGGTAGTCTAACAGCAGTCGGGCACCTTCACAGCTGTAGGAGTTTCTGTCTAGATCTGTTCTAAGGAAGCCTTCTGAGAAACAGCAGAATAGGTTTTTGTCAACTTTCCCTGTTGGGTACTTGGGCAAAAGAGGGAAACTTTGAGATCTGTCTGCCTGGAGAAGAGAAGGCTCTGGAGAGACTTGTTGCAGCCTCCCAGTACCTAAAGAGGACCTACAAGAAAGCTGGAGAGGGACTTGGTAAAAAGGCATGTGGTGATAGAGCAAGGGGAAATGGCTTCAAGCTGAAAGGAGATATGTTTAGATGAGATGTTAGCAAGAAATTCTTCTCTATGAGGGTGGTGAGACACTGGAATGCATTGTCCAGAGAAGCTGTGGATGTTCCATCCCTGGAAGTGTTCAAGGTCAGGTTGAATGGGGCTCTGAGCAACCTGATCTAGTGGAAGGTGTCCCAGCCCTTGGCAGAGCAGGAGTCGAACCAGGTGACCTTTCCCTTCCATCCCAAATCATTCTATACTTCTGTATTCCCAAAAGAACAAAATCACTTTTCATGATTGAAGGTGACCTATCCTCCAGCATCCAGAGTGCAGACCAATGTGATTACAGCTGCTCAACTTTCAGAAAGCCCATTTTGTCATGGGTACTTGATTGTGTGCTCATATGTTACTGAACGTGTTTTTCTGATTTTCTTGGTATAGGACAGTCTGTCAGAGGTTTTGGAATTGACTTGACCTATATAGTAAAAAATAAAAGCTTTTAAGCTTTTCTTTATTTTAGCTAAAAAAAGCCCATGATACCAGTGCTTCTGAATTTTGTTGTTGTCACTCTTAGAGTCTACCTAAGTTGACAGTGGTACATGCCTTGAGGTGAATGAAACAATACTAGGGTATTGTTTCCTTGCATTCTCTGAAGCTAGCTAAAATAATTCCCATTTCAGTTAATGTTATATAACATTACATAATATTCTGCCAGTATTCTGTTTTTCCAGAAGTTTCTGGAGTTGTATATTAAAGCCCAAAGAAGAACCCACAGCTGATGTTTTCCTAATTATGTGAAAAGCTCACTGATGCAGTTTTCAGACTGAAGACATGACTTTAGAATAGCCATTGTACATCAAGGTAGAGGTCTGTATATAATCTGTAAACTTTCCTCTGTTTTCTTTCCTGGTCAGTTATCAGG
This sequence comes from Pomatostomus ruficeps, assembly GCA_013400735.1. NCBI lineage: Eukaryota > Metazoa > Chordata > Aves > Passeriformes > Timaliidae > Pomatostomus > Pomatostomus ruficeps. Next base: position 8,897 of record VYZT01011734.1, read on the forward strand.
GACTGATATGGGGGTCAGTACTGTTTGACATCTTTATGAATGATCTGAATGTTGGCGTGAGCACGGGCCAGCATGTTCAGCAGGCATGTGAACTCCCCTACAGCAAGCTGGGGAGTGTCTGACACTGGAGGACAGGGCTGCTAGACAGAGGGACAGGCTGGAAAGGTGATATGACAGGAAGTTTGTGAAGTCCAAGTCATGCATCTGAGCCAGGGTAACACCATGCAGCAGCAGTACAGGCTGGGATCAGCTGTCTGCAGGAAAACTTTGTGTGGGAGTCCTGGAGGACAAGTTGAATGGGGGTCAGCAGTGATGGCCAGCTGCCCCTGGGGTTGGTAGCAGGATTGTAATAAGCAGACTGCAGAAGTGACTCTTCTTGTGTTTGGCACTTGTGAGGCAGCATGGGGTACAGTACCATGTTCAGTTCTGCGCTCCTCAGTACCAGGGAAAACACTGACATAGTGGAATATGTGACAAATGGGACATAAAGGGAGAGGTTGAAGGAGGTGGACTTATTCCACCTCAAGAAGAGAGGTGTAATGGTCTGTTAGCTTTCATACAAAAGGCTAGGATGGTACTTTCCTCTCTGTATCACTTGAATCTGCAGTGATTTTGTTTTTGTCTGGACGGTGGTACAATTTAGCACAGTCTACAGCTATCCACCTAGTGGCAGGCATGGAGAAGACAGACTCATCTCAGACATGTATGGTGACAGAACAAGAAGCAATGGACAGAGGTTGGAACATGGGAAAGTCTAATGAGATACAAGAGAAGGCCTTTTTTTCAGTTAAGGGAGGCCAAACACTGGATGAGGTGTGCAGAGCACCTACAGAGTCTGCAATTTTAGAGATGTTCGGAATGGATAAGACCATAAATAGCACACTCTAACTGGGGCTGGTTTGAGCAGGGAACTGAAGTAGATGATCCTGGAAATTGCTTTCATCACAATCAAGTCAGATTTTTTTCATGGATGTCTGTTTTGTAATCAAAAGATCTTGCTGCTGAGGAGTAATGGTCAGCTCAGAACTAGCTTTCATAAGGGAAGCTAGGATTGTACATTCCCATCTGTATCACTTTAATCTGCAGTGATTTTTTCGTCTGACATTTTGTTCTCTGGTCAGTGCTGCAAGATGTTTCTACAATTCTGTAGTCAGATCTTATCTTTACTCTCCCAAATAAATGGATCACCAGCAAATTTTCATCATTTTATTACTTGCTTATCTCTCCTCCCTCTTTATGATCATATATAATACTCCATGTTGCAGTACAGGTTTCTATGTAACTCTGTTAAAGTAAATAATTATTTGCTTTCTGATATCCTTCGTCTTCTTGCTCATCATTCTGTCTCTTGATGAGTTCAATATTCATACAAAGGGTCTGCATCTGTTTCTCTCAGAGGCTTGCTTGATGTCCTTTGAAAACTGTGGTGTGAACTTTGCTTCCTAGTTTTCTTTCAGCACAGTGCCATCTTATCCTTGTAACTGGTGATGTCTACAGAGAAATCTGGTTGTTTTGTGAGGCAGGAATTCTTTTAACAAATACCTTTGTTAAATCTTTGACAATATGTCATATTTATTTGGGTGTCCCCTACTTCTTTCTGATTTTTTTAGTGTTGATTTGCCATGTTCAAGTGTTAGGGCAACATTCATACCTCAGCTGTTGATCTGGTTTTAAGCAGGAGAAAGTTGATTCAATTCATTGTGTCTTTGAGCCCCTTAAAATCTTAGAGAATAACATCTAATGTTATCAAGTTGTTCCAGTTCATTTTATCTAACATTTTCATAGCGTATTCTGCTGTCACTTTGATTCCACACAGATTCTCAGAGTGCCTCACATAGGGACTTTCTGGAGTAGGGATTGCTTCACTTTCTTTTGCAGTTGAGCACAATTATGAGTAGCTGCTCTGCTCTGTTCTTATTTTCTGTCAAAAGAATAGGGCAAAACTGTGCAAAGGAAGTAACTGAGTACATCAGGGTTATAACTCCTGAAGAAATGGACTGACGTAGCTGGTACATTACTGTATCTTTAGTGGAACTGATGTTATTCTCCATGGAACTGAAAATGCACGTACTGTCCAAGAGAGAGATTTAAGAGAAGTGTAGGCATTGAGTTCAGTATGCTACTGTCCGTGCTACTGACACAGGCCTTTGGATTTTGTCTGTAGGCTAGCAGTATCTTTGGGGAAGGTGTTTTGTGAATATGCTGGCTTGGAAGTCCTCACATGGCTTCTTCAAATAGATCAATAACAAAAGAAAAGCTAAGGGGGATGTGAACCTGTTGATAAATGGAGTGGGGACCCTGGTGACAGAGGATGCAGAGAAGGTAGAGTTACTGAATGCCTTCTTTGCATCAGTCTTCACTGACCAGCCCTCAGGAATCTCTAACTCAGGAGACCAGAGTAAAGGAATGTTGGGAGGAAGACTTTTCCCTAGTCAAGGAAGATTGAATTAGAGAATGTGTAGGCAAATTTCACATCCACAAGTCAATGGGCCCAGATGGGTTGCATCCATGAGTGCTGAGAGACCTCCACAGCGAGGCGGCTCCCAATCATCTTTGGTAGGTCAGGGTGGTTGGGAGAGGTGCCTGAGGACTGGAAGAAATCGAGTGTCACCTCAGCCTACAAAAAGGCTAAGAAAGGGATACCAGGGAACTACTGGCCAGTCATCCTCACCTTAATCCTTGGAAAGGTGATGAAGCACCTCATTCTGGAGGCAATCTCTATCCACATGGATGACAAGAAGGGGTTCAGGAGTAGTCAGCATGGATTCACTAAAAGTAAATAATGCTTGACCAACCTGATTGACTTATATGATGAAACAACTTCCTGAATGGATGAGGAGAGAGCAGTGGATCTTTTCTACTGTGACTTCAGCAAGACTTTGGACACTGTTTCTTGCAACATCCTGAAAGACCAACTCAAGAAGTGTGGACTGGATGAGTGGACAGTGAGATGGATTGAGAACTGACTGAATGGCACATCCCAAAGGGTTTGTAATCAATGGCACTGGGTCTGGTTGCAGGCCTGTCACAAGTGGTGTCCCCCAAGGGTCAGTACTGGGCCCAGTATGGTTTAACTTGTTCATCAATGACTTGGCTGAAGGGGCAGATGCCTCCTCAGCAACTTCACTGTTGACACAAAGCTGGGAGAAGTAGCTGATATCCCAGAGAGCTGTGCAGCCCTGCAGGGGGACATTGACAGGTTGGAGACATTGGAAGAGAGGAACCTTCTGAAATTCACTTGTTTTTTTCTAACAGCTTTAGAGCAGAGAGTCCTATATTAAAAGCACTGTTAGGCTTCTAATTTAGTATCACTTGCTTTTTATTCTTGGAAGTCTGCAAAAATGGGGAGGGAAACCCACCGCATTCTCACTGTCCTTTTTCCCTCTGCATCATGCATCAGTGTTGTATGTAAGCTAATGTTTGAATGTCTGTAGCCATAGTATTGCATTGCAGTACAGGCTCATTACATACCTAGTTTTGAACTTGTTAATCCAATGCGTTCTCTCTTTCTCATTTAGAGTCTGAATAGAAGTGTCTAATATACTCTCTGGACAATGTTCATAATCTTAAGGAATATGCGTAGTCTCATTCCCTTCCTGAACTTCAGCATTCAGTCCAAACTCAGATCCATTTCAACTTACTTGCATTTCCCATGAAGCAGATGCACTAACAGATTTGTTCCAGCAAATCCTTTGGCTGCCTTGTTTCACTGGGCATTTTTTTGGTACCTCTAGGTCTTTCTCTTTCATATGTCTAAGGTGCTGAAGGGTTCTTACGTTGTTGGCTGTTGTTGCTCCAGTATGGTGCCAGAGCTTGTGCATTGCCCCTTATGGCTCTTTTTGGAAGATAGGAAAATTCTTTTTTGGAAGAAGTCGCATGATCCATATTTGTCTTTAGCGCCTTGCATCTGAGGAAAAAAAAGATCTGCGTGCACTCCTTTCAAAGTGCTTCTTGGGACCTTGTCTTTGTTTTTCAGTACTTTAAAAATCCCGCTAACTTGAAAGCTTTGAGAAGCTGTTTCTCCTCTTTTCCACAATTTTCTGCTTTACGAATTAATTTGGAACTCACTTTAGACTTGAAACTTGGTACTAGTGTTGAGTAATAAAATTATGAATTGTGGTGCAAAGGCTTACGTTATAACTTGTATGGAGCAAGGCAAACCTCCTGCTAAACTCTTCTGAGTTCACATCCTGTACCGCAGGAGAACTCTGCCATGGATCATATGCTCTGGCTGCTGTGGGTCCGGAAGCATATGGTGCTGCCTGGGTACGCAGTTGCACCTCCCTAGTTCCAATTAGTCACCAGCTCAGTGACTCTTCTGCCTGCGGTTCCGTAGGTATTGCGAGTTAAGTTGTGAGCTTCTGGTTTGTGTTAAGCATCTTGCACTCCATGCAAATTCTTTTTCTGGCAGAAGCTCAGCTGTTACTCAGCCTACACTTGGTGCTCTGTGCCCCTAAAGGAGCCTGATTGTTTCACTTTGGTTTATGCAGGAGAGTTAATCTTAGGAGATTGTCATCTGGATGTAGAAAAGATGATTATTTCAGTCAAAGTATCAATTATGTTTTTTGGCTGGATGTGGTTGCAGGTTTACTTTTAATGAGCCTCATTTTTAATTGACAGTCATTGAAGCTAGGTCATCATGAAACATTGAAAGACAAATAGATAATCATTTGCAGGTGTGGTTTTTACAGTATGCTGGGGAGCCCAGGAGTACCTTAGAATAACTTAAAGAGGTAAATTAAATTATTTTGTTACATTAATAATTAATGATATTATTATCACTAATTATATTCTGCTCTACAAGGAAAATTACGCTTGAACATTTTATCACATAAGCAACAGCACTATCATGAAACAGCTGTGGTTTTAGGCTTTTTTTTTCTGTGAACCCTTGGATAGTAAAATTGGCTTTGAGTTAAGCTTGGCTACTGCTTTATATAAGGTTCAATACCTTACTCTTTGATGGAATAAATGAGTCAGACTAACATTTCAAGTAGCTAAAGGAAGGTGCTTTTTACTGACATAGCAATGAAAAAGAGCAATTGATTTTTAGCTATCTTATCTTTTCTATTTTTGGGATCTGATTAATGACTTTTCTACAGATTAAACAAAATTTTGTAACTCTCCAGTAGAATGAGTGTTAAATCGAAACTGCCTCTCTGTGATCCTGCAGAAGAAGAATTAGAGCAGCTTACTTGCTATTCAGCATTGTTAACAGATGGTTTTAGACAGATTAGGTAGGGAAATCCCCAAAGGATGATTTATGAATTAATGATTGCAAACAACTCTGATTATAGTTTAGTAAAACTGTGGTATGGTACAATGAGCCTATGGCTTTCTGCGTGGATTTATTTTATGTTTCTTAAGTCATTGGCAAAGTATAACCCTTGCTCGATAGAACCTTAAATTCTATTTTTTGCTAATTGAGATGTATTGCATTTCATTAATAGCTTTGTTTAAAGCTAATGGGGTAAATGAGAAGTGATATAGACTCTAGAACAAACTTATAACTGTTAGTCTGCTTTAGATACTGAATTGGATTATTTCTTGGTTATATGCCTAGAATGAATTCTCATGTGGTAAGTTAACTTCTAAGCACAAACTACCAAGGTAATGTATGAGCAAATCCTAAAGTTCTTTCAGATGTACGTAGAAAAATAAAAAATTACACTGTTGGTTTTTCTTACAGAAACATATTTTCATGAAGCAGAATGAATATAGCCATTTAGAACCACACAAATCCTGTCTTTTCAAATAACAATAAAACAAAATTGTTCTGTAGTAACATTATCTTCTCCATATGGGATTAATGATGGTATTTTGTTTGTTTATTCACAGGTGTGAAAAATTCAGAAGTAGAAGGGTAATGTTGTCCAATGTTTCAAGCACTTAACATGAAGGAGTTAGACCAGTGTATGGAGTGTGCCCTTTTAATTATCAAAGATTTTGTATTGTATCTCCATGTTACATTTACGTATTCTTAAATTTTTCACCTGAATGAGTATTTATTGGCCTGGAGCTCTTTGATGAAGCAATCAAAAGAATTGTTCAAATTCTGTTCAAAAGAAACAGGCACTTTAGCATAAATAAGATTATAGTTCCTGGATTATATGAAGTTTTTGTTTTGCTCTCCTGTAAGTGGATAGTAGTTGGATTTGCATAGCCTTTTCCAGAGCACACTGTACTTCTCGATTAATCCCTAGAGCAAGTTTGTGCTTTTCAAAATGGAGTACCAGGTGTCGCTCTGAACTAAAGTGGGATGTCAAAATGCAGTTACGGAAGCCTTCTCTGAAAGAGGCTGCAGGAACACTTCTGTCAGAACCATGCAATGCAAGAAGGGTTGAATAGCTGGTATTCCTGGCAGGGAGACCACCTGCTTATGAAATAACAAGGAATATATTCTAGATCTTCAGGAGCCAATCCCAGTCTGAATAGAAAGAATTCTCAGTTGGTATAATGTGTTATCCCTGCGACATCTCTTATTAAAATGTCTGAATTTTTAGTTCCACAACAGTGGTGTTTTTTTGAATAAGCAGCTCAGAGCTGGCTCAGGCATTGTTCGCACAAGTAGTACAAGGTCAGGTACATTAACAACAGCAAGTTAGGGAGAAAAGCCAGAATTATTATTTGCCAGTCTGTGGTTTTGAGGTTACCTGATTATGTTAGTAAATTGAGTTATTTCTGAGACTTGCATCTCTCTGGTGCTGAAAACATGGCTGCATCTCTTTTGACCGCATCTGAAAGTAGACTTTAAACAAGGAACTTCCCTCTGAGTTGGATTTTCCTAGGCTTAATCCTGCCCAGGATTTCTAGGTGTGGAACAAAAAATGGGAATTGCTTTGTTTATGAAATCTAGCTGTTTGGGTAAGAAGGTACTGAGCTGAAGGGCAACAGAAGGGGAGGAAAATGCACTGTCTTGTATGCCCTGAGACCCAATTATTTGGTCTACTAGCTTATACTCACATTTTCTAGTGAGGTAGTTGTGTATTTCAAACTTCAAGACAGCAGTTGCGTTAGAAAGCCAGTTTTACTTCTGGATGCATTTTGTAATAGGTAAATGCATATTTTATGATATCCACTGTGTTTGTTGATGCTCATACTGTATAATCAGAAGAAGTTAAGTTGGACCTTGTTTGAAAAACTATCTTTGTCAACTCATGTCAGGTTGCCCAAAGGTACAGATTTTGGTGCCAGCTTCAGTCTGTGAACTTGCAAACATCTCTTAAAAAGGAGAAGAAAGTTAAAACTTGAATTGTCTGAAAATGACGACCTTTTTCATAGTCACTCATTCCTATAGAAATTCTGAAGATGCCTATTTTGGGTGGAAGGTGGGGCAGTCCTCTGACTTGTACAGCATGTGGCAATAAGGATAAGCTATCTTTGATCAGTGGTCAAGCCTCACTGAGGGTTTTCCAGTGATCTGTCTCCTCTTCCATGTGTGGAAAAAAAGAAGAAGGGATAGCAGCAGTGCAAGGCAGTTTTTGTGTACTTTTCTGCTTCACCTCTGCAGATCAGTGGGGATCCCTGGTTTTAACGAGTCTGTGAAAAGAGAACATTAAAAAGAAAACTTATTTCTCCTCTACAGTAGGGTACTTTAATAACATTATTAAAGTAATTCAATCCTCTACATTTATCCAAGAATCCACAGGCTGCAAGAAGAGTGTTCATTCCTTTTTTTTTTTCTCTCTCATGTTCCTTTTCACAGCTTGAAAAAAAGAAAGAAGGAAGAATTGGGAATAATTTAATCCCACAGAAAAAAAAAAGTCCTGTAGTTTTCAGAGTTCTTATTGCTTTGGGGAAAAAAAAAAAAAAACAAAACCCAGAAAACCACCCCACTACGCAAATCCCCAAACCCAAAATAACCCACACTGGAGGAAATAAATTGGTGTCATCAAATTGCTGCACTGTATTTGAACAAGTTCATCTGTATCACATTTTGGCTAATCATTTTCTCAATGGTGTTAGGTTTGGAATTTGAAATTTAAAAGTTTCTTTGTTTTCTAGGAATGCATTCAGTACAAAGAAAGGACATTTGCAACTGTAGTAGAGTCTTGCTCTGAGTTGGATCCTTTCTTTTGATCTCTTAAGAATTCCAAGAATGTCTAACAAGTACATAGCAATGGTGTGAATAATCTGAGGTGCGTATTTGAATTTGAAGTTGTGTGCTTTTGTCTTTCCTGGTGAACTTTACAAAGAGTAGATTTTGAAGTGTAGATGTGAAGGAGGTGGAGAGGACTGTTTTCACCCCTTCCAGATAATATTTCTATCTGCTGAAGCTATTGTGCTTGTGAGAGGTGAACAATTAGGTGTTGTGGGGTTTTAAAATTAAATGTACAGTTTGCAGTTAACCAGCAGGAAATCTGGTTACAAGTGCATTATAGCTTGTGTTGCCTTTGCTTCTTTAAACCTCGTGATCTTTTCAAGGCAAGCACATTGAGGACTATGGGATATAAGACACCAGGTTAGGTACACCAGAGATCCGAGCTAGCAGAGCTGTTCTTGTGTTACGTGGCAGCTCCTGCTTGTCGCTGCAGGTCACGGATTGTTCCTTTTTCCTTGTCAGAGGTGGCTTACCAGCTTGTTAGACATTGCACGTGAAAGATTGCCTGCGGCTCAGCTAAGTGTGTCAGCATTTGCCCGCAGATAAGTGAACCGGTTGTTTAAGTTGTTTATTTAATTTGCTTCCCTGAAGGTTTTAATGAAAGATGTGTATAAAACCAGTGAGAAGATACTTTTAAAAAGCCTCCAGGTAAAGGTACAAATACAACAGTCTCAATGTCACAAGTCTAACACTACTCAGCAGTCTTGGATATGCAGTGCATTTGTATTGCTCTTCTAGACACCAGTCCAGAGGGACTATGAGGAAAATTTATAAATTGGGGGTAGCTGGCTCACATTACTTTATGGAAGCTGTCTCAAAAGTGTTGACTTTGCATCCTGAATGATGTGTTGGGGTCCATATGACTTCTGCAAGAAGGGGTTGATTGCTCCTTTGAATAACAACACACAGAAGAAACTGTTCTGGTTCAGTTGTCCATAAAGCAGGGGCAATTGTCTCAAATAATGTTTTCAGCATAAATAGAATATGGGTTCTTACAATTAACTAGTGCATTAGTAGTGCAGTTGAATTTCTCTTTGGTAGTGTTTTCCAGCCTTTGAAAACTTTAAAAACTGAGTTTCTGTGAAGTTTATCTGTTGAATTTTTCTACAGAATTAAATATGAGTAGAAAGATAAGGTTTTCCAATTCGAAAAATCCACACACTAACTGACCTTTTAAAAAATATTTTAGTGCTTGAAATTGTACAAAATGCTTAAGATTTCCATTGGTGCCTGGACAGGCTTCTAATCTTAACAGACTTTTGTTTTCTAGGACAGGTAAGCAGGTAGACCATGTTCACTTCCTAAGATCCCTGAGGCTCATCTTGTGATGAGAAGTCTGTGTGACAGTTATGCTTGTAGCCCTTATGGACAGGATGTCAAATGCCAGCTGCTACTTCTCTGCCCGCTCTGACACATGGCTGTATTCTGTAGCAGGCGTGGGTGTTGGAACAACGCGTGCTGCTGTCTGACTAAATGAGTCTGAAGACCTGATTGTCCTCAAGGTGTACACAAGACCTAATGAGAGACAGTACCTAAAATGTAATATTAGAAGTTTCTCTCTGCCCTCAGACTCAAGATGAACTAATGAAAGTACAAGCAGTGTGGGAAAGGCCTTTTTGACCAAGATTTCTACATGGCGTATTAAATGCAACTAAGTTTACCTTGTAGGAGTTTGTAACTTCTTTCCCAGTACATAGTGCTATTACATTTTCTTAGCAAAGGCTTTCCATTCCTGGTATTACTTTTTTTTTTCCTCAGAAACAAATTTTCTACCATTATAAAGTTAATGGAAGGTAGAAAGCAGAAAATACGCCAAATAGAAGAGGAGCTGTTACTCTAAGGCAACTAATCCTCATTGCATAGAGATAACATCCTGAATTTTTTCTAGAGGGAAAGCTGATCAATATAGAATTAAAGAATCAATGGCCTAAGTTGGAAGGGACTTTAAAGGTCATCTAGTTGCAACCCCCCCTGCCAAGGGCAGTGACACCTTCCATTAGATCAGGTTGCTCAGGGCCTCATCCACCCTGGCCTCGAACACTCCAGGGATAGGCCATCCACTTGTCCAGACAACCCATTCCAATGCCTCACCATCCTGAGAGTAAAGATTTTTTTTTCTTAATATCTAATCTAAACAGATTCTCTTTCAGTTTGAAGCCATTCCCCCTTGTCCTGTCACTACATGGCCTTGTAACAGACCCTCTCCATCTTTCCTGTAGGCTCCCTTCAGGCACTGGAGGGCTGCAATGAGGTCACTCTAAGCCTTCTCCTTTCCAGGCTGAATATTTCCAGGCTGAGTGTGTGGTGTTTGCGTGGCAAGGTTTTGGTAGTGGGGAGGCTACGGGGGTGGCCTCTGTGAGAAGCTGCCAGAAGCTTCCCCCACATCCAACAGGGCCAGTGCGAGATGGCTCCAAGATGGACCCACTGCTGACCAAGGCTGAGCCAGTCAGGGATGGCGGTAGCAGCTCTGGGATAATGGATTTGAGAGGAGGGAAAAGGTATTGTGCCAGAAGCAGTTGCAGCCAGAGAAGAGGGGAGTGATAATACGAGACAAACAACTCTGCAGATACCAGAGTTGGTGCTCCACTTGCAGGACTTGAGGTTCCCCTGCAGCCTGTGGTGCAGACCATGATGAGGCAGTTGTCCCGCTGCTGGCCATGGAGGTCCACAGGGGTGCAGAGATCCATGCTGGAGCCGGTAGATGTCTGAAGGAATCTGTGACCCCATGAGAAGCCTGTGCTGGAGTGGCTTCTTGCAGGACCTGTGGCCTCGTGGAGATGAGCTGATGCTGGAGCAGGTTTCCTGACAGGACTTGTGATGCCAAGGAGCACCCGTGCTGGAGCAGCCTGTTCCTGAAGGATTGCACTCCATGGGAGGGACCCATGCTGGCTGGAGCAGTTAGTGAAGAACTACAGCCTGTGGGAACGACTTGTGTTGGAGAAGTTCATGGAGGACTGTCTTCCATGAGGAACAGACCTCATTCTGGAGCAGGGGAAGGAAACCTCTTGCTGAGGAGGAAGCAGCAGGAGAAACAGCATATGAGACACTGACCACAGCCCCTGTTCCCTGTCTTCTTGAGCTGCTGTGGCAAAGGAGGTAGAGAATCAGGAATAAAGTAAAGGCCAGGAGAGAGGGGTAGAGGAAAGGTATTTTTAAGATTTGTTTTACTTCTCATAATCCTACTCTGATTTGATTGGTAATAAATTCATTTAACTTCCCCAAGCAGAGGCTATTTAGTCCATGACGGTAACTGGTGAGTGATCTCTCCCTTCCTTATCTCAGCCCACAAGCCTTTTATGATATTTTCTCTCCTGTTTCCTACTGAGGAGGGGAGTGATAGAGTGGCTTTGGTGAGCACCTGGCATCCAGACAGGGTCAACCCACCACGTAAGAGGCAGTAACAAATACTGCTCTCAAGAGTCTATATCATCCTGTGTACAATGTGGGCATGTTCCCAGGGGGAGAGGTGGGCAGGATATCTTCCAACATGACTTGTCAGTTTAACTCTTGTGTTTGTAGCAGGGGCTGTGAAATAGCTATGTTTCCTCTGGTTTTATTTATAGATGTCTATAAATATTTCCTGAAACCCAGTCTCTTAAGTATCACTTAATTCTGTCATGCAAGACTTAATTACACTGACAATAAATAGACATTAGAACATTTTTAGCTAAGCGTGCTGTCATGATGCTTCCTGAGCATGAAACATATAATGACTTAAATGTCAGTATCCGAAGGCCCTCAAAGAGATCTGAAAACAGCTGCTCAAAAATTGCCACAACTGAGCTTGTTTCCTTAAATATGAAGTACATCTTGACACATTATGGCTGCATCTCTTCATTTTGGTAAAGAACCTGAGAAAAGGCCATTATTTTTCCATGGCTTCTCATAACAAGTGACAAAAGATTGTAGCTGACAGATTCTTGAGACTGTACACTCCTTGAACTGATTGTCTCAAATCTCAGATAAACATTCCATGGAAATAGTGTAAGAGTTCACATTAAACAGAGTGTGAGTACCATCAAAAGGACTGTTTCCTTTCTAGGACCTGATCAGTAAATCCTTAAGTAAACAGCGTGTAACATATTGCTCAAAGAGGCTTGCAGGTAATCTGTGCAGCTGCTAACTCCTGTCCAAACATGACAGATGTTGGTGACTGGGAATACATGATCAGAATATAACAGATTAAATATTTGGGAAGTGGTAATCTTGAGGGAGGTCTTAGATGATCTTGGATTCACATGGGTTTCCTTCATTTAAAAGAAAGTTAGAACATAGTAATAGTTCTAGTCTGGTTGCAACTGGATAGACTGCAGGGGAAAAGCAATTTGTTGTAATCTGAAATATCTTAAATGCTGCAAGTTTTACTAGTTCGGTTTTTTTAGAGGCTCTTAGAATTTCTTTGGTTGGTTGTTGGGAAGAAAATTCCTTGTTAAGTTTCTTCTGGGTCTTTCTCCATTTAACTTGTCCAATTTTTTATCTTAGTTTTAAATGTCGTTTAAAAGTCAGGAGCAAAACCTTTGCTTATTCTTTATTTTAGAAGCCTTTCGTATTGGCCTTTTAATGCTCACTGCTGTATTTGTGTTCTGAGGCAATATTATTGAGTGCTGAACTGGTTAAATAATCTTTGCACCTTTTATTAGCATCAGTTTCCTTCAGTTTGTCACTTAACATATTAGTGAAATTCTTCTCTTTGGCAAGTTAAGATCTTGTTATTTTTTTAACCCTGACTGTTAATTACAAGCTTAATTAAGTCTTGAAAAGAATCCTAAACTGCAGTTGTCATTATCTCTGCTTTTTCAAAACTTCATTTGAAATGGGGAATGTACCTGTCACTCTTAACACTCTGTAAGGGAATGAGAATGCATAATTGTGAAAAATCTTTCTCCTTGTTCGTACAGCAGTTTTCTGCAGGTGGCAGGTTATGAGAAGCCCATCTTGTATCTGAACAGCTTTCCTCATGCCTTTGACATTATTAAGCATTTTACATTTGGTTTATATGTAACTCATGTTTCTAGAACCCAACCCAGCCCTTTTTTCTTGAACTGATGTATATTTCACATCTTTCTGTTATCATGACCTACCTCCTCCTATTTCAGGGCTGTTTGTTACTTAGTTTTTTATAGGAAACGTCCTATGCAAATCTGGTATCAGTACAGGCTGCATTTGCTACATAATGTTGATCACACTTGAAAGAGGTTCACACATGAAGTGGTTCACTGTGATGTTTCAAACTTCTTGACCACCTTCTGTTTTGATTCTCTCACAATGGTTGTTTTTAACTGTCAGTCCATACAGTTTTTTTGACTTATTTGAAAAAAAAGAAAACCTATGGAGCTCAATAAACTCCCCTCCATTCCAACGTTAAGATGGTTGGTTACTCTACTGGCCCTAAGTTAGCCAGTTGGAGAAGAAATTATATTACCCACCTAAGAGCTTATTATTCCAGGAGGTATTTGCAAAGCCTCAGCTGCTAGGTATAACCATAGGCTGAGTTTGATCTTCATATACAAGCTACTCAAGTGGGTGTCTAGAGTAGGTCATAGCATCAGAGAATGGTTTGGGTTAAAAGGGACCATCTAGTTCTACCCCTGGCCATGGGCAGGGGTACCTTCCACTAGACCAGGTTGCTCAAAGCCCAAGGCTGTCCACATTACCTGGCCTTGAACTTTTAAAATGATGGGGCTTCCATAGCTCAGGGAAGTTGTTCCAGTGCCTCAACACCTTAATGGTAAAAAATTCTCTCTTTAAGTCCAATCAGAACATACCCTCTTTTAGTTTGAAATAATAGACCTCTTTACTGTCACTACAGGTCTTGGTAAAAAGTCTTTCCTGATCTTCTAAGCCACCTTTATGTATTAAAAGGCCCCTATAAGGTCTTCCTGGAGCCTTCTGCAAGCTGAAGCACCCCAGCTCTCTCAGCCTGTCTTCGTAGGAGAGGTACTCCATCCCTCTGACCATCTTCATGGCCCTCCTCTGAACTGTCTTCAGCATTCCATGTCCTTCTTCTGATGGGGTCCCCAGAGCTGTACACCCCACTCCAGGTGAGGTCTCACCAGAGCAGAGCAGAGGCGCACAATCCTCTCCCTCAGCCTGCTGGCCATGCTGCTTTTGATGCAGCCTAGGACACAAGTACATTTTTTCTTGCAGCAGTAGCCCCAAGTCATTTTCTTCTGGGCTATTCTCAATCCATTCATCCCGCAGCCTGCAGCGGTGCTGGGGATTGTCCCAGCCCCAGTGCAAGACCTTGTGTTCAGCCTTGTTGAACTTCATGAGGTTAAGATGACACTGGTGATAGACATGTCGAAACAGCTGCTTGTTCTTGCTTAGCCTTGGCGGGGGGAGTAGAGGGGTTGTTTTTTGTTCTGCAGAAGTTATGATGCCCTCTGAATAGGATGCTAAAGAAATGATAGAAGTGTAAAAGGCACTCGTGTTCCTGAGAGTGTTTTGTAAGACTTTAATAAAGCAATTTAAGCTGTGATACCTTCATGATTTTTATTATTTGCATACCTCTGCAGTAACATGGGAATTAAAATAAATGCCCTTGATGATTCGTAAGACACAGTGGGATTCATTTCACTCTGCAGTGTTATTTGCATATGCATTTTTTTCAGGCTTATGCAGAACATGTTTAAACTTTTACTGGTGTAAAATGCTGTGGGAGGTAAACTTGAAGCCAGTATGTAAACTTGCAGTTTGTTTTAGGCCAGTGTTATTTTATATATACTTCTGAGAAGTCAATGACTGTATGAATGTAATATTAACCCGGCATTGAGTTGCTGTTTGCTTAAAAACCAGTTGAAGAAACAAATCTGTGACCCTCTGTCAATTTGGTTTTCCTCAGCATTTGGACTAATGCTCTCAGTTGGCTTGCTAGTCATGTCTATTCAAGAATTCACCAGCTGGCACTGTTGGATGAACTGCTGATGAGTATTTGTTAATTCTGTATACCTGAAGTATCTACAATCCAAGAATTCAGGGGAGCTGCATAGTGCAGTTGTTTTTACTATGAATTTCCTGTTGGTTTGAATTTCCATTGAGGTGATGGTAATGGTGTGTTTTGAGGAATGTTGTTCCTCATCTAAAATGAAGATGTTCAGATGTTTCCTCAGTTTACTCTCTAGTAGGACTCTGTTTTCATCTTAAGAAGATCTTTTCCCTGGAAAGGCATCTGGGGCTTATAGGCTTTGAAGTTGAAGTTTGGTGACCCAGGAGACTCCTACAGATTTGTTGTATGAATTATAGAAAGTGGCCTTCCTTTAGATCTTGTGGCTTAGGTACAAATTGGAAAAGTAGGGTTCTTATAAGAAGGCAGCAGGCAGACAATGCATTCCTGTACTGATGTTTTGTACCAGAACAAAATATTCTTCCATTCTCATAGTAGTTCTTCCACAGAAGAACTACTTAGCACTGTGCTAAGGTTTTTTTTTTTTCTTTTTTATTTTTCTTGTGTGTGCAGAACACTCCATGAAGTGTTGACATGTCCCATTGCAAAGAGTTTAATACTGGGAACTTGGCTAAACCAGCTCCTGGCATTCAAAACCAGCCTCAGCAAGGTATTAAACAACACCACTCTATTTCTTCTCCAGAAAGACGACTCAATAATACCTGAAGGATAAACCTTGGGCATTGATCAAATAATGAAGCAGGACAGTTCCTACACTGCTTCCTGCTATGTCCTTGAATCTGAATGAGCATTACAGGTACAGCTTGTATGCTCTTGTCCCACCACAGGCTTGACTGGTAGGAGAATGTATGAGTGAATGATGATTTATGTTTTTCTGAGGAGCAGCAAAGACATCTGTGATCAAGCTGATATAGCTGAGATGTTCAGACACTTAAGTAATTCATGTAATTCTGAGATTCTCTCAGCAGACATCTTTGAACTCCTGGGGATGTGGCATACAGTGGAGTTCTGTGGGCACTTCAAGGATTCTACTGCTGAAAGGAGCACTTCTGCCTATCTTTTCCTTTTGCCACCAAAAATATTCATGAAGCTATGCAGTGAACCAGAGTGGGGACCTGATTATGGGGAAAAATAAAATAACAAGCATCACTTTCCCTACAACTCTCATGTTTGCAATGAATTTATCTAATGTTTAACTCACATCAGATAAATTCATTGCAAACGTGAGAGACAAGGACAGGCAGGACCATCTTTGTTGGGTTTTTATGCTGGTTTAGGATGTTTGAAACTTCAGAGTTCAACTCTGTCCTGCTTCTCACTAGAAAATGGTTGTAGTAGCAAAAATGTACAGCTCATGTTTGTAATGCAGTCTGTAGTTAGTTAATTGTGAGTAACTGGATTGCATACTGTTCTCATGTTTACCTAATGCCTTGGTTGAGGAATTGCTTCTGCAGTCCTGCCTTTCTCCTCTGTGAGGGGAAAGGATCTCTTTGTTTCCTCACATTTGGTGTTTTGGACAAATCTTCAGTCTCCTGCAGCCAATGTGCAGCTGATCCCCAGTCCCTGTGATCCATGAGGGAATGTGTATTGCTGTGCAGTGGGCAGAAAAGCCAAGTCAGGAGGTCAAAATAGGAATGCCCTGACATGTTGTTTTACTGATAACTTGTATCTAAATGGCAATCTTTTTCTAAATTCTAGGAAATGTGTAATTGAGAATGTTTAAGTTATGAGGTGGATATTTTAGTGGGGGAAGGGCTGTGTCTGTAGTGTGAAAGGCTGTTGAGACCCAGGGCAGCTTATTTTAATACTGCAAATGGGAGAGGAAGAAAAATAAAAATCCTTCTGTTCATTTGAGATAAACTGAGATTACAGCAGGTGAGCAACCTTAATTATGCTCCAAATTTTTCTTCATTCTCTGAGAAGTTAAATGATACCTCATGACACAGTACAAAACTAAATTTTATTAGTGAAGAACTGTAAAAATCTATTCCTGAATTCAATTCAAAACTTGCCTTTAGTATTAAAGTTAAAATGTTCTAATAAATAACTCTTCTTGTTTGCAGATAACTACTCTTATTAAT
This sequence comes from Pomatostomus ruficeps, assembly GCA_013400735.1. NCBI lineage: Eukaryota > Metazoa > Chordata > Aves > Passeriformes > Timaliidae > Pomatostomus > Pomatostomus ruficeps. Next base: position 25,983 of record VYZT01011734.1, read on the forward strand.
CATAAGGATAAACCAAAGCGTTCAGACAAGACTCTGCAGGCAATTCAGCGAGTGGGCCAAGCCGTTAACCTGGCAGTCGAGAGATTTGTTACTGTGGGTGAAGCCATAGCCAACGAAAACCATGAACTGAAGGAGGAAATGAGTGTAGCTTGCATAGAGGCAAGGAGAGCAGGTATGTAGTTACTCATGAAATTGTACTTGTGCCATTTTTGGCACACTATTTTTAGTGTCAGGCATAATGCAAGAACTTCATTCTTTAATTGCTTAACCTTCCTCTGCTGGTTCATTCAAGGCCTGATCTGTTACCTGATTTTGTCACTTACTTAAATTACTGTCATCTTACGAGTAGGGAATGGAATTGTGTGTTGGCTTTGATTTTTATAGGATCATTTGCCACAAGGAATTACCTGACTGCTTTTTTTTTTATGATGTTATGACAGACAAAGAGCAGAGTGTTGGGAATACAACTTCAGAGTTCATTGCTGCCAAGTTAAAACAGTGGAGTATTTAAAGCTGAGTGTTATGCTATTGAGGTCACTTCATTCTGAATTTCAATGTCTGAATGAAGGTCAGTGTCAACCCATATTTCATCAGGACTCAGTAAGATGACTCACATCAGTCATGTGCTGACTCCCCTCAGCAGAATGAAAATCATATTGTGCTTGCCTTTTTACTGGATTCAAGTTTTGTTGCAAACTTGCAGTGTGTGTGAATTGAATGTGAAGTGTGGATAATTGAGTTGCCTGCTGTCACTCCCCTTCCCCCAGAAGACTGTCTAGGCGAGTAGGGGGTTGCATTCTCTGATGCTGTAAGAGAATGTCTGTGTCATGCTAGAATCTGCTTTCCTAGATACTAAGTACTACTCACTGCATAATATTTCAGTGGCCCCCTGTAAATGCATATTCTTAGATCTGCAGTGAAGCCTTCAAGATGACATCTAGTAGAAAGTTTCTTTTGTTGTTAGTGGGGTGAAGTTTTGTTTTTTCTTTCAAATGCCTTTGGATTATGGGAGATTCTACTTGAAGCTTTCCCAGTTTGAGCAGGTGGATGTACCTACAAGTGTGACAGACCTTCTGCTTGCTGTGGCTTCAGGGAGACAATCTTGAGCTTCTGTTGTGAAGACAAATAAATGATCCTTCAACAAGCCTTCAACACTAATGTCTTGATTACTGCAGGATGGAGCAGTACTTTACTCCAAGACGTGTGCTACTGTACTTAAAACGGATCTGTTAAATTAAATAAGGGGCTTGGGTGGGTGTTTGGTTTTCATCTTTGAAATGACGTCAGAATCCTGAAAAACTTCTTTGCTGTCCTAAGTGGTGCATGTCATGCTGAATTGCTGTTCTGGCCTCAGACTTTGGGGATGCAGTTCATACTATTATTTGTGATTAAAAGAAAAAAGAAGCTTGGAAATTGGGCATGGTGCTGTAAGAAATCCTCTGAAAATCCCTCAACAATGAGTCACAATGTCTAGAAACACACTGATGATAAATGGTTGTTCTTGTGATTTGAAGGACTGTTCTGGATAAACTTTAGACTGAAAATTCCTAGTCGCTCCAGTAAACTTGGCTGCAAACAGAAATGTCCTAATTTAAAAACATTCCATTTGTTATGTGAAGCATGTGTTTTCTCTTCAGAGATCCAAGTAAAATGCTGACAAGCCAAAATTGCCAAAGTTCACATCGGTAATCTCGGCTGCTGGAAGAGCAGTGCAGTCTGAATCTCTGTTTCTTGACTTGCCAGTTATGCTGTGGTTAAGTATTTTTTTTCTCCCTATCACTGTGTGCAGGAGGAGCTCAGAATCTAAAAATACTCTGTGGTATTTTATCCCAGCAAAAGACTATAGTTCTTTTCCATTGTAAGTTTTATTTCCTGTTATGCAGTGATAGCCTCAGTCTAGAGGAGTGAAGATATGGGCTGTTTACACTTCTGTCAGCCTCACATTTACATTGGCATGGCTTGGTTTTTCCCTGCATTTAAGGTCTAACTGAAGACTTACGTGGGAAATCCAGTGTAGCGATCATGTTTGCTCCTGGTTATTTGTTTGATGGAGGGGTTTTTGTGCCAGTATTATCTCTGTGGACTGTGTTGGACAAAGTAACACAGTCCTTTGAGCAGATAGATTCCTATGGATCAATATCCTCTGAACACGGTTGCTCAAGTGCCATTTTTAATAACGTTGGTGTTCCCAAGCAAGCCAAAAAAATTTCCTGGACAATGATAGCCAAGAATGTTGACCTGTATAAAAGAATCCTGTGTTCTGAGGGAACAGACATAAGAAAGCCTTTGCTCTTTTGGGCAGGGAATCTGGTAGAGCTGTTCATACTTCTTTTTAGCCAATAAATTAAGATAGTGTCTCAGAAATGGAGATTTTGTTAGACATAAAAGATAGATTTCAGCGCAAAAGGATTTAGAACATTAAGCATCTCAGTTTCTAAGAAAAGCAGGGAGTCTTTAAATCAATTGCATCTCCTGCAGAGCCTTTGAAGGATAACAGATGTTGTATCTGTCTCTTGCGAAGGGTATAATCAGTGATCTAAAGTGTTTCAGACTTGTTATGACTATTTCCTTATAAAAAACCTTGTAATTTGATTGACTCAAAATAGAATCCTGAAACACTTGCAGAGGGTCATGTAGCAGATTTTGCCTAACATTATTCTTGCACTGTGTCAATGTTTACAATGACAGTATAGTAGTGGAATGTAACTTTAAAGAAGCACATTTTAGATGCCCATCTGTGATTTTTTTAATCTATTTTTTTTTTCTCTAAAACTAGGAAAGACTGGCTAATTTAAAAGAGAAAGCACATGCCAGGAATGCATTAGTGTCATAACATTTCCAGTATTCTCTGCCAGTTGACTATGTAGCCCTAAAGGAAGGCATGGAGTGAAATAAAAACAATAAATAGCTCTCTCCTATTTTTGCCTTGAGTTTTTGTACAGAGAGGGCTAAATTAAGAAGGCTGAAAAACGGAAATTTAAATGGATAAATGGAATCACAGAATAACTGAAGTTGTAAGGGACATTCTAACTGGAGATGATGCAATTTGTTGTACACTTCTCATTTCTTATTTCTTTCTTTTACCCTTATTGAAGAGTGTTTGACCACCCTTGCCGTGGCAAAAGTATTTTCTTACGTCTTGTTCCTTGCTTCTTGTTCCATCACCATACATATTGGGATCAGTCTGTCTGTGTCTCTCCGTACCTGCCCACTAGGGGGATGGGTGTAGACCACAGAAAGCTCTGCCAATGTCTTCTCTTCTTGAGGTAGAACAAACTCCCTCCCTTCAACCTCTCCCCTTGTGTCATTTGCTGAGGAGCCCAGAAGTGGACATGGTACTCCAGATGCTGCCTCACAGGTGCCAAAAGGAAGGGAAGAATCATTTCTGCAGCCTTCCAGGTGCAGCTAACCATTATTGCTGACTCCTGTTCAATTCTTTGTCTTCCAGGCCCCCCCCACAAAGGTTCCCTGTTGACAGCTGATCTCAGCATGCAGGGCTGAGTGGTGTTACCCTGGTGCAGATGTGGTATTTATTGCCCTTATTGGACTTCCCAGATTTTCTATCAGATAATTGTTTTCAGCCTGTCCCTCTGTTTAGCAGCCCTGCCCTCCACAAGTATCACACTCACCCAGTCTGGCGTTGTTCACACACTTGCTGAACATGCTGAGTCATCATCCAGGGAATGGTTTTGATGACCCCTGGCAGGGAGTCACGCAGGGGGACACCACTGGAAGTTGACTGCTCATTGAACTTTGTACCTGTTACCAGCATCCCTAAGCCCAGCAGTCAGGTTCATTTTCTATCCACCTTTTTGTTCACTTAGTCCATATCTCTTGATGAAGTTACAAGGACACTATGGGAGATCATGTCAGGGGCCATGCTGAAGCTGAGATGCACAGCATCCATTACTGACTTTTTTTAAAACAGTGTCATCTCATCATAGAAGGCATTCAGATCAATAAGGGACTATTTACCCTGGCAGGTCTGTGCTGGGTCTCTGTGATTGCCTTTTTCTGCTTTATGTGGTAATGGCTTCCAAGATTATTTTAGTGATAATCCTGGAGGCTGATGTGAGGCTGACTAGCCCACAATTGCCTGAATTTTTCTTGTTAACCTTCTTGGAGATGGATGTGACAGTTGTCTTTCTATCATTGGAAGTATCACCCAATTGTCATAACCTCTGTCATGATAGGAGAATTATAGTAACATTGAACTGTTTCTTTGACATGCTCAGATGTGTTTTATGGACTGGTGTATACCCAGCTGGCTTCCCTAGCTCCATCTCAAGTCTTGTTCCCCAAAGTTTACTCCCAGGGCTTAATTCCTGTTTCTGTAGTTGCAGATCTACAGGCAGGGGAGGAAACCTTTGTTCTGTTACCAGAAGTCTTGAGTTTCTAGGGTTGTCTGGAGCTTTTGACATCAGGCAGATGTTGCAGGTCTTTCAGTGTTCTCTGATAACTCTTTGTAGGACTAGCTGCTTCAGCTATGACTGGAGTCATCATCAAGAGGGTGAATCCTATAGCAGAAGAAATGGGATAATGATGTGTATCCTTTCTTGGTTACCAAAAGAACTTTGCATCTGTTTTAACTGTGCTCTGTTTGTTTCTAGAGCGTTTCGTGTTATCACAGATATTGTGAGGTCAAAGAAATATATTAGTCCGCTGGTGAAGGTGAACAACTAGAGACTGGCATGAACTGAAATTAATTGGACTGTGGAGAAGGCAATGGCCAATGTGTTCTGCTGTTAAATGATCTCTTTGCCTGGAGACTTGTCCTGCAGCTTCAATGTTAGTGCATCTGGCTGCCCCTCACTCTTTGAATTGTAGCTGTGCTTTTATAATTCCTCTTGCTCCTATTCATTTTCAGGCCCTTCAGCTGTGGAACTCACTCTCTCAGACTGTACTAGAGTACAGTGTGTTGGAGTGACCCTCTGATTATTTGGAGCATGCCTTTTGTGACCTAGCCTGGTCCCAGCAAAAGTACCGAAAGTTCCTTGCCGTAATGCAATACCTATTTCGGCAGCTTAAGGCACAAGGGATTACAATTATCAGAAGAGAGAAATCTGTACATAAACACTATGAAATGTGGAACTCTGTGGTTTGAAGAACTGTCAGGCCTTCCTTGTTCTATAGTGTGTGGTATTTCTGGAGTACCAGAATAATGCAGGTTCTTCATATGGGAGCACTGGCTTTATCAGGCTTTTGGAGTATTTTGCCTGCTTAGGTGAATTACTTTAGTTGAAGTTTTGAAGGTGAGTCATTGGGAATTCGATCAAATCTCCTAGATTTCATCTTCAAGGATGATCTATAGGTCAGCTGTAGGTTGAGCATTTTGTCTTGCATGCTAACAAAAATTATGTCGCAGAGCTTGCCTGAGCTCAATCTCCCAGTAGCCCTTTTTTGGTTATGGACTAGGAAATTGCTCTTTCCTCTATTGGACTACTATCTAGGGTACTCCAGAAGATTTAATTGGATAGGATCTGTGTTTCTTTCTCAGATAAGGAAATCCATTAGCTGCACTGGGTGTAGTTTTTGACTGCATAAAAAATAAAAGTGTTCAATTAAGCCTATTTAACTGTCTATTTAACTAAGTGCAAGTTGAATAAAACAATAGTGATGAACTGAAAATCAGCTCTTCTTTGCCTTTTTTTCCTCTTCTGTCTCTGACAGTGCCCTGTTCAGTCCCCTCTTTCAAATGTAAAGTGCAGTAGTCTCGCTTTAAAGCTTCAGTCCTGTAAGTTATAAAGTTATGGTTTGAAATCTCTTTATTATTCATGCCTGGAGGCTTCTACAGGAATAGGAAATCCATAAATTGTGGGGGTGCTGACTGAAATTTGGGAAGTGGAGGGGAATTTGTAGTTCTTTCTTCCTTGCCACCTCCCACTCTTTCAGTGGATTGATGCTGCAAGTGTGGACACGGGTTTGACTTTTGCTGTTAAAATCAGAAAAATGCTTCCCATTAATGTTTTCTCCCTCCATGCTCCCCAACTCCACCCATCAGTCCCCCCCTCAAATATCTGTAGATTACTGTAACAAAATTAGTGTATTTTACAGATGGAAGAATAAGGTAGTAGTGAATAGTAATCTGCATTTAAATATGGAGAGGGTGCCACCAACAGTCGGTTGAAGAAAGTGAAGTGAAATAAAAAGAGTTGTAGGTAGCTCTGAAATTCTTATCCCTCAAAGGTAAAAGTTAAGAATGTTTAATAGCCCAGTATCTATCTTCTAAGTTTATTTTTTTTTTCTTCTAGGTGAAACAATTGCACAGCTTACAGATGTGGCAAGCTTGGATCACCCGGAATCTGATAGCCACATAACAATCTTTACGGACAAAACGGGTGTGGTAAAAGCTGCAAGATTGTTGCTTTCTTCTGTCACAAAGGTGCTGGTGTTAGCAGACAGAATTGTTATTAAGCAAATTATAACTTCCAGAAACAAGGTATTTGTAGCTTCTTTTCTGTTTTGCTTAACTGATACCTGTAGTCAGTTCAAAAGAGTGGTGGTAAATGTGATATTTTCATTGTCTCTCTGGAGGAATTATAAAATAAAGAGATAAAAACGAATGTCTTGCTCATATTTACCTACGAGGTACCTGAAAGGGGATGGCTCTAAGTTAGTAGGATTAAAATAACAATTTTCAGTGACTCTGCATTTTATGTCACTAGTATTGCTTTATTCACTTAGTATGATGGAGAAGATGCTGTGCTACGGCTTGCTTAACTTTAAATTTGCTGCGAGGTGAACAGTGAGTTGGTAAAATGGTCAGTAAAAGCTTCTGCTTGCTAATGAAAGGATGTTTGCACTGTCAGGATCAAGACAAGGAGAGCATTATGACACCTAAGCAAAAAGCTGTGAGGAATGCACATAAGAGTCTGTGCTAGTGAAGTGAGGTTTACAGATTAAAAGGTTTTTGTGCAGTTTAACTTAGGTCTTGAAACTTAGCATGAAACTACTTGGTTGGTTTAAATAATGTATGAAGGTCCATTTAACCTCAAATGTAATCTATTTCAAGACTTCACTGTCTTGCCTGTAGGATATTCTCCATTTTTTTCCTCCACAGTGTGCTAAAACAAAAATAGAAAAATCTCACGTTTGAAAAATGAGAACTTGATTTCCATTAGTTTTGAACTTGTAATGCAGAGCAGTGCCCCTCTTTCCACTTCTGACTCCTCATGCTGTCTCTATTCCTTTGTCCCAGTTTACTTTCCAGACCTGTTGGTCTCTATTGTGCAGTGCCTAGATCCAAGACAGTTCAGTCCAGGATCCAAAAACAGTGAAATTACCTGCTTCTCCCTGGCTTTAGGTTTGGCAGCACTGATTTGCTGTCTTTGTGCTCATTTCTTCTCCCAGTGGTTGGTTCAGTTGGCAGCAGTTTTATCAATAACAGTTGGCTGAAGTTACTTGCAGCTTTGGTGTTTTTTTGCACTGAAGACCAGAATGGTGCATTTAATACCTTTTGCTGCTTTTCTGCTGTCATCTGCAGCAATCCTGATTAATTTACCTTTCCAAAAGTGATGAGTGGTAACATAGATTTAAGCTATGGAGCAACTGTGCAAAAGCATGTTTCATGAAAGGGTAAGGAGGGATATGTCCTTTCAGGAAAATATTGTCATATATACACCAACGTGAATATAGTAAGCACAGGTGCAGCATTTAATTTTGAAAGCATTTCAAGCAATCTCATAGTCCCGAGTAAGTGTATCTGATTCTGTCTGCCATAGGCATAGAATCATAGAATATCCTGAGTCGGAAGGGACCCATGAGGATCATCAAAGTCCAGTTCCTGGCCCTGCAAAGTTCACCCCAAGAGTCACACCATGTGCCCAAGAGCATTGTATGAACACTCCTTGAACTCTGTCAGACTGGTGCTGTGACCACTCCCCCGGGGAGCCTGTTCCAGTGCCCAGCCACCCTCTGGGTGAGGAACCTTTTCCTGATACCCAACCTAAAGCTCCCCTGATACAACTTCAGGCCATTCCCTCTGATCCTGCCACTGGTCATACAGAGAAGAGATTGGTGCCCGCCCCTCCTCTACCCCTCACAAAAAATTGTAACTGCAGTGAGGTCTCCCCTCAGTCCCCTCTTCTCCAGGCTGAACAGACCAAGTGACCTCAGCTGCTTCTCATACAGCTTCTCCTCAAGGCCCTTCATCTTCGTAGGCCTCCTTTGAACACTCTCCAATAGATTTAATATCTTTCCTATATTGTGGCACCCAAAACTGCCCCTAGCACTCGAGGTGAGGCCACCCCAGTGCAGAACAGAGTGGGACAATCCCCTCCCTTGCCTAGTTGGTGATGCTGTGCCTGGTGCCCCCCAGGACACAGGTGCTCTATGTGGTCTCTTGGGTTTTACTGCATTCTCCTTTCTGTGCATAGTGCACATGTTTGGGAAAGTCTGCTTCTGTCTGTGGTACCCGTAGGGCCATTCACATCTCTAGGACCAGATTAAGCAAATGATGGTGTCTTATACAGGCCTAATATTTATTTATGCCCTAATTTTTATAGAGTACTCCTGAAGAGTGTGTCAGACCCTGCTGTGGTGGATAGCAAAGAGTTTCTTCCTGTAGGAAGCATTGTGGTCGAGGAATAATATAGGCAGGGACTTAAGAAGTGCACACAAATACACTGAGACAGTGTAGTATCATGTGCCAAAGAGGCTGGAAAGGGAGGAGGAGGATCATCAGTACTGCCAACTGGAGAAGATTCTGGCTTCTTGAAATGAGTTCCAGAAGATCTCAGCTCCATTTTTATCTTAGAGACTGAATGCCAGTGTTAAACTTCTGTTGCCATTCTTTTTTTTTGCTGCCTCTTTCTGAACATCTTTATTTTCATTGTCATCATCTTCCTCATGTGAATAAAGAGTCAATCTAGGGCAAAGGATGGAAAAATAGATGAGTGATTGGTCATCCAATCCCTCTGACAGATGAAGTGATTGAGAACTTCCAGAATGGTGGTCTGTTCCAGAGTCCAGCCTCTGACTGAGGATCCCTACTGATCCTGTTCCTGCTTCCACACCCTCTGCACCATACATACTGCCCTTGTGGTCTTGTATTGTGTACATTTTCTTCCGTCCCTGCCCACATCTTTCCTACCTTATGAAATTAGTTTCATTGTCCATCAGACTTAGTCACTGCATCAGTGAGCTTAAGGTTTTTCTCCACTCACTGTCACCAGTCAGGCTAGGAGAGCCAGAACAATGAGCAGGGAAGTGACAGATAGTAGGGGAGTTGCTGCGCTGTTCCTTTTGGATCAAAATATGGATGCGCCCTGAAGTGATGTCAGCCTACAACTGCTGTCTGCAAGGTGACATCCTGCAGCAGTAGCTCCGCAATACCTAGTGCTAATTTAGGTATTAATAAGACCTTAAAGCCCTGTTTCATTACATATTTTTAGCCTTTTAATTAAAAATGTATGTTTTCATTACTATCTGCTTCTTTCTGAAGAAGTTCTAAAACAAAAAATTATGAAAACATCACAGATATTTTGCATTGTAACAGCTTCTTGAATAAGCTTTAGACAAATTTAGAACTGTCTATGCAGTTTTTTTGAATGTCAGCTCTGCCTGGGATGTCTGGAATTATTCAATGTAATGGAAATGCATGTGCTTTCATTGAAATGTTAATTTGACATGAAATTTGTCATGAGACACAAAAAACTGTAAGAGTTGTTTACAACCAAGGTCATAAAGTACTACACTTGCTTAAACCAAGAACGGTTGAGCATCATTAATACTTTCTTAATCCATTCTTGGAAGAGAAAGTTGGACCTTAGCTTGTATGTTTTGCTCTTTCACCAAATTTGCTTTTCTACATCCTCACTACCCCAGTCATGCAGTTCTCTCCTTCCACTCTCATACTGCTGTTTTCACTTCTTTGTGCATCTTCCTTCCAAGTCCTTCATCCTCCAGCCTTTCTCATGTATCCACACCCCAATCAGGAAAACTCCTTGTTTCCTTTGTGGAACTGGGTGCCCAACTTAATAAACTCAGACAGATGCTGCAGTCTAACACTGCTTGGTGAAGCAGTCGGTTCCACAGCAGTCACAGGGTTTAGTGGAAGATTTGCTTTACTTTAGGTTACAACTGAGGTTGAGCACCATGCAGTAATCCTGATTAATTAATCAATTAATTAATTTTGCTCTACCACAAACAAATGGGTGCTTCTAGGAGAGTTTACCAGGGCTGCAGGGAAGGGGGAGTTTGTCATAATCAGGTGTGAACACTGCTTTTGTAGTTGGGAAGAAGATACTTTTGGCATAGGAAATGAGAAATGAATTGCAGTTTCTCCCTTTCAAGTACAGTCCGTTAAATTTTCATGCGGTGTCTTATCTCCAGTCTGAAAGACAATAAAGAACTGCTGTGAGTGTTTTCCCTTCTGAAGACATTTAGTGGGTTTGAAAGATCACTTTGAGATTAGCAAGTGTATGTCTAACCTGAAAAAAAGCTGATGTTAATTTCTGTTGTAATCCATATTGTAGTGACTTCACAGAATACCTTCAGTAATCAGTAATTTATAAGCTCTATGATCGTCTTTGCTGAATGTTTAAAAAACACTGATTTTACGTAACTTAATGTATTTTGAGTAAGAGTTCTCACAAGCTCGGGTATATTTAGTTCTTTGTTTTATATGCAACTAATAAAAATCTCCAGAGTTACGGTAGATTGTTATGGGCCGTATAAAACTATGTATTAACTTATTTCTAACTTTTTTGTTTTTATTGAATTCTGTTACTTTTTTTTTTAATGTACAGAGCCACTGAAACACCTGTCTGTGCAACAGTGATTTTAGACTTTAAAAGTTGTGCATCTGACACTGAGAGTTGAAACACAGGGATATAATCTGCAATTCTAACTGTCATATTAATTTTAAAACCACATTTTTTCCTGAATCTGGAAGCTGAATCCAGTAATACTGTTGCTCTTAATACTGTGAGGAACAAGGAAAATGTTTTTTGAGGGCTGACAACAAATGACTCATTTTGAATGAAGCATGATGGTTAATTTACATTTGATTTACAGCTGTTGAGTTATTAATGCTTAAATAGTAAGGAATTACATACATTTTAAACTACACAACTCAAAGTGTCTGTAAATAATAGTACTTCTAGTTCAACGATATTGTTTTTTGTTTAGCATCTTGATAATCTACAGTGTTTTCCCTTATCTTGCAGGTTCTTGCCACAATGGAACAACTAGAAAAAGTCAGTAGTTTCCAGGAGTTTGTACAAATATTCAGCCAGTTTGGAAATGAGATGGTGGAGTTTGCCCATTTAACTGGGGATCGGCAAAATGTAAGTATTAATAAAAGGTTGTGAAAGGTGTTGTGCAATATCATCTTCATCTGGTTATCAGGAATATACAGGTTCTTCTGGGTTATCAGGAATATCTGAGTTCTTCTTTCTTTAATCATAAAGAAAACAAAACAATTGCTGGTGTCCTGTCTCTGGAACCTACCCTCTCCTGCTCCATCCAAAACACGTCTCTTGATTTTAAAGCTCAGCCTGAGAATTGTCACTGCATTGTTTGACCTGCGTATCTTCCAGAAGCCTGTCAGTGTGTTATTTGCAGTGTCCTTTGGCTTCAGTCACTGTCTTTTGGCTCTAACTTTTCTGGCTCATTCCTCTGGTAGAGAGTTTGTTGTTACTTGACAGAAATATTAGATGTTTGCACATAGTGAAAGGACTTCATTATTTTAGAAAATTCCAAACATGAAATCTTTAGATTCTAATAAGGCATCTGCTTGGTGGCTTGTTGTTTTTTTATTATTATTATGGAATATTTTTCTAGGTTTAAGTCAAAACGTTCTTGTGTTAGGCCAATGATTTTTTAGTTCTCACATGCAGCTACTCTTTCAAAGCCTTTCATTCATGTTGGAAGCTTTTTTCCCCAATACTTCCATGTAAATTAAAGGGTTTGCTGAGGCTTAAGGCTTCTGCTGTGAGCTCTAGTTGCTTTCCCTTGATAATCCAGTCCTCTGTTCAGGACTAAACCAGGGTTTAATATAAATATACAGAGTCCCTAATATCCAGCAAATTTCAGAATTCAGTCTGTATAAACAAATTGGCCAACATTATGTGTTTCCTTTTGCTATTGATGTGTGCATGCTTGGTGTCAAAGAACCATCACTGGGAAAGCTACTTAAAATTAAAGGAAATATCTGCTTGGAAGTGAACTCTCTTTGTTTTTCCCTGAAATGTTTTTTCCCTGAAATATTTTTTCCCTGAAGCAGTTGTTCCTTTAAAAGGGAAACATGCATTATTAGGAAGTGGTACTCTTTTCAACTATTTTGGATTTTCAATGTTAAGTGGTCTTCTGCTCTCCCCTCCTTGCCTGCTTGACGCTTTTGGAAGAGTGTTACATTACCACTTTTTCAGTTGTGTCAGGACTTCCTTCATATGCTCAGTTTACAATGTGTAGGCTGCTATGTGGCACTCCTAGTTTTATGGGGAGGAAACATCCCTCATAGTATTTTTAAGTGTGCCATAAATTCTTGAGTGCCTTCAGATTTATCAGAGTGTAATGTCAGAATTTCAGAAATTAACTGTTTCGTTGTTTTGTTGGTTTGGGGTTTTTTTAATGTGATTTTAATCAGAAAGATTTTCTGTAGTTGCTAAATAAAAACATTATAAAAATATCAAAACAGACTGCTGCTGTGATTTATCTGGGTGTTTTTGTTAATCTAGGGTATATTAGGATTAATTACATCCTGTAAACCTTCAGCTGGTCCCAGTCAGTTGCCTATTTAACACTCAGGTGTCACTCAGCTGTCTTTGTAAGCAGTGAGAAGATTGTAGTTGCAGCATTCTAAGTTCTTTCCCTTGTTAGACCCTCTTGCGTGTTGAAGGATTCATGTCTTGCCCTCTTCCCCACATCCTGGTTCGGAGTCCAAACTCTTTGGTTTTGATGAACTTTTCTGGGGGTATATTTCAGTTTTGCATGTTTCCCTGGAAAGTTCTTGGTGGATTTCTATACTCAGAGCAGAGAAATACAGAGGAATTGCTTTTTCAGCCTGTTAAGACTTTCTTTACTACTGAAATGTAGCAAATATAACACTCAAGTAGAAAAAATATTTAGTTTACATTTCCTCCACTGCAGCACAATGAAAAGCACGTGTTCTCTGTCTCTGCCTTAACCTCCCCTCCATTTCAGAAAATACTTCTTGTCAGCTATTCTTTTCACCTCATTTTTCTGTTTTATGAATAATGCTTTATGATAAAGGCATCAAAATTAGCAACAGTTTATGTAACATGCACTGTATCTTGGGGATCTTCCTTCTTTGAAATCTGAATAGAGCCAAGAATAAATGCATAAATTAAAATCTGTCTGAAAAGTAAGTTCTAGATGAGTTAGGCTGAAAATAACAGTTGTCAGAAATTAGGAAGCTTTCTCACAACCCATTCACCTGCAAGAGAGTTTCCTTTTTCCAGTCTCTCAAGCAGTTAATATTTTAGATACTGTGTAATATTTGGGTCTGGGGTTTTTTTTCCTCTTTTCTCGTTTAGGATTTGAAGGATGAGAAGAAAAAGGCTAGAATGGCAGCATCTCGGGCTGTTCTTGAGAAGTGCACTATGATGCTTCTGACTGCTTCAAAGGTGAGTATGTGCACCCTTACACAGCTTGGCTAAATCACAAAGCATGGCATCTGCCAGGAGAGCTGACTCTCCTCTCTCAGCCCCACTTTAGATTTCATGCTAAAGAGGGGTGTAAGTGTAAAGAATGAGGAAAGAAATTCTTTATATTCTGAGTAATGGTGTGAATTCTGCTTAACAGCAGTTTACCAGAAAGAATTCCCCATATTCTAACACCTTCTTTAGACTTGCCTTAGCAGGAAGCATTCATTTCAATACACTGCACATGTATTCTTTCATAATAGTTGCTTTACTTTCTTTAAAAAGACTTGTCTGAGGCACCCAGACTGTGAATCTGCTCGTATTAACAAAGATGGAGTTTTTCATCGGATGAGGCTAGCTTTGGAACAGGTAATAGAAATTGTAACTGACTCCAGACCAAATGGAGAAAATGAAATGGCCCCCATCAGCATATATTCTGGCATCAAAGAATTCAAGGTAAGAGTAGAAATAATGTTGTTTTCTACAGCCGATAAAATACCTCTTAACTAGGATTTTGGGGAAAAAAAGGTGGTTTTAGATTTGAAATCGTGGAGCTGCATCTCTTCAGCAACAGACTTAAATAACTGTCCCAAAACATTAGAGAATTTGACAAGAGGTGACTATAATTTAATAGTCATTGCCAAAATACACCTCCTGATACTTGCCATCTCCTTCTGAATCAGTGTGCATTCAGGGCTCTAATCTTTTGCTGAGGTGATGCACTGACATTGAGTAAACTGAAGTATCAGGATCTGAGCTGATCATCATTAAAATAGTTGTTGTTTGAGAATTCTTGCTTTGGACTTGTTAGTGTTTTTAAAACTGCATGCAGAAATATCCATACAAACATTTAAAAGGGCAAGCTGTCATTCAAAAGAAATGTTCTGAATTGAAATTGTATCCTGTAGTTCAGTTGACTTTTTTCCTCATAAAGGCTTTTCTAAATTTCATACTCCATTAAGAACAGTTAATGAGCAACCATGGCTTACTGCTTTTGAGCCTGTCGCTTTGATGCAATTTATTTGTTTATCTGTTTTCCCCCTTTAAATTTCAACTGAAATTTTTTGAGAGTGCCCCAAAGTACTGAATTTGCTACATACACATTTTTAGAAAACTGCTCAAAATGGATTACATGGATGTGGAAAGATCAAACAGAATTGGAACACATACTTAATTTCTGAAACTTACTGAACTTAGAAACCTTTTATTGACAGGAATAGAACAATGATTTTTTTTTATTATTATTATTATTATTTGCTGTTATTCCTGATAAGGGGCTAGTGACCTGCTGTTGCATTATCACTTTTAAAAAAACATCCCAAACACTAAACTGGAGGCCTGGATGTAAGCAAATTGTTGGATTACTTTGAAAATAAGGGAATAATTTTAAAAAGCACTAAGGAGAAAAAATGTAAAATGATGGATCTGCTTTCTGCATTTGCATCACAACTAAACCATCTTGTAAATTCTCAAGGAACTGATGTGCTTCTTTTTCAGAATAAGGTGGAAGGTCTTCGTGAGAATCTTTATTTTCTCTCAAAAGAGAACCTCTCAACAATGCTGGAAGTTATCCTGGAACATACAGAAGACTTCACAGACTCTGCCTATACCAGTCATGAGCACAGAGAACACATTTTGGAGCTGTCTAAACAGGCTAAAATGGAACTAGAACAGCTGGTTTCAGTGTGGATGCAAGCTGTAAGAGCTTTTTAGCAAAGTAAATCTCTTCACCTCTACTTTGAAAAGAAATTTTGAATGCAGTTTTTCTTCTGGTCTAAGAAGAGAGAACTGAGTGTATTCCTCACAGTGGGAGCTGATCAAGGAAGCCAAAGTTCTGTGCTTCTGCAGCTTCCGTATGTTCTGTCCTCCCCCTACCCCAGTGGTATTGCTTCATTGATTCTTTGATGGCTAAATTAGGCTACTGATGGTAGTAGACTAATTTTAATGAAGATGTGAGTGGAAACAAGCCATTGAACAGAAGTATCATTGTACAGTCTTAAACAGTGAGGTCTCTTGGTGAAATAGTTCAGAGACTTCAATTGTCTTGATCCCAAAGCAAGGACTGCAGTTTTGTTTCTCGTTTTCAACAGACTGTTGAAAACAGTTAAACTGTTGGAAAGGAAAACATTCTAAAAAATTGGCTGTTTTTTTAATATTATGGAGAGGAGAGAAACAATAAGGCTATTTTTGTTTGTCCTTTTTTTACATGATTTAAATGATGGTAGCTTTTACAGAAGAAGCATGTTAAGCCTGCCTCTGTCATTTGTCTTACTTGTTCCTTGAAAATGATAGAAGATGCATGCAAAAGGGGAAGCGAAAGCAGAGATGAAAAATGCAGCTTCTGGTTTTCATGCTGACTTGCTTTCAGTCTTGTTCCTGGGGAAATGTATACCACAAAATCTTATCAACACTCTGAAATATGGCAGATGTGTCCTACTATAGGATATTTACTTAACTGAATGTTCTTCCTTTGAGAAAGCATTTTTGTTCCTTTTTTCCTGCTTGAATCAGGTAGTGCAGTCAGGTGGGTTTACTGCAGTCATACAGTTTGAAGGGTATATAAATCTTACAGATAATACAGAGTATTGTTATGACAAACAAGACACATACAGAATATTAATTGCACAGACTCCCTTTAACTACAGGAAACTAAACCTTAGCTTGTGTTAGCTTGGTGTTGGTGGTTAGCCTGGTAGGCAGCTGTGTAAACACTGCTCAGCAATAATTAACACCATCTTGTCAGTACTGCTTTCGTCACAAATCCAAAGCAGCAGCATGCCAGATTTATAAAGAAAGTTAATTCTATCCAAGCCAAAACCAGGACACTTGGGTATTTCTAAGCTCTATTACTGATGGAAAATAATCATCTCTAAATAATTTACAGGCTACATTTCAAGTGGTAGAAATGAGAGCCTAGTACAAGATTGTGCATATATATAATCTGTGAAAATACTTGGGCGTGCACACGTGTGCTTATGCATTAAGTATTTTCATTAATAAATAACCCAGCCTGGCTGTGACTAAAGACACAGTAGCAGATAAAATAGTAACAGCTCACTGAGATGGATTTTTGGTTTCAGCTCAACAGCTTCATTGCAGGGTGAATGTTCTGAAGAGCCATTTTATGAATCAATACAGAAAATTTGGTATAACATTTTACGTACCACTTTATTTTAACAGCGTGTTTATATTAAAAAAAAAAGCCTTAAATGTGTTTTACTTTAGGATGGTCAGGCAGAAGATTTTCTGGCAGTCTTCAAGCTTAAGGAAAAGCTTTTTCCTGAAAAAAGCTCAGTGAGGTTTAGAAATAAATTCCTGTTGAACAGAAGCAGTCAATTAGATTGCATCACTATTGGTTTTAGATTTAATTTGGTGATAAATTCTTTCTGTAAAATAATTTTTGAGTAGAATATACACAGGCTGTGCAAGTGAAATTTAATCTAGAAAGAAAAGGCTGTCTTCTAAAGCTTCTTGAGCTAATGACACATGATGTGAAGGTGGGGTTTGCTGGGTTTTTTGTGTAATGTCTTGTTGGTTTCTTTCTTTGGTTTGTAGCAAAACCAGAAGACAAAGGATCTCATGGAAGACTTGGAAGTAGCCATTTTAAAAACGTGCCAGTGCATGAATGAACTTAAAAGAGAGGTAAGTGCAGCTTAAGCAAGATAAGCTGAATAAAAGTTTGCATTTCTTACTTTTAATACATAAAGTTGTAAAGTGGGATCCTGTACCCAAGAAGACTAATGTCCATCTGTAGACAAGAGTAACCAAGTCAGAATTGCATCTGGGAGCTAGTATCATCTTTGTCCTTACTGATTAGAAATCTGTTGGATGCATAGGCTCGTTGCTAACCCACAACACATGAGTGTTTAGAAGTAAGTACTTATCTATAGAACCATTACTTCAAATGTAAAGGCAGACTTCCCTTGGGGATGCATACATCACTGTTTGTCACATTTTCTTGTAGCATGTACCTAAATTAATAAACTACACTTGCAATTTATTTGTACTTAACCTATTCTATTGATTTCCTTAGCAGAATTTTGTTATGACTGTGCCTTAGGAATTTTTTCTCAGCAGTTGGCAGCTGTGTGTGTGTCTGTAGTAAATCATTATTCTTTTCCTTAGTGCAAGTATGCTAAGGTCAGCTGGAGTACACACTTGGAATAGCTGCCTTGTTTGATGTGTGGGATGGGCTGCACTGGCTGCTCAGGGTCTTCACCCTTCCTGTTAAGGATAGCAATGCTGCCTTGCCTGTTCCACAGAACTGAAGCACCTACAAAATCTGGTTTCTGGCAGCTTCCTAAATATTTGCACATCATTCAGCTACCTTTTAACTGCTTCAAATCGCTATTCTTTTAAACAGATGGAGAAATTAAGATTAAGAACAGTGAGAATTTCAACACAGAGCAGTGCAAAGATGTTAGAGAAGTGTGGTGAACTTGCTTAGGCTGAGCTGTCAGCTGCTGTAACTGGAAAACCTCAACTGCTCAAGTGTTGCGGTGTGCTGTTGGCCAGATTTCTGTTTCTCTCACGGCCAGGCACTGCTGTCCCCTCCCTGGTATCTGGTTTCCCCCCCCGGAGGGCTTTGTGTTTCGCAATCCTATCCAAAGCCCGCCAAATTCAAACCCCGCACTCCTTCCCCATAGGATGTTTGTATCCTCCCCTGCCCCCTCATGTTGGTATTTATGTAACTGTAACCCGCCATGCCAGCGCTTCCCTAACACGATCCAGGTGACGAATAAACCATCTGGGAAAGCCCTTCCGTTTGTCTCTCCTTCCTCAGCGCACCTGTACCATCGGTGGGTTGGGTGAAACCTTGCTGGAGCTTCACCAGCCCTCCCGCACCTTCGGAGCAGCCCGGCCAGCCCCTGGAACCGCGAGCAGTCGCCCGGTGCCTCTGCCGAAGGCATTGCGGCACTCAAGAAATCAAGTTCCCCTTTCTTACCATAGGCAAAATGAGAAATTTTGTCTTCTGGACTATAGTTCCTACAGCTGTCCTGAAGATTTGAACAGTGCTTTCAGTCTGTTTCAGTTCAGTTGTGCTTCTGCCCTCAGGCAGAGTGTTGGGCTCCAGGAGGTGGAGGATACATAATTTTTGCACTTTGATTATGTGTTAGTTTGTAATTTGGTCACCATTATGTAGGAAATGAGTAGCAGGGCTTTTCCAAAGTGGCATTCAGCTGCTTTAACGGTAAGATTATCCTTTTTGAGGAACATTGTTCCCAGGTGCTGAATGAGGTGGAAGAGTTCCCAGTTAAATTAGGAGGTGACTGTGTAATTGCATTGGTCATAAAGCCACAGGTGGCTGGAATATGGTGTGTGAAAGAAAAGATCCATGCTCTTAGAAGTTAGTTCAGAGAATTATGTCATCTTTGTTGTTCTCTGTGTAGTGATTGAATTAATCCCAGAGTGGCCATGCTTCTGTACATGGCTAAGGGCTGTCCTGTCAGTCTGGCTTGGGGTGCTGCAGTGTATCAGTCAGCAACCAGGATTTCTGTTGGTAAAATTCAGACACTGTGACTAATTAAAATGGTTTTGAGAGCCTGAGTGGCTGAGAACAAAAGACTGCCTTGTTAAAAAGAGTTCTCACCCATCTCTGTCTTTTTATGGAAGAAACAAAAGTTATATTCCATTTTTGAGATGATTTTACTGCTAATGATCAGAGACAGCATTAAGTAGAAGTGTATTTCTGTTTTGGATCAGGATGAAAAGAATCTCTAATGAAAAGGTAATCTCTATGTAGTCTATATATAAATGAGAGTTGCCAGTTCCTACTCCAACATTACAAGCCTTTCAGATATTCTTTCTTCAGAGCTGACTTCATTTCTGGGATTAGTGATTTGTGCTAATTTTTAATGCCATGTGAGCAGTGTTATATAAATAGTTTATAACAGGTTGTCATAGCTGGTTTTTCCCCCTGTAGGAAACAATTGCAGCAGGTTTTGAGGCAATAATTCAGTTGTCTTGTCTTTAGTGAAATTAAAAAACAAATCCAGAAGAACTTAATCTTGGGTGCACAGGAAGTACTGCCAGAGGAAAGGAGTAAAGATGGAGTCCAGTGAAATAAAACCCCCAGCATACCATTCCAGTAAACACTCTTCTCTACAGAGTCAGTTCTAAGCTCGTTGCATTCACAAGAGCTGGAAAAATACTTTCTCTTGAACACCAAGTTTGTTCTGTACTCAGTGTATTTCTGGCAAAGTGAGTGCAGTATTACAGTAAGACTCATAGTAGTCCTATGAGCCTACTCTGCTATTTCTAAAGAGGTATTTTGGCTTCACCAATGTTCTTAAGATGGGGCTGATTGCAGGGCCCAGGTAAACCTACTGACTAGTTACTAGAGCTAGCAGCAGCTGTCACTGATAGCTGTTGTCAACCAGAGTCCTTCACAGCACAGTTTCTGAGTATGTGTCTGGATTTAGGGATGTGTTTAAACGAGAAGCTGCTTCTTGCATGTTGGGAGTGTAGGGAGACTGAGACTTCTTCAAGACCCATCTCTGTGTAGAAAAGGTGCTTTACACTTTCCTCAGGCTGTGTCACAACCTGATTGTATTCAAGCTTTTCTTTGTATCACTGGTAATTCTAATTTCTAATATATTATAAATTCAGATTTGTGTGGCTTCAGTCTAACTCAGACAGTTTAATGTGTGTTCTTTACGAGAAATGGAGTGGCCGTTGTGCTTTGCTTATGCCGAACTTGGTGACGCACAGATTCATGCACCTGATTTCTCCCCAGCTGTAACATAATCAGAAAGCAGTGCTGTGATAACTTCATGGCCTCATTTTGCACAGCTGCTCTTTTGTTTGTCTCCATTTTTAGTTGCGGAGTTGTTTTTTCTTGTTTTGGGGTTTTTTCTTTTTTTTTTATTGTAGTGGATTTTCTCTTTGTCCTTTGAGTAGTAATTGAAGAAATAAAACTCCAGATAATAAGTAAGCTTTATATGAGCTTTCATGGCAGTAAAGTTTTTGCTTCTTGAAAAATCAATCTGTCTCTTAAGCTTGTTTGACTTCGTACTGAATAGATTTTTTTTTCATTCCATGGTTTTTCTCCCCTTCTTTTAATGCTACTCAAGGTCCACAGTGCAGCAACATCTCTGGCAGCAGATCTTCTAAAATACCATACAGATCATATGGTTCTCAAAGCATTAAAAATCACAGGAGTAGAAGGAAATCTTGAAGCTGTAGCAGAATATACTTGTAAGCTATCAGAGCAGAAAGAACAGCTTGTTGAGGTGAGTTCACAGCTGGTTTCGTATTGTTCTTGGTGGGCTCTGAGGTAGAGATGTCACTGTGACATGCAAGTATTGTAGAAGGGATTTACATTTGTGCCCAGTTCTCCTCATGGATCTAGGCTCAATCTGTATGTAGACATTTGGCCTAAAATATGAATAAAAAAGTAAGTTTCTAGATCCAAGAGGAGATGATAACCCCTTTCTTTCAAGCAGCAGGCATCCAGCAATAGCTGAATCCAGGTATACAAAAATGCTGGAGATACAGGCTTATGTTTCTTAATGCAGTGAGTTTGATTTTTTGAAGATCGGTCAAGAGGGCCCCTGAAGATCTTTCTCCTTTGTGAGAAGCTGTGTGGGGAGGGCATGTCAGTCACGTGTACCTTGTTGCTGTCTCGTCTCACAGACAAGCAGAGGGACCTATGCCAGCAGGAGACGTAGAAATATGGATCACTTTGATCTGAAATGTGGTGATGCCAGCAGCTGTACTTGCGTGGTATCCAATACTCATTTCTAAAATAATATGATGTACAGGGCTTGAGGATTCCTCCCAGAACTATGAATATGCAGAAGCAACACCCTTCAACTCCCAGGATTGGCAGAACAATACTTTGAATTTTTAATTTCAGCTTTAATGTCCTCTTGATCTGTGACTATTTAGTGTTCCAGTGAGACACTAATGGGTTTTTTTCAGGCATAACCACGAGGTTAAATAGTTCTTGCATGTGAGACCTTACAGCATTTTTGATGATGGACAGTGCAATAAGTTTCATACATGTTGTCTTTGTCCTACAAATTCCTTTTGGTCTGAAAACTTCTATGTTCCTCCTCGACCCAAAGCTTGCTCTTAATCTTACTGAAAAAAAAATAAAAAATGAAGGAAACAGTATAACTTCCCTAAACTAATTTGACACTGATTTGCTCAAAGATAATTCAGTGCCCTGGATGATGAAAGCCTAAATTTTCCACATGGTTGCTAATTGCTGAATAACCCCTGGATGATGAAAGTTATTTATGCTACAGTTTTTCCAAATTCTATATGTGCGTGTTTACTTTCAGTTTTATTCAGTCATAAATATGTGAAATTGTTTTTGTTTTACTTTAATTTATTTAATAAGACTTTCCTTTCTCTTGGTGGTTTTCCATACCTCTCAAGTCAGGATTTAGCCCCGTTTTTATTGTTAATTCTCCCTGAGAAAAGCCCAGCTGTGAAGTCCCCAGTAAATTTCTGAAAAGACTATCAACAACTTCGTGTTTGTGGGTATTTTTGTATGTACACCTTTTCTCACTACTAATAAGAACACATTTTTTACGATTCTTTTAATATTTCTTTAAAATAATTCAGATGTGTCGCTTATTGAGGCATGTGTCTGGAACTGAGCCCCTTGAGATTACTTGCATACATGCAGAAGATACCTTTCAGGTCACTGGACCACAGGTATGTTCAGCTTTTAACTGGCCTCTTCTGCTACACATAAAACAATGAAAATTACCAATGTGAATTTTTAGGAGACCTAATGTTGACCTGTTCAGAGCATCCATTTCTAAGAAGAAATTATGCTCTAGTGCTGGGTGGTAGCTAAAATAATGCACAAGAAAGATCATCAAGCCTGCAAATGTCAGATGAACACACTACAAAGGCATAATAGTAGCAGTTTAATTTTGTGTTTAGCCTGTGGAGGCATTTGTGAATTCATGTGGAACACTATGTACTAGGGCTTGCAATAGCAAACGCTTTGTTCTTTGTCCAGATAATTTCTGCTGCAGAAACCCTGGCATTGCATCCATCTAGCAAGATTGCAAAAGAAAATCTTGAGGTGTTCTGCGAGGCCTGGGAGTCTCAGCTGAGTGACATGTCCTTGTTGCTAAGAGAAATCAATGATGTGTTTGAAGGAAGAAGAGGTAAGAATACTGTGGAGAAATAGAAAAACATAACTTCAAATCTAAGAATTTCAAGTGTGATTTAGGAAATTCTGTTTTCTCGAGAGAGGAGTGCAGTAAACAGTTCCACATCCTGTGGGATCTAGGTAGTAACGCACAAATATTTTGGGTTTGTAGACATGTCAAATCTGTCTGCTTATTGGACTTTTTCCAGTAAAAGCAGCCAAATATTTAAAGACCTGATTTATGTAAGATTAGCTGTGTTTAATTTTCTGCACTGGGATTAGTTCTAGCAAAATCAAATGGAGCTGTTCAAAGGACACAAAAGTGTTACATACAGCTCTTTGCCAGAAGTGTCCAAGTACAAGGGGTGTAGGGCTTTCACCCACCCTTGGTTTTGTCCAGGACATATCATCAGTTCAGGACAGTCAAGATACAGCTTGAATTGTGTGATGTGTTTAATTAATTTCCCTCATTTCTGGAAAATACATATCTACATGTATATTCTATGCTGTCAGCTTGCCTTGTATTCACTTCATAACGTAGTGAATGTAGTTATTTGATTTTTAAACTGCTGTCGTTTCTCCTGGATGGAATTTCTGACGACTCTGCACAATCTTGGGATATTTTCTCTGGTTGGTAAGTTTATTGGTATTTGTACAACATGTAGAAGAAAAGCTTGGAATCTTAAGGGGAAAAAAATTCTGTGTCTACCTTTAGCATAGGGTAATTTACCTTTAAAATGGAAGGCATTTTGGTTTTCATTTTTATACCACACAATTTTCTTTCAGATTATGTCTTCAGTGTAGCCTGTCATACTTCTTATAGCTACGTGTTTGTTTCAATCTTTAAGGTATAATTGCATACAGATAGAATGTAATATATAATAATACTGAATGTCTTGTATTTTTAAGAAAATTGCTCAGGTTTAAAAGCTTAGATTTAGCTAAATACGGGCACTTAATTTTTTGTATCTAAGATACAGAAAAAGTGAATCCTTATTCAGGTTAGATGTCACTTTATCAATGATACAATACTCCATCTTGCTATTAAGTGAGACCTTTTTTTCATTTTTAGATTTTATTTTGTGGTTTACCTTACTGTTCATGATTTTTTGTGTAAGCAGTTCCTTTCTGCCATTTTGAGCACAGTAGCAACCAATCACAGGGTGTAGTATCTTAAATTGTTGCTGCTGGTTGCTAAATGAGTGCGTGCCTGAGCCTCGAGACTTGTACAAAGAAAACACGTTGAAATTCTGAGTGGGTTTACAATAATTGTGTGTAGTGCGGGTTACTGGGAGTTTCAGACTCTTGAGAAAAACATGATTGTTATCCCAGCTGTTCTTCCACCTTGTTCTGCAATACTGCATAAATACGTGCAGCAATCAGAGATCCTGTTTATGGGCCTTTTAACTTTCAGCAGGTTTGTTTGTTTTGGGAGCCAGGGACATACTCGCTTTCCTTAATGAAAATATTTTATAAAATGAAACTTAAATGATGATATTATGCTACTGTTAATGTGTTAGAATAAATTTGGAATCTTTAGGGCTGATCATGCAGTATCGGATTTTTTTCGTATTCATACAATGGTCTAGCAGGGTTGAGCGATAACCTTTTTATATATTTATATCTGTCCGTGCGTGTGTGCATACATATATATATATATATATTACTGTATTTACAAATAATAGGATGAGAATCATGCAGCCACAGCAAAGTATATACTTGGCTCTCCAAACAAATTGTTCTTGATGTCAGGTGCCCAGCCTCCTCTGTAGTTAATAGCTTTCTCTTGGGGCTGCTGAAGGCAGATAACACATTTTCCATAAGTGGTATTTTCCACGTTCTTTAAAGCACCATTTCACGAGGACAACCCAATGTCCTTGCTTGAAGGAGGGAAAGGAGAATGGGCAGGTGTTGCTGAGCAGGTTGGAGGCAATTGAGTGATGCAGTGAAGATTCTCTTGTTTGGCATAACTACCCAAGGGTGTCCTTGTTAGTGTCTCTCGTTTCCTCCGTCTTTCTTTCAGCACAGAGTGTTCTGATACCACCACTGGTAAGATCCTAAGCATAGCTTGTGTTCTCTCTGTGGCCTTGGGTGCATTAGGTCTTGTATTGCCAAAACAATGTTAAGAAATCTACATTTTCCTTGTCTCATGACTCAAGCCTAGTAAGACTTTCCTCTGAGTCTGGATTGTTTCATAGTAGCCACCAATTATCTCCTTAGAAGTAATTTGATCTCTTGTATCCACCCGTCTTCTACAAAGTTTTCCTCTGTATTGTGGGCTAATCTGTTTTTGTTTGCTTGTTTTCTCTTGTTGGATTTGAGTGACTCTTATCATTAAAAAAAAGAGGGAGGGGAAAAATCTCACCCAAATACCCCTACCTTTTTGCTGTCAGAAAATACCCTGAAATTACCTTGCCACTTTCAACATTTTTCTTCTCCAAGAAAACACAACTGGTGACCCAGTAAATAAATGAAACTAACATTTATTTGCTAAGAGATTATAGGAGTGACATTCATAAAACTTTTGCCTCCAAACACGGTTTCACAATATTTGATAAGACTTTATGCTCGTAATTCATGATACTTGTCTTAATGTTGAAGTTGGTAAAAGTGTCTTTATTTTACAGACTAAAATGTATCAAGTGCTTTATTCCTAGTAAAGTTGTGACTGTATGTAGCAAGAGATAGAATTACAGTAAGAGGTATATTTTTTTTTTCTTCTCAGTTTAAAAACTTGTATTTTTGTACTACCAATTTAAATGTTTGGCTTTGTTAGAGAGTTCAGAATACAGCTTAAGATGCAAAAATTGAATGGTGACTAAATGTGCTGGACACATCAAATAAAAGAAGCATTTTTCGGATTACACTAGATTCACATTGTTTATACTCCTTTCTTTATTTTTACAAGCAATTGCAGAGCTCCTTATCCAGGAGTTTTTTTCATAACAGCAAATGAGGTGTTTCTCACACAGGTTCCAAACGCAGGTGGGAGGAGCTGCATTTAGCTTGAAAGTGAAGCAATATTTTACTTAATTTTAATGAAATGGTACCAGAACATGCCCGGATTGAAAGGGGCTTGTCTTGGGGAGCAGGGTGCCTAGGCACAGCGGGGTGGGGGAGGTTGGTGAGCACACCACAGCCCAGTGACCCTCATGTGTATTTTGGAAATGTTTCTGTGCTGTGCAGAACTGTACAGCAAGGTAGAGTTGTCCTTCTTTTGCTCACTCCTAAACCGCTTTTTAATCCAGTGGAGAGGAGGCCCCTTCTCCACGCTGTTGGTGTGTCCGAGCTGGGCTGAGGAGAGTGATGGGCTCCTCGGGAGGGTGGCTCCTGACAGGTATGGGAAGTTTGGCTCTGCCCACAGAGGGATTCTTTGGTTCATTTACATTGGATGCTTAACTCTGAGGCTCTTCCACTTTGAGATGGATCACCTGGCAAAAGTGCCTTCCATCGATCCAAGCTGCTGGATGTCAGCCAGCCTCATTTTTCTAATGTTTTGGGTTGGACATGCTGGAGAAGAATACACATAAATAATCCTCTGATTTGCTCCCTTGTAACTTGGGTCAGAAGTGAGAGAATGGTGTCTGAACATAACATACTTTTCTGCCTTCCTCTTTTGTTTTGCCCACTTGATTGGTGAGGAGTTAAATGATGATGAAGTTTTTGAAGGGCTGTAGTTGATGAATAGGTGATACAGATCAGAATTTCAGAATTAAGAAGCTCGAATTCTAGAAAGAAGAGTGAAGCAGCCATGCTGTGTGACTCTCAGAGAAGAAGTGACATCAAAAGCAGGACTTAAAAGTTGAAATAGAGGCATTATGGAGGGGAAAACATGGTTGGAACTAGTAGAAAGCAGAAAATTGGAAGACAAAGAGAATGAAATAATGAAAATTAATTTTAAGTGAAAAAATATAAGGAAAAACATGTTAAAGAAAACACATTAGAAAAAACAAAGGCAGAGTCAAATAAATAAAAAGAAGATCATAATGTGGTGAAAAAAGCCTCCTGATACAATAGCAAAGATTGGACACACAAACTAAGGAAATAAAATACCTAAAAAATTATATATGTATATTTGTTAATGGAATGAAATAAAAGTTCTGTGAGTACGCTGATGGAATTAAATATTTTCTGATTAAGTAGGATTATCTCTGACCTGAGTTGATCTGCTCTTTTGAAAGGTCTGGTATCTGTGGGTCCGGTGAAGTGTATTTTTTGTGTGCGTATTTTGTGGTCTTTAGGGTTTTTTTTAAATATTCCAAGAAATAAATAGTTAGATCTTTCTTCTTTCTGAATATGGTGAGCAACTAAGCCTTGCAGAGTCAAATAAAGGGAATTACTAGAAAAGCAAAGGCTTTTTTTTTTTCCTTACTTCTGTTTGCTACCACTTCCTATTTGGTTTCCATAATTCTGAATGCATGCCTTGTGTGTGCAAGTACTGTGTCATTGCAGGAAACGTTTGTACCCTGTTTGTTATGTCAAAGCTTTTTGTGTTTGAACTTTTTAACAAGGCACAATAAGTTTTTACGTAGCTCCAAGGAGATCTTAAAATGCTGCAGCATTTTAAAATTGCAAGTTAGCTTTTGTTCTTGGTACGTCTTCCATGCTTTCTTACATGCCCTTTAGCTGGTGTTCCGATGTATAGGATGTTGTAAATGACTTCTCATAATTTGTATCAGTCTTTACAGAGAAATCTTGCTTGAATACATGTTTGGGCAATTAATATCTGAGTAACTCTGCATTCTGGGGTTAAAAAAAAATAGTTACATAGCTTGTGCCCTGTTAGCTCATTCATCTTTTGCAAAACTGGGTGGGGCATGAAAAAGGTGATTTTAGAAAGGAAGGTACATTTTTCCTATTTTTCAAGAGGGTTGAAGGACACTTGCTGGCGTCCTAAAATTTTTGGAAGCAGTTGCGTAGACACAGAGATTATGATCTTTCTGTGGTGTCAGGAGATAAAGGGCATGCTTTCAAAAAACCCTGAATGCACAAAAGAACTGTCTTCTGAGGACTCAAAATGGAATTTCTCTAGGAGCTGATACAAGAGGAGGAATTAACAATTGTGTAGGGGTTTGTTGCTTGTCCTGTGTTGTGATGCATTCTCTCTATGTACTGACATCCACTGTAGTACACCTTGAGTTTTGGTTGGTGGGATGGGGTTTTTTTGATTCTGTTTCTGGGTTTTTTGGTAGTACCAATTTCTTACTAGCCCTTAAGGTTTTTACTTATTTTAATTTGGTTTAGCAGACTTGCCTCTCCTGAATCTACTGTAATAAATACAAGGCTTCACAGACCATTATGTCTTCTGGTAATTGAAGCTCTAATCTTAGGCAGTTAGCCCAAGCGCTGTTTCTCTGTTTCTTCATGGCAATAAAGTCTTCTTATCAACTTTCAGGTAACACTCAAAAAAGACTTTTTCCTTCTGAATTTGTTTTGCCCTGACGTGGAATATTGTAGGCTCCTGGCGATACAAGAAACAATTCAATAAGGTGTAAAATGCTGTAGAACTTTCTGCTTTATAGAATACAGCACACATGGGATATATAGAGTACAATACAACTTGAGAGTTTTATTTGCATTACTTAGGAAAACCTACCTAGGTATTTCTCACTAGTGGCACTGTCTACTCCAAACTTCAGACCATCCAACCCATGCCAAGGAAAGCCTTCCATGGAGCTACAATTTTATGTTCTGTATTTCGTGACAAAATGAGTGCATGTAGCTGGTGAGTTGTTGGAGAGGGTTGCTTTACTTCCTTGTGAAATACATGCAGGGGACTAGAAATATTACTGAAGGAAATTGTTCAGAGAAGCTTTCTTAACTGCCAGTTGCTGGGAGCTAAAATCTGAGCAGTACAGAGCTCTTGGCCTGTCTCTGAAAGCATGAGACAGAGGATCTGCTGCAGTATTCAGAGAGGAGGAATTACAGGTAAGTAAATTGCTTTTGTGGTACTGCAGTTTAAGGAAGGATGAAGTAAGGCATGTGGTCCCACTGATTAACATCTGCATACAAATTTTGGTATAAACCTGTGTGTTCTTCATAGGAGAGAAGCGTGTCTACCTGTCACTGCCCAGACCAGGGGTAAGTTGCTTTGGGGTTCATTGCGTTCACTTTGTATCTGCTGTTCTCTGACTTCTTTCCCTGTCACAATTTGATGGGATGGGGACATAGCAATATCTTGGTAACATACCTCTCACTGGATGGCTGACAGTAAAATAGTAAACTTTGCCAATTTATTAAATGGATAATAAACAGATTGAAGACCAAGGTAACTAGTTATGTAATGTGCTTTAAGCACTTTGTACATAAACTTTAATATTCCTGTTCATTAATTTTTACCGCATATTCTACTGTCATGCTATATAATAAAAAGGTGCATTGTTGCTATTAAAACAGTGGAAATATGCTGCAATATACTGAAAACCAGAAGAAAAAATGAATCCCATTACTAAGGCTTAGCATTGTAGCCTGAGTTAACCTATTTGGAACAAAGGGTCATGTTCGAGCCTGTTGTAGGCTCTTTAAATAATGGGTTCTTGTTTCCTTCTTTGATCTTAAGTGTGTTTAATGTGGAGAAAAAAGTTATACAAAAAATCCAGTTTTAAGTTATGAGATATTTAATATCCTTAGCTAATTATAATTGATACTACGCTGTTTCTGAGAGCGTCTGTGTTAGGAAACCTTTAAAACCTTGTTAGTGTCATGTAATCAGTCATTTAATTCACTTGCTATGAACTGAATCTTTTCATGGGTAGGAAAAAGGCAAAGAATGATCTCAAAAGGTGCAGTAAGCTCTAGCTTGTTTCTTTCTCTCCTTGCTTGCTTTTCTTAACCTGTACTGTCGAGGAATTTGGGTTTGAAATGGTCCCCTGTTGTGCAATTCTATGGCCTCAAACACAATACTACTTCTGACCCTTAATGAAAAGAGAAAAGTTTTATAAATCCAATCTTCATAAAAAGGCTTTATAAATCCAGTATGTAGATTCAAATAGAATATGTTTGGCTGCATGAGCATGGGTGATTTTCACAGTTATGGAACTAAATATTGAAATTTTTGATAGGGTTTCTGTCCCTTATCGGTTTGACTAGGACACATAGCTTCTGGAGTTCATAATTTAGAGATTAAATGTTTGAACTCAGAGTCTCACTTACGGATTCATGTGTTTTTTAAAATACTTCAATAAAAACTTTGTGCCCAGCTTTGAAACAATTCTGCTTTGTTATTGTTTGAAAGCTTGCTGGCTTATTTGGAGTTTTGCCAAATACTTACCATTGTGGGGAGTTACAAATGCACAGTTTGAAAGTAGACAGGACATGTAGATTGCATCCACAGGACACCAGAATTTCTTCCCAGAGTAATTTCTTTGCCTAATTGATGCTCTGGGCTTTGGAACTGCCTCTCTGCCCGGTGCTGTTCCCCTCAGCAGAGCCTCTCCTCCCCCCACTGCCACCCCAGATCTGCTGTGCCTGGCTGACGCCCACACTGTCCCTGCACAGAGGCCACATTGTTCCAACTGATCTTAATTAGATGATGTATTTTGTTACATCTGTTTAATTGCCTCTGTGCTGCTTGCTGGTAATGAGTGATGTCCTAGAGCATGCTGTAGATGAGGACCAGAGCAGCAGTGATGATTCCTGTGCCTGCTTAATGCATGGGTATATTTTTTCTCTATAGCATTGCGTCAAGTCATGTTTTAAAAGCAGAATAACCTTTCTGCTGATCTTTTAACAATAGTATTATTCAAATAATGCAAGTGAACACTAGAGTGGAGAAAACGTCAAAAACATTCTGGGCTTTTTTTTAGTTGTTTGTGAATGGAAAAACTTATTTGTTGTAACCAGTGCTGGTTTTCTTGAATACCGTTCACTCGGCAGCTTAAATATTTGTCATACCTTCTAGACCAAAGCTTGTGTTTACAAGCAAATCTAGTTTGGTTTTGTCTTCCTTTCTTCTTTTAAGACACTGCCTTAAAAACAGCATTTCTTGAATTGCATCTCTAACATGCACTGTAGTCAAACCTAAATCACAGTTTGGGAGTATCAGTCCTTACACTTTGTGCTAAATCGTTTGATATGAGATCAGCATTTCTAATACATGGGCAGAATTACAGTGTCTAATCTGGGTAGGCATTCATAAGATTCAGAATATTTAAACATTTTGGAATGGAAAAAGAGAACTGGCATGAAAGCTAAACTGAGCACCAAATTGCACTAGAAACTTCAGTATTAGTACTTTTGCTCAGACTCTTGAAGTGTGGGAGATGGAGATGGCACCTGGATCTGATTTCTGATGCTGTTCACCATGAACAGTGTTGTTTATTTTTTCCCCTGCAGGCATTACTGAGCCTAATTTGCCCAAGTACTCCCACTAATGAATAGCAGCAGCGTTTCTCAGAGTCTCAGACAAGGCTCTCAGTCAGGCACTGAGATGATCCAGCTTCCTCCTGTGCCTCACACCTCTCCAAGTTATGACACCAGCTTTGTACTTGCCACTCCTCTGCAGTCCAGTAGTTTCTGAATGTGGACTGTGGCTCCCACACATGTTGTTTTTTGCTGTCTTTGCAGTAACAGCACCACCACACAAAATTACAGCTAGGAAAAGCAAATTCATATGAAATAAATGATGTATTACTGCATAAGTGTGTCATGCAGTTGGCAAGCATGACCTTACCAGGTAGTCCACTCACATCAGTGCCACTAATTATTGTTTAACATGAGCCAATATTTGGCTTGCAGCCAGACTGGTATTTTGGATAGTTCATGATTTAAATAAAAGAAGGAAACCCATTAAAAGATCAAAGTGTCAGTACTTTTTTACAGCTGTTTGTACAAAGGGACACAGAATAATGGGCTGCCTCCTCCCACCAGCATTCATGTGGGTTGTAGCCTGCATCAGCTTATCAGCCAGATCAGCATCCTTGTTATCTCAGTATCATCAGTGATAGAAAAATCAGTGCAGGAGTACTTGGTTAAGACTCTCTAGTCCTGAGTATTATTGAGGATTTACAGGGTAAAGGGAAAAGACTGTACTTCATTAGGAAGTGGAGTCTGAGAACTGTGGAAGAGGTCTTTTCCTTGAAATTTCAGGGAATCTGCACCGGCCATTTCAGGATAGACAGATCAGAACAGGTTCTCAGTTTCTGCTGATAAGTTCGTTTGAACCTCTGGAACTCTCTTGCAAAGTCTTTCTCTGAATATAGAGCTACTTCTTTTAGATTTTTTAGTAAAATGATTACCAATTCCTTTTATTTAAAAATATTAT
Source organism: Pomatostomus ruficeps (assembly GCA_013400735.1). Taxonomy (NCBI): domain Eukaryota; kingdom Metazoa; phylum Chordata; class Aves; order Passeriformes; family Timaliidae; genus Pomatostomus; species Pomatostomus ruficeps. The sequence continues at coordinate 57,967 of VYZT01011734.1, forward strand.
TTTTTGTTTGAAACAGAAGCATAATGCAAATCTGAAAGCATTAAAGCCAGTCAAACTAGATACTGAGGTAAGGTGTCATCATTTTAATAAAAAAAACTCCTTTCGTATTTTTGTCTGAAGAATGTGTTTTTAAGTTCCATAAATATGGTTACCATTTACAGGAACAGGCAAAAATTGCAAAACTTGGATTAGAATTGCATCTGCTAACATCTGATGTGGATTCTGAGACAGAGAAATGGGAGGATCAGGAGAATGAGATTGTGCAACATGGGCAAGGCATGTCAAGTATGGCCTACTCCATGTATTTATTTACCAGGTAAATACACTGCACACAGCAAATTTTGGTGGTAAAAAGAGCATTAACAGTGTTTTTAAGGAAGAACAAATTTTCATTTTCAGAGCATACTAATTGCAACCCATATAGAAAGGAACTTGATTCTGTCCTTAGGCTTTATAAATTTTTGTAAATTTCTAAGCTGTTTAAAAACCCCCTTATTTTAAACCCTCGTCTATTTTTAAAGGGCTAACCACCTGTTTTGTTGGAGGGCATTTATTTAAATATTTCTTGGGTACGGAAAACGTTTTAAGAAGTATGTTCCTAAATACTTTGAAAATTAAGGGAATTAAAGCACAAGTACATACCTGTAGATGAGATATAACTGTAGATGAGAATTACTGATCCTCGCTGTACTGAAAAGCGTTGCTCTGAAACTTGCCTGTGCAATGTCAGCTTTCTTGAAGAATTTAGGTTTGCTTGGGTTTTTTTTTTACCAGAGTTGAGATTTTGTTGTTACCTACTAGTCCAATAATACTCAGTATGCCAGAGACATGGATTTCTGTTCTTGTGAGAACTGAGCCACTGTTAATTTCCCAACAGTGCTGTGGCTGCTGAGGTGTTTGTGTAGTATTTGAAATGCAGCTCCTGTAGGTAATTATTGTTGTGTCATATCTTCTAAAAGACTGATATTTACAGTTCAGTGGTGTGAACTGTAAAATGTTCAGTGGTGAGACTGTAATTCTTGTAAGTAGCAGGCAAAATAATCTGCAGTCTAAAAATGTCCTACTGTCTGCTTTTGTTATTTCCCACAGAGGAGAAGGACTTCTGAAAACTACTCAAGATTTATTTCATCAGGCAGAGGTAATGTGTTTTTAACAAAACAGGACGTAGACACTATGAGTGAAGTCACACTGGAACTTCAGTGTCTGATTCCTTACACATAAGTACAGTGTACCATGAATTGAAGGGCAGCTGTGGATTTTGAGCAGCCTAACTCTGGTACATGTTCTGAAAGTGAACTTCCCAGTGTTCCGGTAGGAGCTTCAGGCAGCATTCATTACGCTTCCAGATTCCAGTTAGGAGGAGGGATGGCAAACAGGCATTATGGCAAATGCAGCAGACTTCAACACATTTGTAGTATTTGTTGTCTCACTTAGCTCAGTCCCTGGTAGTGTTAACAGATACTAAATCCTAGTCTGAGCAGCAGGATTTTCATGGGAAAGAAAGAAAATGTAAAAATTTGCACAATGCAAACAGAAGACAAGGGTCCAAGTGAAGGAATGTGGGATGCTGTTTCCAGAATGCATGCCTGTGTGTAACCAGGAGACTGGCTACCTTTGAAAGGACAATAAACAAACAGGGCAGATGTTATCTACCCACAAAACTTTTGGGAGCTGCCACAGTACAAAACATAATTGGAAGTTGGGGTTTTTTTAATATGTAAAGGGAAAGCCTTTGAACTCTGCTTATCTGTGAAGATGGCAGTTTGTAGTGTAGCTTATTTCAGAAGTCACTGCAAACTGCTGACTTGTGAATTATAGACATATACCATTGCTACAAGTATTTCCTTTTAACTTAAAAGCACACTATTAAAACAGGAGGGGAAAAACCTCATCTTCTGTTGTGGTTCATTTTGTACATGCTTTCTCCCCCTTTCAGATTTTTGCCACAGAGGGCACAAAGCTTGCTTCAGCTCTTCATGCTCTTTCTAATCAGGTGATGTATCTTACAACACCGGTGATACTGCTTAGAAGTTGCTTGTGCTGTCTTCTCCCTTGACATAATGTTGGAATCTTTAATACAGAGTTGTTTTGTCTTCCTGAACCATGTTCCAGGTACATGATGATGACAAGCCTTTGCTTCTCTTGGAGGCTGAAAAACTCACCTCTATGTGCAAGCAGCTCCAGATAACAGCTAAAGCTTCTGCTCAGGGTAAAAGTGCTACATTTACAAAGGTAAGGTAAAAATTATATATATTTCTCAAAGTAACACCTAACTTGTTTTGAAATAATTCACTAATTTATACTCCAGTTAAAATATGGAACTACATTGCAGTAGTACTGTAATCCACTAGAATTCCATTTAGATAAACAGGAACTGTAATTAAGTGTACCTCAGTATGGACTTCAGGGATTAAAATTTTTATGAAGGTAATATGTATTTCCACCACTGTAATAATTACTGTTATTGTTACTGATGCTGAACGTTAACTGTAACAAATTCCAAACCCCAACTCCACTACTGAAACACTTTTGCTTCTCAGTAGGTAGCATCTACCCTGGGCTGCCTAGATTTTTTTTCTGATACTTGTATTTGCTCTAAATGACTACACAGACAGCTGCCATGCAAGTTTCAACACTGTTAACACAAGAAGTAGATGTGCAAAGATCAGAGGGGATCAGTATCCCTGAGCCAGCAGTATGATCAATGTGAGCAAGACCATTTCCATGTGCCTGAGTGTTTGTTTCCAATTAGCCGTGGAAAGGTGTTTCAGTTTTACAACAGGGTCTGAAATGGGCTAAAGCAAAACTGAGCACCTTGGGGCTACTGTGTGATTCGTTTTACACTCTAAACTGAATGGGAGCTCCAGTCTTTCTACAGTGATGTATCAGTACACAGCAACAGTAGGTTCTCAAACTGATGTTGGAGGGCTCACACTGAGTGTTAAGATGAAAGGTAACTTTTAGTGTAACACTGAAGTAAGGCTTAGATGATGCATGGCATTCTAAGTCATGCTGGCAAGACATAAAACAAAAGGAAAACCATGAAGAATTGTGATGATTCATACTTAGATATGAGCTCCTTTCCAAGAGACTTCTATTAGTCTTTAATATAACTTTATTAGTAGTTCATTCTGTTGGGATGTGTCTGCATTGTAGCTCAAGTCGTGCTTAACAGAAGGGATGCTCTTCTTTACATGTAATATACAGAGAAACTAAAAAAAAGTAGGCAAACCCATTTGGTTAGGAGATATTTCAGAAGGACAAGCACTGCTTAACCCAGCTCAAGGCAGATCACCATCTCATGCCAAAAGCAACTGCCTAACACAAGTATTGAGTGGTATTACTCTACTATTAATTGTCTTGTCTAGGTTGATGCATGCATTCTGAAAACAAGGAATGTGATGACTCTCTTATGCCAACTTCTTCCACTTTGCTGCAAATTACTGAGAAAGGTGAGTAGTTGGTTTATCTGCACTATTTTAATGTTTTGGGGTTTGTTTGGTTGGGTTGTTTGTTTGTTTTTAAGAAATCTTTCTTATGTATATACACAGAATAAAGCAGGAAATGGTTATCTTAAGCCTGCTCCACCATGGAAAGAAGACAGGATACAAACTGGTACAAATCCTTGTACTCCGGAAAGAAGAGAGGACACGTTTAGCATCAAGTCTTTAGAAAATCATATAACAAACATGACGTTTTTAGATAACAAGTAATTATAGCACTGAGAAATGCAGGAACTCCCATTTGAAAATAACACTTGCTGAAGTTTCAATACTGCTTTCATTTGTGGAAAGTCAAGCCAGGCTAATTTGATCTAAAACTGTTGACCTTTTGGCACATCTAATAGATGTCCTGTTACTTAGCCATTAAAACACCAGCTAGTCTAAATGTTCTGTATTTTTATAATGTGAATGCCTTTCCTATGCTCACTATTGATACAGATTTTGTAATTAATGCTTATGAATGTCTTAATGGATGTGTCAACCCAAAGATGCTGCTAATAGACATTTTGTGTAAAGACCCCTGTGCTGTATATGCTATATGTAACACTACTGTTGAAGTCTGTAAACTCATCTCTGGCCTGTTTCAGTCTATGTATTTGCTAAAGCAGAATCAGGAATATAGGCTGAAAGGCTGTGGCCTGAAGCACTGAAATGTTACCTTAGTTACAAGTTATACCTGCAGTGAAGTAGTTCTAGGGAAAAAACCCCTTTCAATAGCTGCATCCCTGAATGTTAATCTTGATGACATGATTCATCTCTACAAAAGTGTATTTCTAAGTGATTTATAGTCTTGACTCAAGCCCTTTTTTCTTTACCCTATTTGTAGATGCCAGTTGTTGCTTTCTTTTTTATTAAAACTTACTGAGCAGAATTTTAGTTGCCTCTAGAACCACTGAAGTATTATGCAGACTTGACATTATGCCATTTAAAATTGAAGAAAATAGATACTGATTATTACAATATTCTGTACAAAGGGCATTATTTGACTTTAGGATACCAGGAAAATACAACTTGGTGAGAAGTACATACTTTCAAGTTTATCTGCTCTTTGTACATAGGCTTCTGTTGCATTTTTATTTTCCATTCACCAATGTCGAACTCCATACTGTATGAGTTTAGCTAAATTACATGATAGCTAAATGCTATGATTTTTCTGTATGTATTACGCTTGCTTTAAGCAGAAGCAAAGCTGATTGAGGAACATAAATCATCTCCAACATGTCATTCTGAGCTTATTTTAAAACCTGTAGTGCTAGAATTCAGAGAAAAAGAAAAATTTTACGGCAAGTTTTTACAGAAATTTTAATACACAAACTATATGAACTGGTTTATTCTTGTATGAAGCAAGCAGTTTAGTTCCCCTTTTAAAAACTGACACTGGGCCTGTTCAATACTACAAAACTCACAGTGTAAAATAAAAGTCATTTATTTAGTATCAAATACAGACAGGAAGTGTAGAATTGATCTCATGAAGCAGAACTGCGGCGTTTCAGCAACACCTCGTCGTACTCCTTCCGCGTCAGAAGTCCCTGAGTTATACTCTTGCTTTCTTCAAATTTGGGTAGAACCACTGCGATGTACCCCTCAGTTGATGGCTAAAAAGTGAGACTGAAGTTAGCAGTGAAATAAAAGCTGGAAAATAAAGAACAAGAAAGTGTCTTACCTTTTCTTGCAGAAGAGCAGGATTGCTAAGAATGTTCTCATTCACTTCAATCAGCCGCCCTCGTATGCAACTGCAGAAGTGTTTGATTCAGTAGATGTGTGTGGTGTGTCAAGGTAAAAAGAAAAAAGGGGAAAACCTTACCTGTAAATGGTGTATTCCTCTCCATCTGATGAAGATATCCTGCACAGAGGGGCAAGTTCTGTTAAAAACTGTGCTCCCTGCATTTGGAAAACAAATAAACGTGTGTAGTTTTAATTACACAGGGCTTGTAAAAGTATTACCATCAGCAATGTCTAAAAGGGAGGATGTGTGATAGTTACGGGTCCTTGCAAGTTCCAGAGCTGTGCTTCCTTACAGATGGGATGATGCCAACTTAGTTATGTGCACAAATCAAACAGAAGCTTGTTACAAGCTTACAGATTTGGTCATAACTAAGTTTCTGGCAGACTAGCAGACTTGTGGTTTGATGAGACTAAAGTCAGGGGAGAGAGGAGAGGAACAGCACCATTGATTTTGGTGTAAGCAAGTTGAACTGCACATTCAAAAACCCACCACTCTGAACTGACCCATCTTGTGTCTAGATCTGCTTGAAAAAAGCAGTAGTCTCCAAATCCTTGGCATCATCTTGGAAACAAATTTTATCATTTCAGGGATGTTTATGTCCCTCTATGTTTGCTAGAACTGAGTAGGTTTGAGCAACACTGGAAACCACCAGTGCTGTAGGAGCACTCAAGACCCTGGCTGGGACAGGCAGACAGGCAGCTCTTGAGGAAGTCTGAATGCTTCACCTGCAGAAGGGCTGGCTTAGAATGTGTCGTGGTTTTGATTTTGGCTAACTGCTAGGCACTTACAGCAGTTGCTTACTTGTTTCTTCCCCTGCCACAGCTGGGCAGAGGAGGGAAGGAGAGGGGAAAAAAAACTCGAGGGAATTAACTTAGAGGTTTGTGAGTTAAGGGACTGGGAGAAAATGCTCTAAGGATAAACTAAGCTCAGTTTAAAGTTGCAAAGTGAAATTTATTACTACTTGAGTTAGGAGGATATGAGAAATAAACTAAACCTTTAAAAAACCCCATTCTTTTCACTCTCCACCCCTCCCTCCCTCCTACCAACAGTGCAAGGGGGGCAGGGTGTGAGGGTTCAGGTCAGTCTGGTTTTAAGATCTTTCTCTGCTTAGGGAGAGGAGTTGTTTTTTTCTGCTTTTGCTGTGGGGTCTCTCCCATGAAGGACAGTTCTCTGTGAACCTCTGTGGCGTAGGTTTTTTTTTGTCTATAGAATGCAGTCCTCCAAGGACAAACTGCTCNCCTCACCCACAGACTGCGGGTGGATCTCTCTGCATCCCCTGTGGACCCATGGACTGCAGGGGGGACACCCCGCCTCACCATGGGCTCACCACGGCCTACAGAGGAATCTCAGCTCCAGAGCCTGGGGCACCTCCTCTCCCTCCTTCTCCACTGACCTTGGTGCCTCCATGTTGTTTTCCCTCACATGTTCTCACATCCTCCTCCTTCTCTAACTAAAGGCAGCTGCGTGTGCATTTTGTTTTGATTTTTCCTTAAATATGTCATCACAGAAGCGTAACCAACCTTTTTAATTGGCCCAGACATGGCCAGTGGCATGTCCATCATCTTCAGAGCCATCAGAGATTGGCTCTGCTGGAAATGGTGAAGAATTCCAGAAACTTCTCATAGGAACCATCTTTATGGCCCCCTCCCCTCTACTAAAACCACAACAGAATGAAATACAAAAGTAACCTGCTGGGTTTCTATCCAAGAAAGGACAGAAAGATCTCAGGCATTGTGAGAGACTGAAATGAAAACTAACCAAAGCAAAAAGCCATACCCTTTTTGATTTCCCAGACACCTTATTCTGAAGTCTGCTACAGTTTGCACTGATTTGGTAATTAATGTTTTTAATTGTTTTCCCACTTTGAAGAAGAGGGTGGGCTTCTGCCAAGGTGATGACACAGATTCTGCAAAAAAACCCAAAAAAACCAAGAATTATTCCACTGTAGTTGAAAGAAGCCACACTCCTTTGTGCTCTAAGCAAGTTCCGCAACCTTCTCTGCCTATCTTGTGTGACACCTGCTGTACCAAACGGAATGAAAATGGCATTCTGGCCTAAAGCCACTCCCATGGAAAATGCTTCATTTTGAGATACCAGACTGGATTGTCAAAAGCCCCGCACTTCTTACTGAAACAGAAGCACTGCTTTTAAATAAGCCAGTGCTGTTCTATCTGTTGTTCTACCCCATGGGAGCATGGCTGGTTCATTTCAGCCAGTAGCTCGAGTAGGTGCTCGCCTTAAGACAAACAAGGAAAGCACAGTGTACTTTTGTCACAAAATATAACACAAAGCAGTGCTTCTCAACAGCTGAAGGCCCTTTGTGGTGAACAGTTACAGCTGATGAACCCTTTGATAATCTGGGCTTTAGTTAATTTGCTGCTTGCATTTCATTTTTTAATAAAGGAGGGTTATATTTTGCCACGAAACTGGGCAGTTTTGAGACAAGCCAGCTGAAGAGACTAGGCTGGCCTGGCCTAGAACCATGCCTAATGCACAAGCATGAACCCGCCAGTAAATGAAGAGCAAGGAAGCTATTTTGTTTGAG
>VYZT01011738.1:0-26058 GCA_013400735.1 Pomatostomus ruficeps
GCTAAAATCCTAAGGCATCACCTAAAGTCTATGGAGAAGAAAATGGCAAAGTAGGTTGTGCCACTGCAGCACCTGGAGGACCACAGTTGGGTACCAATCCATCCTGCAGCCCATGGAGGACCCCACACCAGAGCAGGCTCCTGGCAGGAACCTGCAGCTTGTGGAGAGGAGCACATGCTGGAGTCAGTTTTCTCACCATAACTGTGGCCCTTCCCTTGTGAGACAACCACACCAGAGCAGACTGCTCCTGAAGGACTGTTTTCTGTGTCAAGGACCCCATGCTGGAGCACGGCAAGACTGTGAGAAGAAAGGAGAGGCAGAGGAAAGGTGTTAACAAAATTACGACATGTTTATCCTACCCTATATCCTACCCTATTTTTATCTAGCAATAAATTAAATCAGTCTTTCCTGAGTCTGCTGTTCATGATGATGGGTCAGCATTTTCCTGTCTGTATCATCACCCATGAGCTTTTCCATCTTATTTTTTTCCTGCCTTTTTAAGGGTGAGGAGGAAGAGAGTAACTGAGAAAGAGGGTCTGAATGCCAGCCAAGGTTAACCACCACAACAGGATTCATTTCATGTGGTAATATGTCTGTACTGTGTGCCATGTAATTATTTTCTTCAACATTATACTTTAAGATGATTTTAGGTGTGAACTCTCTGGGACAGTCTTCTTGTTAGCATACACTGTGCCTGTGCTGTTCAGATTTATTCTCAGATTAATGACATGAACTACATTGTGAATGTACTGATTATTTATTAAGGCTTATGGATTTATAGACAATTAAAACATTTAATACTTGGAACTTTTCAATAACATTCTAAGATACTAATACTTGTTTATTTCTTTACATACATTCACAGTCATAATTGTCTTCTGTGATGACTCAGGAGTAAAATTAAAATTATTAACTACACATCTTGAATTATTGCTGCATTACAAGACCCATAACACAGCAACCACTCTCATTAAACAAAACAAACTCAAAATTCAGTTTTCTTGCAAAAATATATAGTTATTTCAGGCTGTAGTTTGAAATTTAAAACACAACCCCCCACAAACTCTTACTAACTAAATTTGCGTTTACAACTTTCTGGATTTTGTGTAAAACATGTCGAGTAATAAATATTTAATTAACTGTAAAGAGTTAAAAATTTTTATAGTAGCATAGTTTTATTATTGAATGCATGATAAACAAGTTTTCAGACAGTGAAGAATGGGGCAATCAAGATTACATTCACTAAAATGAATAAAATTAATATTTCAAATGAGATTTTGTAGTTAAATGGTTCATGTAAGGAAAATTTAACTATACAAATTAATCTTTAATAAGCTGAGTAGAAAATTCAAAACATGCAGTTGAACATAATATTTTATTTGCTTCTGTGTCTATGGGTTGAGGAATTTTTGACTCTTTGATAAATGACATATGAGAAGTCTCTCATAAGAGGCTTCTAAGTGTTCACAACTTCAATATGTCTGCATTTCACACAGCATCACTTATTTCATGTACTTTTCCCCTCTGATAATGTGAACTTCTAGGTGATTCGGTCAATCTGATTTCGGATAGTCTTTCCAAAGCTAGTCCTGAGAAAGTGGGTGATTCTGTTGCCCACCATTACAGAAGCACTGGGGCATGGGCGTGCTTCTCTGTCCGGCCTAAAGCACTTCTTCATTACACTTCCTTTTTCAAACATGCAGTGAGCTACAGCTGGTTGCAAAAAGGGCTGTCTCCTTATGCATTTCAAACTGGAAGCAATTGCTTTGATCAACACATCCCCAAAGCTCTCTGTGTGATTTTGACCTTTGCTAATGTGTGACAACAGCATATAGAAAATTATATATGGCATTTAAAAGCTAACTCTGAAATCTGTGTGGGGAGTCTGAATTTTACCACACTGTTTTGTCACCTCTAATGTTTAATCTTAATTATGTACTTCAAACATATAACAGCTTGTTTCAAAGATTCCTTGGGCATGTGTCTAAACAAAAGCTTGACAAATTTTGCTGAAAAAGTGCCTGATAAAACAGTGATATAATAATACTAATAAAAATAATGCTCTGAATTTACATGCTGCTTTGCATTTCAGTAGCAGAGTGGTGACATTACCTAATTAACTTTCCTAACATAGCTTTTGAACAGAAATTGGTGTTCTCTTTTTACGTAACATATCCAAGGTTATAAGTAGTTTATCACAGTTGTATCTACAGAAAGCTTTATCTTATAGTTTGGGTTTCTCTTTTTAGAATAAAAAGCATACAATCCTTGTATGCTTTCCCACTTAAATCCAAACTTAATACATTTTCCTGAAATGACATTTGAGTTTAGTAAATGCCTCTTAAAAATTTTGAATTTCCTGTATGAGTTTGTGGGGATTTAATGAAGATATAAAAGTCTGAGTTCACAATATGTGCAAGTGGACTTTCATGAATGAAGGTTAAAAGCTTCATTTCTAAAATGTGTGTGTCCTTCAGCCAGGTGAAATGAAATCCAGGCAAGAAGATAAGCTAATTTAAGTAGTTTTGACATTATGTTGACATAATTGAGAATGTGGAAATCTCTGATTGCGGTAAAGACCAGAGAGAGTAGCATCTCTGAGGTATCGGGAAGTTTACACTGTTAAAAATTCTCTTTAGGTTTTGGAACTAACTCAGACTTTTCTGTTGAAGTTATATCTTGTGTGTTTGTTTGGCTGACAGATGGAGAGAGACTTTTTATGAAGGCCCATAGTGACAGAACAAGGGCAGTGGTTTTAAACTGAATGAGAGTAGGTTCAGACTGGAATAAGAAGTTCTGTTACTGTCAGGGTGGTGAGACACTGGAACAGGTTGACTAAAGAAGTTGTGGGTGCCCCATCCCTGGAAGTGTTCAAGGCCAGTTTGGATGGGCCGTGAACAATCTGGTCTAGTAGGAGGTGTCCCTGCCCATGGTCAGGAGGTTGCACTAGGTGATTGTTAAACATCCCTTTCAACACAATTTTCTGGTTCTGTGAGTCTATTTCTAGCTAAGAAATATTTTACTTCTACAATATCTTATTAGTTTACTTAATTGTTGGGTTTAACCTCAAATGACACCTAAGTACCACAAAACGTGGTGGAGAAGAGAATTGGAAAGAAAATAAAAACTTTGTGGATTGAGACAAAACCAGCTTACTAACTGAACAAAAAAATAGTTATTATAATAATAAGAAGAATTATAATAATGATATCATTACTAATAAAATACCATTAATACTGGATACTCTATTAATAATAATAATAGTCATCATAAGGAAATGGGGAGAGAGTAACAGATCCCAGAAGAAATGCATGATGAACAATACCAGTGCTCACAACCCACTGACCAATACCCAGCTCGTTCCCAAAAAGTGATGGGCCCTCTTCCAGGCAACTCCTACAGTTTCTATAATGGACATGATGTTCTATGGTATGGTATATCCATTTTGCCAGTTTGTAACATCTGTCCTTGCCATGCTCCCTCCCAGCTTTTTGTTTAGGTCCTCACTAGCAGAGACACATAAAAATCCTTGACTGAGGGTAAGCACTGTTTAGCAACAACCAAAACATCAGGGTGTTACCAACATTCTTCTCATAATAAAGCTGAGAAACACAACATTGTACCAGCTACTAAGAAGAATATGAACTCTGTCCTAGATGAAACCAGGACACTAATAAAGTGAAATGTCTCCCTCCTTGTATGAGCTACTAAATAACACAGAGCCAGTATATGACTACATGAATATTTATAGAAATAAGGGTATGTAAGTAAGCTTTTTGCCTTAGGTGGTCCCTGTGGCAGACAGCGCTAGTATCCAATTTAAGTGAATGTGATATTAATATACGCTGTCTATCTGTGGTAGCTCCAGGCATTGACAATAACACTCATCAAGATTTAGTAGCTTCTGTTTCCTGCTATTAGGCTATGAATTACAAGACACTAATTTGGTTAGTCATTTCTTAATTAGAATTGCTTGAATTTTTTTCTGAAATTTACAGAATTATGACATGATTGTTGAAGGGACATTTTGTTATTTCTTTTGTCCAATGAATCCTGTAAGCTGCATAAATAGTTTTTTAAGTTTACCTCCTAATTACTGCAAGAAATTGCATCATATTGTCATTGTAATGGCTGAGAGGATGCTCTCCACCCATGGATGGAATACCATAAACCAAGTGAATAAGTCACAGGTTGATGCTCACACAGTTTTGTGAACTCTGCATATCTGATGCTTGAAAAGATGGACAAACAAGACTTTTCTCCTTTGGAAATGATTTAGTCTGTCATTTAAGCTTATCCTTGTGTCTTATTGTTCACTTCCCCATGTATCGTGATTAATTAAACAGAAATTTCAGATAGAGGAATGTTAACTGAGATTCCTACTCTTGCAAAAAATACAATGCATGTCCAACCCCAGTGTCTGGCACTTGGTTTAACTTATCCCGGTCTCTCTAGTCACGGACACAGGGGCCATGGTACCCAGACGCTGGCACATGGCAGCTGACACCCAGACACTCACTCTAGTTCTAGATGCAGCACCATGAACACCTTGTGACCCAAGGTCCCCAACCAGTTGCTGCACTCAGACCCTCAGACCTACACACACACACACACACACACACACACACACACACGTACGCACACACACGCACACACACACTCATACAGAATAGAGTTCCCCTCACCCAGGCTACGATTCAGAAACACAGAACTTTACATACACTGCTGAACAAGAACAGGAAAAACAAGTGTACTGGTTTGTTTGTTTGTGACAAGCCCCTCTGACTACCTTATTCTTCCATTTACCCATCTTTGTTCCTCTCCAAATCACCTAAATTATTTCCTTTGCCCACTTTTGTTTCCTTCCCTAAGATTCCCACAAGAAGTCCTGGGAATTTCAGTCCTTAACTCGTCCTCCTTTGCATCCCATATCCACAGACAGCACCCCCCAGTGAGTTCTACAGGAGCTTTACAGGACTTATCTTGGTAGGTTTCAAACTTGGACTGAATCCACTGAGACAGCCCTGGGAAGCACCTGTATATGGTGTCCCTTCCTCTGAAATTTTAATTTGAGGTTCTCCCTGGTATTGCACCCCCGTTCTCCTCTGGATTTCTGAGGCTGATGGTTCTCCTGTGCTGGGCCTATCCTAGCCAGGGCAAGGTATTGCTTGGTCTTCCCCATCTGCCATTGTCTCTTTGGATTGATGTGTTGGTGTGCTGACAAGCTTTTATCACATAACCCAATAATGTAAATGCAAACATATACAAATAAGCTCTCTGAATAGCTAGTGGAAATCTAGTCTTTATGGTCAGTGAAGACAGCAGAGCTATTCAGCTTACAACTGAAGTGTCAGCTAACTAACCCTCCTTAATCTTATTTACTGTTTGAGCAAAGGCTTGACCCATTTCCTTAAAATCTGAATTTAGTTGCTTTTGAGAGACCATAGGATATCCATCATTCACAAATGACTGGCAGAAGTGGCACGGGACCTCTGGAATTGCTGTGCTCCTCAAAAGCAGTAGCTGTCAGACAGGCGGAATACCTTTTAGATTTTCAAGTGAAATTTTAACTGGTTCACATAATGAAAGTAGTGCTATTATTTTAATTTCTATTACATGAGTAACACTTCTAATAGACAACAGAAAAAAAATTCATTTTCTTTTGTATATTTCTGTTGGTGGCTGCTAAAAATAGGTTTCTCTGAATAATTACATGGGTAGACAAGTGTAGTGAATCAGAAGTGCATTAAACTAGGGCAATGAAGCACAAGGATTGCTTTCTTCAAATAAGCTTCCAAATGTAATTTAGATTTTGTTAGCTAGTAAATAGGTTCCGGCAGAACTGATACAGCTGAACCAATATCTAACATCAGTTCACTGAAGTGTTGCTGTCCTCCGGGGTTCCAAATGTCAACATAGCAAAGCATTTTATGAGCAGAATGAAGTGAACAGGATTCATCTATATTCTAGGCAGTTGTATCAGTCTCCACAATTTTGTCCACCTGAATCCTTAAGAGATGTGTTCCCTTCACATCTGCACATCATGGTACTTTTCCAAGGTAAGAATCCTGGGACCTGTTTCAATTTGCACACACTGTCCTTGTAATTGTTAATTAACAGCACAGTTTCCGAGTAGTTGGACTCCACCTTTTCTTAACATTCTATTTCCTAGTGGTTGCACTGGTACATATTTAGCAGAACACAAGAATTCAAAAGGCTATTATGAAAAAAATGCTAAAAGGTAAAAAAATGTTTTAATGAAAATATTAGCAAAATTATCTAAATGTTTTGCTCAGTTTGGTCTTTTTGATAAACAGTTTAATATTTCACCTTCCTAAAAGAACAGATTCCATCAGTCTTTCTTAAAGAGAAGGCATGAAAACTTTTAAATACAATTAAGAAAAACCTTCATTTTAAAATTCTAAACCCAAATATTTTGCCACTAACTAAGGACTCATTTTTTAATATAAGAAAAGGTTAAGTTAAACTGCCCATCTTAGATCTTATTTAAACGATAAGGAAAACAAAAAATTTGGTACCAGATCTTGGCCATAATAAAGCCAATTTCTAGCATATTGAATTAGAGATCTTTTCATGGGACAAAACAAAAAGAAAATTAAAAGAAAATCTTTTTTCAAAAATACGTTGAACTGTAACAGAAGCATTTGCAAAGAGAGGAATATTTGGGTTTTTTCCCTGCAGAATAGTAACTAAGTCAAGTAATACAGATATTTTATTTTCTATAATAGACTTTATTTGTAAAGAAAAGGGTCAAAGAACTTAATATATTCTATTTAAATAAATTAAAAGAAATTTTGAATTACAAGTCATTTTGGAAAAAACAAGAAGAACCAAAACCACAGAGAAAAAGACCAAACAACCAAACAGTCTGCTCTCACAACTTTAACTTTCTTTAAGATTCCCCTCAATGCAGAGTAAGGATAGGAGAAAGGAATGGGAGAAATGAAGGGAGGAAAAACATGAAAAAAGTAAAATAGAAGTTTAATAAGAAATATTCTCTCATAGAAGAGGTGTTCAATCCCTCTACTCATCATTAGTAAGCTCAAGATTCAGTTGTTTATTCATCTAAATAGAGAAATCTGTTAGCAGACGCTGACACGAAATTAGATAAATGAAGGCTTTTTCATTTCATTCTCTATTTTCTTTCCTTCCTTCTTCCTTCTTTCCTTCCTTCCTTCCTTCCTTCCTTCCTTCCTTCCTTCCTTCCTTCCTTCCTTCCTTCCTTCCTTCCTTCTTCCTTCTTTCCTTCCTTCCTTCTTCCTTCCTTCCTTCCTTCCTTCCTTCCTTCCTTCCTTCCTTCCTTCCTTCCTTCCTTCCTTCCTTCCTTCCTTCTCTATTGATCCTCTGCTCATTCATTTTCTATTTCTCTGACCATCCTGTACCCAAGTCTTTAGTTACACTGCCAAGGGACTCAGCTTTTGTGTCTTATGAGAGGAAGGCAGTGAGTTAAAAGTGGGCTTGATTTTGTATAGTGTTACTTGACTGTGTCCAGGCTCTGCCTGTGCTATCAACTGCCTGGAAAAATGCCTGCAATTGGGGAGCATTTTCTTCACTCTACTTTTGATTGGTTTGCGTGGCTCACAATATGAATTGGAAGAGAGTAGGGAGTGTATTGAAAATGTTTATTGCCTGGGGAAGAAAAATAATTGGGACTTGTTCTGGCTGGGTGCCTTGGCACATCAATGTCAGTGACCATAGTTAAAAGAACGTTTGGCAAGGCTTTTACTGTTAGGCTTTTGAAATACATGAAAAAGCCTTCATGGCTGATAAGCCAAAAACACTACTAAGCTATGTACATGAAAAAGACCCCAAACCAACCAACCAACAGATTTCCCACAAAATAATACAAGTAAAAGAATTAATTTAGGTTATTGTAATTCAAGCTAAAGAATGATAGTACTCTAAAATTAATTTTGTACAGAAGAAAATATTCTTAGAAAAACAATTGTAGTGCTTCCACAGAGATAGGTTACATATATGCATTCTTATTCTTCTCTAGATAGCTGTCATTTTACTTACACTTTATTACTGCCTTTAAATTTAAATATAGCTAGAATACTTTACCTAAATTTACATAAATTTGTACATTTAGTCTAAACTAGTCATCTACAGTACTTCTACAGTTGATGAAGAAAGAACAGCATCTTTGGAACACCAATGATTCCACTTGGTTTAGACATCTAGATGCCTTTAGACATTATTCTTTCTTTCTATAGAGGACAAAGTCTTGATGAATCACATTATGCTACCATATCAGAATCATAATTCAGTACTGCAGAGTAAAAATAATATAAAAAATTAGTATCATCACTACCAGAATAGCAACAGAAACATTTTTTGCCATGCCATACTGAATTCTCTCAGAGTCTTTCCAAAGTATGCTTTTTCTAGGTTCATATCCTTTCACTTACCAAGACCGAAGTCTTTGCTTCAACAGCATGAATGAAGTAGAAATAGGCTTTTCTTTCCTGTCCCTAGTGTCATTCTCTCTCCAAAAAATCAAGAAGCAACATTGTCATATATTCAGTCAGTAATAATCTGCTGAGCCACCGGTAATGTTAGTGAGCACATACAGTGGAGTCTTTGAGCTCCAGAAACTCAAGAGAAACCTTCACTGAAAAATCACTGACATCACTACATTTGGTCATAAAAAATTCCTTTGTATGGCATCGCTGTCATTATTGATATTATACTGTTCACGTGAAGACTGTGAAGAAAGTACTGTGGTGTGTTTACACTATGCCCTTCCAGGTAGCTAAGAATAGTTGCAGAGAACCTGCTGTGGTCAACAGCACAGAATTTATTAGGAACTGAAGTATTTCTGAATCTTCACCTAGAATATCTAGTAAGAAGACCCAATAGCAAGTAACTTTTCCTAGAGAGCTTCAAAAGCTCTTGATGGAAGTGAAGACATCCTAGTAGATATTTATTTCATTCTCACCCACCACCTATGTCATGTCTCACCAAGTCCTAAATGAAGGAGAAATTACACTTTTCCAGTACCCTTTGGTATATATTTTTAAGTTGTAGAAATATCTACTGGTCCTGTTTTAAGGGAACACTATAATCAGTTCTGTGAAAAGATGACTATGCAAAGCAATTATTCCTGTCACATAATACATGTTCTGAAAACTCTTCATCTAGGTTTTATGAATCTTTCACAAAAACTCTATCGTATCGAGAAAATTCTATATTATATTCCCAAAATATAAAAATTACATATTTTTAAAAAATAATTTTCCTATTTTTACAGGTTTTTCTCACAAGCTAGATGCTTTTTAGGTTTTATTTTCTTCTGTAACATGTAGTCTAAGAAACACTCTTCATCTCCAGAGACTCAAAAGGTTAGAGAACCAACAAGTTGTTTCAGCCATTTTTATTTCCTTTCAGTAATGCTTCATAGTGTGTATCTGTAACCAGTATCAATGTGTAGATCACAGTTGTGTATATATCACTAAAGGGCTGAAGTGTTCTCAGAAAAAACAGTCTTCAGTATAATGCCTAAAAATAATTAGAGCTGTTAGAAAAAATCTGAGGGAAAAAAAATCCTGGATTTAAATTAAAATGTTTTCCAAGCCTCCTGAGCATGTAGGTGCACTATATTAAAAAAAGGCTTGTTAACCCACCAACCCTCTAATTAGCACAAGAAAAGCTTTGTGAAGAAGGTTTGAAACTATTGAGAGTTCATTGTATTTTCAGGGTCAGATTGATCCTTGACAGTTGCACTGTATAATAGTCTAACAGAACAGTCTCATAAATAATGTAACTAACCTATGTCAAATTAATTAACAATGAACATTATGTGATGCTTTCTTTTCTGATGTGATTTCTTTCCTTTTTTTTTTTTTTGGCAGGGGAGAAGTGTTTTTCATTTACATGTTAATTTTAATGTAAAAATAATTACATTTTAAGAACTAAGTTCCTCTCTGAGACTTGTTTTAAAAAATTAATACTGATCTTATGCATATTCCTTCAAATCATCACCAGAAAAATTTTTTCTCATATTCAGACATCTAGTAGAACCCCCCAGCCATAAGCAGGGATGTCTTCAACTAGATGAGGTTGCTCAGAGCTGTATCCAACCTGACCTTGAATGTTTTTAGGGACCTTGCAGCCAGCTATAAACCTCAGGACATTTCGTTACCTGGACTAACACTGCAGTCCTGAATCAAGCTCGTGCTGTAGGTCAAACACTGATGCTGCCTGTTGCCTTTTGGATGAGCAGCACAAAGTGAATGAGGTTTCTCCAACCCTTGGCAATGACATGGCTGCTGATATCTTTGCTGACGGTTTCTGGGCACACAGATTGAAATTTTGCTTTTCAGTCCTACCAGGGCAAAGCTGAGATCCTATCGCAAAGGTTGTTGCTTGATCTGGCTCTATCTGTGGAAGAAGGAATTTAGGTCCCTTGTGCTCTGAATTCTACCTAAATTTTTTCATAACTTCCCCACAGTTTGACTGGATAGTTTTCTAGCTCATGTGCCATTGTCTGCTAGGTGTTGTTTTCAAGGCACTTGCTGCTATTCAGCTACTAAATTTTCTTTAAGGTAGACTGCATTCACAATTACAGCTGTCTTGACAGACTGAGCTTTGATGCTAACCTGCGTACTTCCCACATCATCTTTATCTTCTTGCTCTCATGTGATTTGACAAAGGAGAAAATGAACTACAAAACAGCGCCTGCTGTGACTAACATATGTAACCAATTTACCTTAATGAAACTACAGATTTCAAACAACATATATTTTGGATCATCAGTTGCCAGGGGATTACCTCGTGCTGGCAACTTACTGAATAAGGACCTGTTGTAGATCCTTATTCAGTAAGTATCCACCTGATCTGTTGTAGTCAGGTCAGTAGATAACCCCTATCAGAGTAGGAAAGGCCAGCATGGTTATTCATGTCTGTGTAGAACAATAAATTTGTGCAGAGGGGAACAGCATCCATCCTCTGAGGACTCTGCTGTTTGCAAGTGGGGAATCCACAGGAATAACTGAGGGTTCCACAGGAATATTTGTACTGGAAAACACATTAACAGTAAGCAGTAAGGTATATAGGTTTAGGGGGAAAAAGGAAATCCGAGTGAAGCTGTGGTAGCTGAGATATTGAAGTAATGTAAATGAATGAGTTTCCATAGGAAAGGGGTCAAATATGGTTCAGTTAACTTCCTCCACTATGAACAGACATTAGTTTAGTTTTTTCTTATAGTTTATAAGAGTTTATATAAAGGGATGTCTTAGAGAAGTAATAAAAAGGACATTATACCAAATTCTATTCTGTTCTTGTGAAACTGCTGCAAAGAAAGATGGAAAGGATTTATTTTTGTTTGGTTTGATCTTGGATTTGCTTACTGGAACTTTTTTTTTTTATTTTCTTATTGTTTTTCCTAAGATAATTATTTTTGTTTAGCCAAAATAGGAAGGCACAATCTTTATTTAGGACAGAAATAAATCTTTTGCACTTAAAATCTAAATTATTTTATTTTAGGTCATAAACTTTGGTTAGCTGATGCTCAAGCAATATTCTGTACACTGTGCTTCTCTCCTCCTTAACAATGTAAAGAATAAGAATAGTATGAATAATAATAAATGCAATGACCAAGTTCTTCACTTCCAAGAAATAGTAAAATTAAGTTTAAGGTTCTCTTATTAAACACAGTTACTGTAATGCAACTAGCGTATGTATCCAAACACCTAAACATAACCTTGAGTGCTTTACTGTTGTGGTGTGCTGTTGGCCAGATTTCTGTTTTCCTCATGGCCAGGAACTGATGTCCCCTCCCCCCGCTCAGTATCTGGTTTCCACCCCCGAGGGCTCTGTATTTCGCAATCCTATACAAAGCCCGCCAAATGCAAACCCCTCACTCCTACCTCATAGGATGTTTGTATCCTCCCCCGTCCCCTCATGTTGGTATTTATGTAACTGTAACATGCGGTGCCAGTGCTCCTCTGGCATGATCCTGGTGTCTGAAATAACCATGTGAGAAGCCCCTCCATTTGTCTCTCTTTCCTCAGCGCGTCTGTAACATCGGTGGACTACGCGGAGCCCTGCCGGACCTTCGCCAGCCCTCTGGCACCCCCGAAGCAGCCGGCCAGCCCCTGAAACCACGAGCGGTTGCCCAGTGCCCCCACCGGAGGCATTGTGGCACTTTACTCCTCTGTAGTGTCCTGAAGCATTTATTGGATACTCCATTTAAAAAGCAAACTACAGCATAATTTTATGCTTCTTCTTATATATGACTTCATGCAACAATAGAGCAATAAAGCTTATAGCTGAACATAATCATAAGTAAATGGGGCAAAAGGATACAACTTTCAAATGGTGAAAGTATATTTCATATACTTCCTTTCCAAACTCTATGGCCTTAAAATAACCTAGACTCTGCTTGTCATCTGAACAAGCAAATTTACACCCATTAAAGATATTTGGGTAAATCTTTACAAGGTTCTATTATGCATACACAAGTTGTCTGCTTATTGGTCTTCCCTTTTTGACTTCTCAGAGAAAGAGAATGAACGGAAAGGTATCTCTTCAGAAGTATCCAACTGAATTTGTACTTTTATTTTCTTTGTCTGTTAAGCAGATGATCAATTCTCTTTTTCTCTGGAGATTGAAGTTATTAATCTCAGTGAGAAGGAAATGTTTTGATTAAGTATGAAATCCTCAATAGTGTCTCTTCTTAAGTGTTCATGGCACTGAAGGTGTAAGAAAAGAGGTATTTTAGTGAAAACTACAGTTCTGGCATTCTTCGAGAAGAATAAGACATTTTCAGAGAGAGAAAGATTTTAACACAAAGGAAACAAAACACTCAATTCTTGTGGTAGTGGGCTAGGGGGAAATCCCCTAGCTGCCACGTTCTAACCCTGTCAATTATAGATTCAGTTCCACCTCTGCTATTTTAATATTCATTGTATTGTTTTACTATTCAACAGTTGCCAGAAAGTTCTGCTGTTCTGTAAAGTTCATAGGCTAATGCAAATATGTTCTGCCCTTGCCCAAGACTCATTGGAAAGCTGTCACCCCATGTCAATTTGTGATTTGTTAAGAACCTTGGACCCACCTTATCACCACCCCCTTCCTCTTTTCCTATAAAAGTCTGTGTAAAGACCCCATCGGGGTCTCTCTGCTAGCAAATATCCTGAAGAAAAGAACTTCATTAAAAGTCTGGGTAAGCTACCGAGGGTCCATTCTCTCATTTCTTTACTCCTACCTGCTTCAATCTACATCGAGGTTCTCTGCACACACTGCAAAGCGAAACCTAGATACAAAGATAAGTGAGATAAGATAATGCTGCTGATAGCGGCAGCCAAAGAAGCTTATCTGACCAAAGCCCTGGATAACGGCAGGCTTTGCAGCACCCAAGCAGCCCTTCCAAACCCACAGAAGCATTAAATTCTGATGTTGAAATAAACAGCAAATTTGTTTTGCTGTTCTTTGCTTCCCCCTGTTCTTCTAATCAATGATTAGAAGAACAGGGGGAAGCAAAGAACATGAAACAGGAGGGGGAAGCAAAGAAGAACGTGAAACAGAAAGAGGAAGCAAAGACTCTTCACTGCAAGGATAGAACTGGATAATGGGATCACAAGGAACACAAAAAAATTCAAATGAGCATCAGAAATTTCCTAGAAGGCAGAAAAGTTCATGCTGCTGTCTTTCCCAGTCAAAAATAACATGCAGAAGAAAAAACATCTGAGAACAGTATTTCAAATGTAAATCAGTATCATATGTTTCATGCAGTCTGAAGCTGAGTAGATGTTCAAAAAAAACTCACAAAATATGTCCAGTTATGCATGCATGATTTATTGTTGTCTTAGGATATGTACTAAACATATTCTGTCTTAAATGCATAAAAAAAGCTGCCTTACACGATAATTCTGTATCGTCAGGAACACTTTCAATTGATTGTTTAAAATGACATTTGTATAATTTGGCCAATTGTACAACAGGAACTACTGTGGAAGTCCCCTGGATGACCAGGTTTTCTGCAGATTTTCTGAGATATTAAAGAACACAATTAGGCAGTAGTAATTATCAGTTGATTCATGCACAGCAGGAAGGGAGGAACATGGGGATTGTCCAGAGATACACCTGCAGAGCTCATACAACTGTTCATACAGTTTATTGTGAAGTCTGCTAGGATTTCAGTCAATAAATAGTTCTTAAGCCTTTCCATTTTCTTATCTAGGGAGAAACTAGCTGGGGAATTTTTGGATCACTCAGGGAATTGATAATTAAATGCCCTGGCTATAAAAATGGGGACATCCCTAATATATAACTACATCACAATTGTAACTCTAGGAGAAACCCAAGTTTCATCCTTATATGTATGAAAAATCTTCTTTGTTGTATAACACAGAAGTTATATTTTGCAAAATATTCTAGATTGTGAGTTTACTAGATGCCAAATAATAGATTCCATAGAACATTTGCAATTTTTTTCAAGGGAATAAAAAACATGAGTAACTGTAAGACCTGGATGGAGATTCTTGAAACAGACGAATTGATCCTTCACTTTTACACTTCACAGTGAGACTTCACTTGCAATTTTTTGTTAGTTTGTTTTTCATAAGAAAATGAATACAATGCTAAATCAGAAAAACTGTTCTTGTATTTTAGTCTCCTTTTTATGACAGCTGCCAGTAGTGGAGGCATTAAGAAAACTCTGAGACACAAGTTATACATCTGCTCTTGCCTAGTATATCTTCTGAATTTCATGGAAATCTCTACAAGCAATTGCAGAGAAGTTTGAATTCAGATCATTCAAACAGCTGATGTATCCATCATGCTTTAACTTTTCTAATGTCTTTCTTATTGTTTGTCTATATGACATTTTGAGGCAAAGAGTTTTATGACTGTAAAGTGGGTGTGGATGTGGGTGGGAAATCAAGCTGACTCTGGTAGAAATTTTCTAGAAATTTCTGCCTGGAAATTTCATGATGGACTGTGGTTCTGCCATAAAAATAAAGTAAATAGCAAAAAGAAAACAAGTTCAATGTCTATTCCCAATTTGCCTTCCTTACGCTGTGTATAGTGCTGATACTAATGTAATTCACTGTCCTTCACTCAGCAATCACTTGTTCTTGCAGTGAGAGGCACAGTGATATGTTCAGTCCTTTCTCACATTAAGAACTTTCAATATTTATGATCGTTCCTGAAATCATGGCCAGTTTTGGTGGGTTTTTAATTTTTTTAAGTTCTAATATGATCTGTAGATCCTACCTATCAGAAATAGAAAGACTGACCATGATGTAATGAATTTATATAGTGATTTAGTCAGTTCTGGGTTTTTTTTCATATGGCTAAGAACTGTTCTGTATTTTTCAAAGAAATATCTCTATGAGTCCAAGATGTGTTTTTATTGAGTGCTAAAGGATAATTTGAAATCATTCTTGTTTAGACACTCAAAATATTTTCACCATGCACATTATTTTGAATTTTCCACGTTAAAATTTATAAACTGTGAAATCCCATATAATGTAAAACAGCTGAAATCCTATACATTATAAAGCAACTGCGAGCAAAATTCATCTATTGAGCTTTCAACATCTATAGCAGAAGCATGTGTGTTGTAGTGTCTATTCATAGGAGATGGAGACAAACAGGAATTTGAGATGAACGGTTCACTTGTTTTTTTTCCTGCAAGGAAAAATTAACTGTGCAGTAGAAGCACTTATTGCTCTTCACAGAGCATAACTGCATTCTGGATGACTGTGTCAGATGTAGCCATACATATTGCAGAGAGTATTGGATGAACTGAACTTCATCTCTCATCCAAGGGCTTTCTAAGACATCCAAGATGGAAAGACTTCATCAGAGATATACCAAGTCTTTGGTTATCATGCTTTATAATAGGATATCCATCCACTCTGAAAAATTACTTAAGCTGTTTTATGACATGTAAAGTGTTCTGGAATAAATTTAGCCCTCATTCACGGACAAACCCCATTATTGGTCCTTGCTATTGGAATTGTGGTTGGTTTTTTTTTTTTCTTGGTTGGGTTTTTAAATTCATATATATAATAATCAAGGAGAAACAAGAAACAGTGTAAGTCATGAAACAGGATTAGTTAGTGAGCAGTCACTGCTAATATTCTAAAGATAAATGCTGTTTTCTGTGTAATTCCAACTGCTACCCAGAAAATAGTTGATTATAATAGTTGATTAGTTGAAAATAGTGAGATTATGAAAATTCTTAAGATTATGACATTTTGAATTGTACAATGGGCATTTCATACCATCTGAGACCAGTCCCTAAATCAATAAAGCAAAAGAATTTTTCTTTTAATGAACAAGAATTTTTTGCGTTATCAAGAAAAATAAATTTGAAATCTAACCTCAGGATCATACCTAATCCCCATTAAACCTCTGTAAGAAACTTTAGTGTCTCTCTAAAGAATTGAGAACCTTTACAAAAGTCCCATTCAGCAAATAGATTACTGTTTATATAAGCAAGGCTTTCTGCAGCAGAAAAGGGTTTATGGTCTCATTAAAGGAAGGAAAGCCTGTGAGTCTGACAGCTGACACACTCCACAGGGGATTCATCTTTATAAACACTTGTTTTCCGCTGGGGTTTGTGGAGTGTATCAGGAGAATTAAAAAGAAAGAAAAAATGGTTTCATAGAATCTTAGCAACTTAATTAAAGCTTACTGCATACATATTTTTTGCAGGGAAGAGGAAAGTTGGTGGTTTTTGTTTTACAGTAATAACTGGATAAGCTTCCTGGGGAAGTAACACAGGTACTCAACACAAACTCATAAAGAAATTAATTCCATGCTTTCTATCTGTCTCAGTCTCAGCTAATACTGTGATTGTTCCTTTCATGTAGATGTGCTCATTTTCACAATTTACATTCTCCACGGGCTCAGCTGGTCATTTTATTAACAAAAATATAGTTAAATGGTATCATCCATTTCAAACTGTTTCCAAAGGGGTCATTGCGTACTAATCTAGCATAGCTAGAAAAAGTAGCAACACTACAGTAGCAAGTGAAAAATCAAATAACAAAGATATCATAGTTGTATTTTGCAATAGATGTAGTCAGATGTATCAGGTATATGATACTGAGCAATCTGTATAATTTTCAGTATTGAACTAGAAATAGCCAAAGCACTGGTGTGTTATCAGCACCTTTACAGCTAGCAATGCAAAGCACAGTACTGTGAGGTCTACTATGGGAAAAGGAACTCCATCCCAACCAGATCCAATACACCAGGTTAAATGAAACATCTAAACAAGTGCAGTCTTGCATAGGTGAATATAGACATACTCCAATTAAATAATTCTGAAAACGCTTTTCTAAACTTCTTAGATGATTAAGACTTTGATATTCCTTCATTACTTTGATATTCCTCCATTATCACTAGAACTTTTATTAGAACAATTACCTTTGGTGAGATACCTACTTGACTATCTATATCTACCCTGAAGTAATGTCAGACCTGGAAATTAAGTAGTCACATTTTTAAATCCCCTGGAGGACATTGTGTATTAGGTTTTTTCAAACCAAGATTAACTGACTACCAGCATGGAATTCAACTAGACACACAGCTAGAACATGAGTTGTCAATTGCTTAAATTATAGTCCCAGTCAAAGAAGCCTTCAGAACATGACTCCTGCGACCCATAGTGGATGACTGATTCTTCAGGCTCACAATTTCATAGGTGGGTTAAAGGAGATAGTATTGTGTGTTGATCTTGCCTGGTGGTCAGGTGTCCAACAAACAGTTCTCTCACTTTCCACCTTGCCCCAGAAGTCACAAAATGAAATGAAAAAGCTTGTGGCTCAAGTGAAGGACATTGAGTTAAACTATTTGACAAATTATTGGAGAAAGTTAATGCATTTTTTTGGTCTTTTCAAGAGCAAATATTGACCAAATAGGAGAGAAAATATTTATATGGGCACTAGTCTCTTACAGTTCTCAGTGATTTCAGTGATGTTTATCCATTATCTCACGTTTGGTTATCCTTGCAGATAGAACTCTTCAGACATTTGCTATGATTGATGTTACTGTTTTGCTATTATTATGAGTGTTATTGAAACTAAATGGCTAATGTATCCCCATGCAAAATCTGTTTTTTCAGAATCAATACATACAATTAAAAATATGTTACATAGGGATTTCTATTCATAACTTGAGATGCTTTTATTTCCAGCCTTGGTCATGGAAGCTAAATATAGCTATCATTCTACTGCTGTCTGGTATCAGGCTACCTTATTCTTGGCAT
The DNA here is from genome assembly GCA_013400735.1 of Pomatostomus ruficeps. Classification (NCBI taxonomy): domain Eukaryota; kingdom Metazoa; phylum Chordata; class Aves; order Passeriformes; family Timaliidae; genus Pomatostomus; species Pomatostomus ruficeps. The sequence continues at coordinate 18,248 of VYZT01011738.1, forward strand.
TATAATGGACTTCAAACTCTTAATTATTCTTATAATCACTAGTACTATGACAAGAACCCATTGCAGATGAATCATCTTAAAATGGCACAATTCCAAATTAGTCCTGATCAAACAGCACTTTTTGGAACTTCTACGCTTTTTTTTATGACTTGAACTAAAATTACAGCATGATATATATGATTGAATGCCATTAATATTGACTATTCCTCTGCTTATCTCCCAAACTGTCAATGATATACTGTGAGGGAGATGAGTGTGAAGCAGTTAAATATTCCACATAATATATGTCTAACAAATATACTGTTTTCATTAATCATTCTGCATAGATTTTCCACTTCATTCCAACAGTTTTCAATTAAAGTTGTAAGAGTTATAATGTCTTTAAAATAGTAAACTTTATTCTATGCCAAGCATTAGTTATGCCATCATTAGTTACGTTTAATTCACAGGAAAAATGAGCTCTGGCAGATTTATGGTGGGTTTTTTATGTCCTCATAGGTTTCATTACAAATTGAGAATTGAGGAAATTATTTAAACACTAGGCATCAAATAGCCATAATGTGTGTGTTCAGAGAAAGAGAGTTGCTTATTGTTAGGCAGCAGGAACTGTGGGAAATTAAAAAAATGAATTTGAAAGAGAAGGAAGTCTATTCAAAGCAAATCTTTACAGTGTGGTGAAAGACATATGGGTTAATTTTTTAACACTGAAATATGCTCAATTTATGATAATCATGACTTTATTAGATTTTGGCTGTGATGTGTTTTAATTTTTTTTAACTTTGAAATACCACATGACTTAAGATCAAAATTTCTCAGAGAAACACCATATGCATTAAAATATGAGATTGTTGACTTTCAGGTGAATTTTTAACAGCTATATACTATATACTGGTCTTGTTATTCAATTACTATTTAAGGATGCAAAATGATTCTCCACTCATATTTGCTTATAATTAATATATTTTAGGCTATCGCCAATTTAGATATGTATGTAATTATTTACTCTTTTTTATTAAATTGAAAACCGAATAAGCAATATATAGGGGAAAATGTAAACATATACTGAATAGGAAAAAAAAAAAGCTTTTTTGTGTTTTTTTCCTATATTTTCTCACTGAATCACATTTTTGCTTAAAAACTTTTATCTTCCTTGGTATAAAATCAGTCAAATCCTTATATGTGCCAGAAACAGCTTTTTTCTTTATGTCCATATTCACATTATTTTTTTTCTGTTCTAGAATGATATTTTCTTTAAATTACTTTTCTTTTTCTTTCCACTTCCCCCTTGAAAAACAGCAGCCCTTGATTTGTAATTATGGTGATTTACTGCAAATCTTAGGAAATCTATTGTTTCTTAATTTACTCAAGACAGAAAAAACCTGCGCTTTTGAATATGATAGTAATTAACTAAAAACTTACTATTTACTATCCTTTAATATTGCATACTACCACAACTCAGAACCGAAATCTTTATATTTTACCCCAGTAACACTTCAGAGAGCCAGACAGATGCCACAGGTTGCCCAGAAAGGTTGTGAAGGCTCTGTCCTTCAATCTTTTCAAGACCTAAAAGATCTCTGAGTTGACTCTAAATTAAGCAGAAGTCAGACATTCACAGGTCATTTCAAATATGAACTATTCTATGCTTATGTGATTTGAAGCTTAGATGCCTCCATTTTTTTATCAATACAACTAAGGAAAAAAATTCTTTAAATGTCATCAAATATTTTAGGATTTACTGGTGGTGATGAGACACTGCAGGAAGTTGTGATTTAGTTGTTTCTTTTTGGGTGGGATGATTTTTTTTCCCCCTTGCCTTTCCAAATAATTTTTTTTCAATAGAGTCCTTTTGTTGTCCAACCCATTTTCATTATAGCCTTTGTTCTATGTATTTTGTGGTGTTTATTTTATACACAAGAGACAGAATTAATTTCCCCTAAATTTGGCCCTCTGAAATGCCTTAGGGATTCTAATCTAATATTTTATGCTGGCTCAGTAGTTAACAGAAAGAAAATGGCATCTCTAGAGGATGGCTAATATAATAATAGAATAGATATCTAAAAGGGTATGAATTAATTATCTTTTGAAACCTCCTGTCTTCTTTACTGGAAGAACCCAGGTGATTAGCAAGGAATTCATGTAACCTTTACACAGTCAGAATCAGGATAAAGTAATAACATCTACTAAGATTGGTTTGGTTAACATTGTTTCCCTGTGGTAATTTCTGCATAATTATGCTGAGGTATTTTCAAAGGTTTGTATTCTTGTGGTCACTTTGCACTGACTGATCAGGACTTACCATTGATATACCTTGTAAGTAGGTTTATAAACTGAGGATTTTTCCACATTCTAATATGGCTCATTTAGATTTGTCCACAAATTAGAGGACATGGGATTTTGATTTAAATGTACATCAGTCGTAATACTTACTTGACAGTTATCTTTGGCTGGTACTCTTGCCTGATTTGAAAACTATGTTCACATTTCTCATCTCATTCTTTCCAGCACCTTTAAATCTATCTCTAGAGTCAAAAATTTAAGAATCTGGAATGCAAGGAATCCAATGTATAATTAAAAGTTTCTAATTATGTTCTACAAAGGTTTCCTGCATTTTCCATGCACGGAATAAACTATCTATGCTTTTTTTATATAATGCTAGGTAGGAACTGTTTCATTATGCAAGCATGAGAAGAAAAGGGTTAGTAATTCTTTGGTCAAGATGCACAAATTAGGTATTAATTCATTATGCAAATAAGCTTCACATCTGGAATAGTCATTTTGGTAAACATGAGTCATCATATACAAACTCATAAACAGGAAATATTTTTCTTAGAATAGCAATAAGAACTAATTTCCATTGCTGAGTTAGTGAACACCCGTAAATGTGGTGATTTATTATTGTAGAAGTAGAAAGATTTACTCCTGACTGGGAGAAATGAGACTAAATGAGACTACTAAATCCTCAGGGATACATCATTCTCTGGTATTTGCTTTGTTTGCATGAAGTTTCTAGCATCACTCATATGACTTTCAGGAAAGCTTCTTTTCTACACATAACTCAAATCTAAAAGAATTTTGACTTGATGCCTAGAAAGCAATTTAGCGAGCAATGGAGTTTTTGAAGAGAATACAAAAGTTATCCCACAGCTTTTATTCACAAAACCAGAAAGAAGCCAGGTGGAAGACTGTCAAATTCAGGTTTGAAAGAGCACTCTTCAAGGCTCTGCAGGGAAAAAGAACAAGCTAGCAGTGAACTGATGGAGAAATGAGTTAAAGACCTTGTTTTCTTTTCCATCTCTATAATTTTTTGGAGCTTAAATTTCATTATTTTGTTGTTGATCGCATGTCACAGAAAGAAATTTCTCTAAGCTGCTAAAGCTTCAAGAGAGAAAATGACCAGAAAAAGAGAAATACATCTGATACCTAAACAGAGGGATTTCAAATGCAAGAGAATACCACAATAATGTAAAAGATAATTCTGTAGAGGAACAAAGAGATTTTAAAGATCATTGGATTTCTTTTCTTATTGTGTGACAAACCAGTCTGCTACCATTTTAAGTCCCTAAATGTCAAGAGCGTTACAGTTACCAGAAGCAATTCTGGTAGCATGGAGAGTTGATCCCATTATATAAAGTCTAATTGAACAGATAATTTTAAATTATGAGGGTTTAGTTCTAATCATCAAGCTTTTGATTCACTGAATAATATCTCAAGACAAAATTTAAATTTATCACCAGATTTCAAAGTCCCAATTTATCTTTTTTTTAGAGGAAATAATTTGGATAAAGTAAGAATAAATATCATTGACAGATTTAATAATATTAGTTGTGGGAATTTTGTTAACTGTAAAGACAAATTCCCAAATAACTACAGCTTCAAAAAAACTATTTACTAATGCTGCTAGTATTACTACAGATTTTAGATAGGTCTTAACAGGCTTCTTTTTACCAAACAACCTCACTTCTGTTGCATATATTGGCAGATCTAAAAGAAACAAAACCAGCTGATGACACTTCTGCATCAATATACAGAATGGGACTATAAATCTGCTCCACTGGAATGAGACCCCACCTGGAGTATTGTGTCCAGCTCTGGGGCCCCTGACAAAAGGAGGACATGGACCTGTTGGACTGAGTCCGGAGCAGGGCCATGAAGATGTTCAAAGGATTGGAATACCTCTCCTGGGAAGGCAGGCTGAGAGAACTGGAGCTGTTCATCCTTGAGAAAGCTTAAAGATGACCTTCCTTTCCAGGTGTTAGAAGGTTAGAAGGTGTCATTTCTCCAGCTTTCTTTTTTTTACAAGAAAGCTGGAGAAATTAAATGGGCTCTTCTTCTGTTTCAGGTGAAGTGAAAAACAACATTATGCTTAACCAGGCCATAAATATTGCAGGGCAGAAAACTATTAAAACTGCTTTGTAGGTACACAGGACAACATGTTTTAAATAAAATGGAGTTTCAGCTCCATGCAAGCCACATTACCCTTGTTTTTCTCCCCAACTTTCCATGGTTTCATGATGTGATCCACTGTCCCTTGTCCTGGGTGATTGGGGCACCAGGACTGCTGGTTGTTTTAGGCACAGCACAGCAATGCATCATTGTAAAGGTACCTGGGAAGAAACTAGAAATGTGAGGGTCCAAAAGATTCCCAAAATAGGAATTAATGGCATTATATTTTTTACATACTAGAGTAATTATTCAGTTGTTAGCAGTCCATCCATTTCCTCTTTGTATAGGTCTGTTTGGTCTGTGTATATATACAAAACAGGAATAGAAAGCTGTCATCTCTGTATAGAAAAAAAATTGGAGTAATTTTTGTTTTAAGAAAAGATAGCTACTGCAGGGATTAAAAAAGAAGACACAGAGGAAATAACCTTTCTTTTATGTGAACAGTGACCAAAAGGTAATAGCTGTGCACTACTCACCTTGCATTTTTTGCAAGACACTTATTCATTTAATAAAATGTTAATAGTTATTCCCAAATTGCTTCTTAATAAATCAGAAAAATAATGCTCAAGGAAATGCCAAGAGATATTCTGTCCATCCATTAAAACTGCACCATTTAATTAAGTCAATAAACCAGCAGGTAACATTATCTTCTATAGACTTAAATGTGTTTTTTGCAAGTAAAATGGAAGACTTACTTCCAATTATACAATAATGTTATTGCATTAAAGATGACTACTTTTCTTTTAAAGAACTGGTCATGGGGTTTTTTTGAAAGAAATAAATCCACCTTACTTTCATTACTGGATATTTGAAGATTCTTGAAATCTTAATATCTAAGGAGTCATAAACTGGATTGAGGAACATTACAGCTTGTGTCACTTTCCGAATGGTCACTTCATGTCCTAATTCCTCTTCAGAACATTCCAGTTCACTGGATTTGTTCTTCCTCTAGCAGGGTTGGTTGGGGGAGTGGTGGGACAAAGGAGTATATGGTACATCTTTTAAGGACTATCAGGAAATTAAAGAAAGGAAACAGGTTGTCTTTGAAAACATTAAGATACCCCAAACAAACCTGGGACTGAGGAGAAAGCAACCCCACCACCATGTGCATCATTCTAGACAAGCCCTCAGGATGGTGCTGACTTCTTAAAATTCTACCTTCTCCCTTCAGTGGAAGGTTGAGCATAACATCCAAAAGTAATTGAAGGTTATGCATTAAAGTGATAATTGTTCTATGAATGAGGCATTTTTGCAATAATTAGATCGTATGTATTGGTAAATTGTTAATTGGTCTAATTTCAGACTCTGTGTATAGGATCTGTTTCTTTTTTCCCCATAACAGTAATCTGAGTGTAACATAACTGAAAACATGGAATGGTGGAGGGAAAAATTCAACAATTGTTGTAAGACTGAATAAGAACAAGGATACAAAACAGTTGTTTCTTATACCAGAATAAAGAAGAAAATAACACAAATTAGATAAGTGATGAAGTGTGTTATGGACAGTCTCCGAGGATGACATCTCAGGTTTCAAATGAATGACATAATAATTGTATTTTTGATAGTTTTGAATTTGTGTTTCTCTATTGCTTATGCAAGAAATCTAAAAGAAAAACCCAAAAAACCAAACCCACCCTAGACCCACCCTTGTTCTTCTCTCATAAAAAAACCCCAGGATTTTTAAAAAGCATTATTTTATATTTCAAAATATAGCAAAGTATGGGAAAACACTCTTATCTTGCCACCAGCTCTGGTTAGCCTTGAGTTGGTGTGGGTTATCCTTTGGGGGAGGCTGATACCATATAATTTGTGATAAGAAAACTAAACACAATTATTGTATTGATTTAAATTTTATTTGAGGTAGAGGAATAATCCTTCATTTCTGATACGTATTCCCATGAATCTCATTTTATTTAGAACCTCAAAATATAATAGCCTGAGCTGTAAAACATAACAAATTTCACTGAATTCCCCATCTTCAAATTCCAAAGGATGGGTTTGATGGAAAAGTATAACTCAAGCTTAATATTTTTAGAAGTCTTCCTTCAAGTCTGCAGTTGGAAGTGTAGTAATTAGTTATTTTTTTTCTCTTTTCTCTCTAAAAAGTTCATACGCACAAAAACAGTTCAGGACCTTTTAAATGTATTGTCCATTATACATTCTTCAGCTTTAAGCCATGTATGTCCAGAGTCCTTAATGAAATCTACAACACATAGCGTGAGGAAAATCCCAAGTAAAATCTTGTTAGCTGTCCAAAGTTAGCCTGTAAGAAAAAACAAGTATGGGTGTATTTCTGATCTGTTTCTGAACTGCTGGAAGTTTTTTTTAAGAAATGTTTAGACTGTAGGACTGCTCTGGACCTATTGCTCAAAACTTATAGTGAATGCCTACAAATATTGTTTACAAAATATGCATTTTCTTTCTTCTTCATTTCAAACATCGATGATTTTCCTTTAAATCTAGTATCTCAGTTGTAAAATCAATTGCCTCAGGAGTATGAAAAAGATGAAATTCCACTTTAGCCTTGTGACTTTCGAATCCACACTTCTAATTTTCCTATTCCCATATGGATTTCTAAATCATCAACACATAGTCTATGAGTAATCATGCATCACAGCTTCCATGACAGCTGGTTCATGGTAAGGCGAGGAACACAAATGATAGGTCACAGAGGTTGCCTGATGCTCTGGTTCCTGCTATAGATCTATGAATGCTTGCTTAAGTGTTCTGGTTCTTAGAATAAATCTAGAAATAATTAGAAATTATTTATTTTTTTCCTTTAGCCCTGAAATTTAATGCATTCCATAACTTCAAGCTGATGCAGAATGAGCACTTTTATGGAAAACTGTGAGCAGGCAAAAAGGTAATTTTTACATGATTATTTGTCTTAAATGTTGATTCGCTCTTGCCCATGCAGAACTCTGGAATCTCATTCATTTTATCCCACTCTAACCTAGAAGGTATTTCATGGCCAAGACCTTGAGCATGTGACACTGTACCTACACTAGTCATCTTCATAGAATACTAAAATCATAGAATAGTTTAGATGGGAAGGAACCTTTAAAGGTCATCTAGTCCAGACATCCTGCAATAAGCAACAACATCTTCAAAGTGCCATTCAACCTTGCCTTGAACACTTGAAGGGTTCAAAAGTGCTCACTTCCTGAGCTTGTCCAGGTCCCTTTGGATGGCACCCCATCCTTCAGCTGTGTGTCATCTGCAAACTTGCTGGGTCTTCCAGGTTACGAGCATTTAGATAGCCCAAAGGCATGTTGGATTATTCTGGGTTTTCATTTACTTCCAGATTTCAGATTAAGTTAGCAAATAGTTCTAAAGACAATATCTAAACTTTTTTTTTTTTTTTT
>VYZT01011739.1:0-12617 GCA_013400735.1 Pomatostomus ruficeps
CACTCCTTCTTCCTCAGGGAGAGGTCTCCTCACACTGTTCCTCTGCTCCTTCATGGGGTCTCTCCCATGGGAGTGAAAACTGCATGAACTTCCCCAGTGTCAGACTTTCCCACAGGCTGCAGTTCTTCATGAACTGCTCTATCATGGATCCCTTCTATGGGGTGCAGTCCCTCGGGAAGACTGTTCCAGCCTGGATCCTGCATGGGGTCACAAGTCCTGCAAGAAAACCTGCTCCAGTGTGGGCTCCTCTGTCCATGGGACCACAGGTCCTGCCAGAAGCCTGTTCCAGCATGGGGTCTCCACCAGGTCACAGTCTTCTTTGGACACCCACCTGCTCCATGGCTGGAGTTCTCCATGGGCTGCAGGTGGATCTCTGCTCCACCATGGACCTGCACAAGCTGCAGGCAGCTGCCTCACCATGGTCTTCATGATGGGCTACAGAGGAATCTTCTCACAGAAGCCACCACGCCTGTAGCCCCCATGGCACCAAACCCTTGTCATGCAAACCCAACAAGTCTGAAAGAGCAGTCACTTACCCACCTCCCTTACCTCCCCTTAGCAGCATGGCTACTTTGAACTTATTAGTGACAGGCATGCCATTTGCAAAGACTGCAAACTCCTGCTACAGATTTTGAGCTCAAATATTTATTTTAGTAAGAGATGAGCTTGTTCCTTGCCACTGTTGTTACATTTCCTGACAGAACAGAGTAAAACATATGAAAAGGTGTCTTTCACAAGTATTAGAATAGCATGAGGATTGCAGATTCAGTGCTGTGGTGTGTTAAGTTTCTTGTAAAGTGCATTAGTATAACAGGACAACAAACAGAGCAATTCTCCTGTCCTGCTACAGTAGCTATGATGACTGATAGATTCCTTATATCTGTCTGTGAACAGGGAAACAACTTTCAAGGATTCTAAATCATTTTTTAATCAAAATTTCTAATCTTACAGGCTGATTTTGAATAAAAATTGGAAAATTTAATCCTTGCTTCCAATATTTGAGTTTACTTCCTCTGCCATAAATAAATCCTGAAAAAATATGAACCAGTAGTGTGGAAAAGATGTTGCCTTTTTCCTTCAACAAATTCAATTCTTCTATTAGCACTTTTAGGTGTTAATAATTTTATGAGAGTAAAAATTACTCTGTTTTCCCTCACTACTTCTCCAAAAAGAGATTATTCTTCAGCACCTGAGCTTTAGTTCTAATATCTCATATTTCTCTCACCCACTTCTGCCCAGGATGCCAGCTACTTTGTCCTGCATTTTGGAAAAAAAGCAGTTATTAACCTCATCAGTGAAGGTGTACAGATCTTACACTTTGCTTGAAGATTTAAGAGATGTATAGGACAAATTCCTGTGGAGTTAAGTGTTGCAGAAATGACAAATTCATGTCACTAAGTGCTCTTAGTGCCATATTTCTAGCCCACCAATTTTACTGCTCCCTTGATGCATTACTATTTTTAGCTATTAATCCAAGTTACTGTCTCAGGCAAAACTCCCTCTGGAGGCTTCAATATTCTGCCAAATAGAGAGAATAGAGACCCTGGTTTTGAGGTGTGTTTCTCTTTGTTTTTAAAGAGGAAGAACACTCTATGTCCTTTGTTGAGTATTTTCTTATATTCCCTAGATATAAATATTTGTTATGCTTGATGTGGTACCTCACTGCTATAACCAGTGTTCTAAAAAACAAATCAGAGCTTAGTCTGAAACGGTTGACTGTTTTCAGCATCATCTAAAAGTACAACTGCTTTTTGCAATGAGGCAATGATACAAGGCCACATCAGTCCCCTTTCAACAGGATACATAGCAGAGCAGACTTAAAATGCCTGATAAGAATTTAATAATCCAAGCAGAAAATTAATGAGATATTACCAGAAAAATGGACAAGAAAGTAAGGATTAGATTCTTCAGTTCAAGACAAGAAAAACTGAAAGCAGACCATAGAATAATTTGTGTTCTTTAGACCTTTTAAAACTTGGTATTTTTAACTGTCATGGACAATACCTCAGATTGTTAGCATCAACAGGCAGGAGATAACCATAGACATAAGGGGTGAATGTCCAAAACTTAGTTTCTGAATTCTCAAGCACAGGTCTGCTATTTAGCTACAACCTGTATGGGCTTGTTGTAAAACATAGAAACACTCTGGATTAAACAGAAGTGACATGACTAAATCCTGCAATGAAGAAAGACACATGCCATACCATAAGACAAACCCCTCAATTTAGAGGCAGATTGCATGAGTTTCTACATATATTTAGATGAAGAAAAGCAGATCTATAAAATAGGAAAAAGGGGAAATTCCTTGAAAATGCACCCAAAAAAGCACCCAGAGATGCCTGGGGATTTGGCCACTGACACTCAAGATCAGTAACTGCAAGCACCAGAAACACACAAAATCAAAACTTTTCCCCCAGCTCTCCAGGATCAACAGCAATTTTCCCAATGAGAAAAAAAATCAAGACTAGGTGAATGTTGCATTGGGAACGAGTGTGTATGTGATGTTATAATGCTGCCACCACCACCCGTTTTTAAAACCTCAGTATCCCAACACATACTCTTTTTTCATCATGCTAATAACAGTAACACATGAAAGTAGAAATAAAACATGTAATAAAAATGCATTACTTGGTTATGTAGACAGAAGCTTCTGTAAGACACAAACCTACCATGAAACACTCAAAGTTTAACCAGTTGACCAACAATTAAAACAAATATTTGATGAATCACAACACATTTTTAGTATCACTTAGAAAGTGTGTATAATATTTGAACATACCAAACATCATAATCAAGCCTGAAATATAAGGACAGAGAAAATATATATTGAAGTAAAGATGGAATGCCACAGATGTGAAATGTTTGTTACCAAGCTTTGCTTGCAACACTTCAGAGCAGGATCAATTAAATGAGGTGCAGAAAGCTACCAAATCTTTTTTCCAGTGAAAATAATCATACACATTATGAGGCAGTGTTGAATTGTACCCATCATTGTTGGTCTATGATAAAGTTGTCATTGACAGTTGCAGTCAACATCCTGCACTGCCTCAAGGCAAGGTTCTCCTCTCCTGCAAACCTAAAGGAAATTTTGTCACTGAACCCAGTGGAAGTAAAAGCAAATGCAGAGAATGAAAAAAGAGACAGCAAAATAAAAACATCTCCAACACCAATATATTTCTGCAGCCCTCATTGATAGAAAAGGTTTGCCTGCATATTGTGCCACTGTTTGGTTTAACTGCACAAGATGAATTAGTATCTGTAATCATTTAAGTATCATGAAATCCTATTCATATTTCTAAGCTGACACCACACACTGCTCGGAAGTCTTTACATGAAGCTCAGAGGGCTTGCTACACCATTTGAGGTGATTGCTAGCCAGTTCTATGGGTGCTTGAAGAAATTTAGTCACCTTCAATTGTCTTAGAATTGAAGCAGCCTGCACACACTTCATCATGTGGTTACAAACTTGGCTTGCACCTACCATGCAGGAAGAGAGACTCTCCTTCCAGCTGATTATAATGAAGTGCTGACCTGTATTTGGATTTTAACTACTTGCCCATATGGAAAGTCTATGTGACTTGGCAACTATGATGATCCTAAGAAACCATCATGTCTCTTCACTGCTCAGCTCAAGTGTGTATAGGACTGGCTCCTGGGTCACATGCAGCTTTGGGAAATCCAGATGTAGTATCTGTGCTGGAGTTGCACACAGTGATGGTAGCAAGGTGATAGGAAAGGGTTGCTGGATGATCAACTATGAAAGCAAGTGAGCCACCAGGGAATGCCAAAGGTGGGAGTTCTTCACTGCCTTGCTGTCTAGCTGAATATACAACTATCCCTCAGTGAAGAACTGCTGCCACTTCCTGCTTACAAACAACTGCCAGGGCCTCTGCTTAGGGGTGGGTGCTATGTGTCTTGTGGATCTAGGAAAACTTGGATATGCACTTTTAGTCTGGATAAGTGTAGTGGAATATAGTTTTTTGGCCTTGGAGCTGTAGGAAAATAGCTGTAATAATTCTGTTTTGCTCAAGAGGAGAAATAAAGAAGTTTATGTATCTAAGAGTCCATATAAATGCTCTGCATGAAAACTGAAGAGTTTTCTGTCACACATGGATGGAAAAGCAGCAGAGATACAAGCACGATGCTCTAACACACAAATTTTAGGTACTGTCGGGGTGGTACGTATAAATAATAAAGGCCTGAAGGCCCCAGAATGTACCACCGAAGAAAAGGAGCTCTGGTGGAGAACTCCCAGAGCCAGAGGGCTCCCCCAGGGAACAGACATCACTGTGGTGTAACCCAAGTTATAACAAGCCCACCCCCGAGTCCCCTCATTGGATACCCAGTTGTCTATTAATTTCTATATACTCCCCAAGTTCTAGTAAGTTCTCTGTTATTCAGTTAGTGATTTGTTCTTCCCTCTTTACTCGTCCTTCTTTCCTCCCCATTCCTCAAGTTACTGGCTCTGTAACCCTGGACCCTCCCTAACCCTTCCCCTGTACCCTCACCTAATTGGCTGTTTGTTTACCTTAAGACCCCGTGTCTCAAGCTGCTCGGGGCTCCAGTCCCTGAGGATTCCATTGTGGGAATAAACCACAGTGCGCTCATACCTGGAGTCCCTCCTTTTGTCTTTGGGTCTCCTACGACTTTCGTCATCCCCCACTCCACACTAAACCCAGCTCCCACCGGTGGGGCCAATGTGAGCCCTCCTGGTGTTATGCCCCCCTTACATGGGGCAGCTGGGGCACCGGGATCGCATTGGCTTTTGGGCAGCCCTGCTATCTGGGAAGGCGTCCCAAGAAAGCTGAGAGGAGTGATAAGGTACCATATTTTTGTTGGAATTAACAATCAGATTCTTCAATACCTGTAAAGGTTTCAATGATGACAAAAGAATTGTAGATATTAAAATGACCTAGCAGTAAGACAATAAAGCCAAATAAACAGCTTGATAGACTAGATCAACATTTAGAGCTTCATAAACTTGTGATCACCCTTCAGCTGGTGCCATTTCAGGCACAGAACACACTAGTATCACTGAGACTCTTTTAAATTATTTTAACCAAGGAACTACATGTTCAAAACACCATCAGAGCAACAAAAAGACATTATCTAGCTTGTGGAATTGTCCCCTAACAATTTGAGCAGGAAATTTTGCTTACAGTTTGTTTTGTTCTAGAAGCAGAAGCACTGAAATCAGTGGCAGGAACAGACAACCTGCCTTGGCCATATGGCATGGGTAGCCGTAAAGCTATCTCCAATCAGTTTTTGGGGATTTAACACAGAATGCTCTGTCATACACCTGAAAAGAAGGAGTGACCAGAACTCTAAGTATGTGTGGAAGTGTTTTCCATCTGGAAATCAAAGCAACAGTGTATTTTATCCAAAATGTAAGCCTGTCCTGGTTCTAAGGCTCCACGCTTTTGTTTTTACTCCTATAATGCCTTCTGCATTATAAATTGAAATATATTTAAATGTATGGCAAGTTATAAATATGCAACCAGACAGGACAGAATTTGGCTCTTCTGTATCCTCATCCTTTCAGTTACAAACTCATCTTTCTAAGGTTAATTCCATACTCAGATATCAGAGCTAGAGTACGAGACTGATTGCTGGGATGCCTGTGAGGCCTTTCTTCTTGTTCCAACAGCCAGATCACAAGAAAGGATCAGATAGGGCCATCAGTGTAATGGTGAATGTAAATGGGACAACCAAAACTGTCTCAGGGGTTGTTTGTCCAAGACTGATAATGCTAAAGATTAAGATAACAATCAGGTTAAATGGTAATCAGGCAATTAACAGAGACTTCGGTGGAAAAAGAAAAGTGACCCTGAAAAGCAGTATAAAAGCAGCAGAAACATTTGCAGCAGTGGGGACGGCAGCTGCTGCTGCTGAGGCAGACAGAGCAGCCTCATTGTAGAGCACTACTGGGCACTTGCATCCCATTTCTGTGAAGGACACCGGGGAGGGAACCCCCATTGGCATGTGCCTTTAGGACCTTGCAGGGGGTTTCCTCAGTGGCTTGTGGGTCTGGGCTGCAGGGTGAAACAGGTGAAGGTACAGCAGGAGCACTCTGTCCCACACAGTGATACTCAGGAGAGGGGACATGAGCTTGTGACCTTCCTACCAAATCATCCATTTAACTGGGGGAGGACACGGGGCAGCATACATAGATGTAATCCAAACTTTTGGGGATTATAAATGGATCTACAACAATTTTTAAGTGGCTGTCAGTGTTTTGAAAGCATTTAGTATCAGTTTATCTATTATGTTGCTGACACTGATTCTGAATGCATAGTTAATAGCCAATTAATTTCGGGTCACTAACTATGATGGAACACTTGGTTCCTGTTTTGACAAAAGGGATTTTTGAACATTCCTACAGTGCCAGAGCAGTGGATGATTAGAAATCCAGCAATTTATGCTTGAAAGAGTATTGTCAAATACCTGAAAGACCAAAATGCTTCTTGTAGTGAGGGTGAGACCTATCTGTGTTAGGAGGTTTTCACAACTTTTATGTAGACATATGCCTTCTGCCATGGTCCCAAGCCCTCTAAACCCCTCTGTAGTTTCTCATTGTAATCTTCCTTTGCAATGTTGAACAATGAACCTAAGCCATATTTTTAGTGCTGATCAGACTGGTGAAAAATCCATCAAGAGCAGTTGTGACGTAGCTGATTCCATTGCCCACCTGCAGCACTATTTGCTTTTAAGCATTTTAAGTCAAGCTGCGCCCTAGGGTTCATTATTCCGTGAGTGTGGTTATCCTGGGTGAAGCATGTATCATGCAACCAAAGATTGTCATGTCAGCCCTGTCCATTGCATTGACATGTTGTGACACTAAGAATATATAGGTGTAGCCAATATTTACTGAAAAGTAAATGGCTTCTTATTGTAAAAACACTGCAAAAGGGGGTGTGTAGCAACTGGTGATTTAATCAACTGACTGACTAGAGAAAATTGCAATTATGGAGAATTCAGCAAAATTGTCTGCTTTTGGTGACAGTTGTGACCTTGGTTGACATCTAAGCAAATTCTAGCACTGGGTCTCAAATTGGACTACACTAGGAAAAATCTACTGGCTTTCAAGTTTGGTACTGACCTTCAATGACCTCTGAGGAAACCTGCCTGTCCTTCCTTAACCTCTAGTTTACATGGAGTCTTACAGGAACTGCTTCAGATTACGCAGCAGTGTCCTTTGGTGACACCAAGAAGACCTGGTAAGGCTGGACCAGAAGAGCAGGGACATCAGAACCCTGCTGCTTTCTCTCAGCACAGATATTGACTTCAAAACTCCCTACCATTTTCCTTGGAAAAACCTCTGAGTACTGACCAAAGATACTACATTGGAAGGCCTTTTAGCAATGCTGGCCTTGTTACCCAGCTACCACCAGCTTCTGCTGACTATTCAGCACATGTCTGACCTATTCCAAAGACAAAATATAACCAGCATCTTGCCATGCTATTTAAGAGTGTACAGTAATGTATTTTGAAAGAGCATGATGGTAATTTTGTATTACATACTTCCTTCAGAAACAAGAAGTATTCCTTGTATGTAGCATGGTAGAGCAACACCTCTGGCAGCAGTTTGGGACATGCCTTTGAAAGCAGTGACCTCCTTTCAAGTGGAAATTACATTGGAAATAATGAAGTAGAAAATCACTGTTTTTAAAAAGTTGAAAAGTGGAAAAAGACCTTCAAGGACAGAAACACCATGTCTCAAAAGTTTTTATGTTGGAGATTATGAAAATGCTGTGCATCCATGAAAATAGCTGTGCAAGGTATGGCAAAATATGTGATTTTAGATTTAAAACATGAATGAACTAAAGTCTCTCTTTTCAGCTTTAGTAAGAAATTATTTAGACTCAAAAAAAAAAAAAAAAGTATTTTTTGGCTTTCCTGACTTCCCTTCTAGATCAAACAAAAGCATAGCATATGAACAAACAGTAGAATAGAAAAGTGTTCATCAAACATCACACTTCTCAATGAAGCCTCTGCAGCCATACCTTATTATGAAGGATGTGCAATTCTTTAGCATAGTCTGCGCTGTGATGGCAAGATGGTCTGTTTTGCTACTCAGAATTCCAGAGGACCTTATTGCTGCAGTGCGTCCTGGAGGGGCACCGAGCGTCCATCCGCAGCTTCAGGGGCTGGCCGGGCTGGTCCAAGGCACAGGAGGGCTGGCGAAGTTCCTACAGGGGTTCACCCAATCCATCGATGGTACAGGTGCGCTGAAGAAGGAGAGACAAGGCAGAGGGGCATTCCCAGATGGTTTATTCAGCACTGGATTGTGGATTGTGCCAGGGAAGCGCTGGCACCGTGTGTTACAGTTACATAAATACCGACACGGGGGGGCAGGGGCAGGGTACAACATCCAATAGGGGAGGAGTGCCAGGCTTGAATTTGGCGGGCTTTGTGTAGGATTACATAATACAGAGCCCTCCGGGTGGTGGAGAACTGATACCGAGGCGGGGGGAGGCTACATAGCAGAGCCTGGCCATGACACAGACTGAAACTGGCCAGAGCACACTGCAACACCTTATATGGCAGCTAGAAGGTCCATGAGAACACTATACACTCCCCTACTCAATGGTACATAAAGCCTAATGCACTCATGCAGATTTTGGACGAAAGGACAAGATTTCCTTCTTAAAACTCCTTGCTGCTGGCAATCACCATATCCATGGCAAACTGCAGGGGCTATCTACCACCTTTAAAAATGGCATGCTCCCACAGACTTTCATAAATACATGCCAGAGTCTTCCCCAATAAGAGAAGTAAACCTTTACAGAAGTGAAAATGAGAAAGAAGTGGTTTATGTTGTGGTCCTAATAATCACTGCTGCTATAGTTCCTCCACCCTTCTTCATTTCTAACATGTATTGAAGAAGCTTTCTGTTGAAGCTGTTTTCTCAACATCTTTCAGACTTGAAAATTTCCCAAAATATACATCTCTAATTTTAAAATATGGTCTTGAGTTACAAGCAATTTTGTTTCATTGTTAGAAGATCAATAGGATATAATAACATATGCTTGCTTCCGTGCAACATTATTCCCAAACTTAGGGAATGTTTGCCTGCCTACATACCCAAACAAAACAGAAACTGGTTTTCAGACAGGTAAGACTGATCTGTGATAGAGCTCAGTTGTGTCATCACACAAATATTAATACAGCAGAAAAAGGAGAGAGGGAATACTCACCTGGGGTTGGGACGAGGTCAGACCCCATGAGACCAGCTGTTTTCAGTAGGTTTGGGAATTTAGAATTTATAGAACTCTGCTGTATGACTGCATCTGAACAATGCCTTTATTTGACAAATACACCCAGCACAGGAGCTTGGTTAATGAAAATTACCTTTAGCTAAGATCTTACTGCTACAAAGAAACTTGATTTTACAAACTATATCAGAGAGATATACGTATCACACAACCTTATCTCCTATTTATCAAAAATGACGTCTATTTCCACTTCCCAGCTAAACTCTTCATGGATGATTGTATGTTTTCTTTGACATAATTTATTATCTTACTGAGATAGCACTCTCCATCAGTAGTGTTAGAATAAAACACCACAGCTGGTTATATTCCGGGGTGGATTCTCCATTTCTTGAGTTTTGTAATTTATTTATTTATTTATAACTGACAATGCAGCACTATAGTGTGGACTTCACACTCCTAATATTTTGCCAAGTCAAAACTGCTCTGGTGCTTAGCATAGCCGATCCTGTCTTGTTGTGTTTTAAAAACAACTCTGAAATCAAGAAAACACTTGGAACTCACATGACCACTGATACATCATAAATAAAACAACATCACCATTTTTTTTTTACATGTTTCTAATCGATGTTAGGCGTCTTTTAAGACACTGATTTTGGTTTTCAATTTTTTCAATTTCTGGCAGCTGAAGAGGAACTGTCAGTGTGATTTCAGCAGTCAAGAAAGAGCTAACTCTACTGCCTAAATCCACAATCTGCCTCCCCTGCCTGTACAAAGCCAAAGTGCTGTTGTGTAAAAGTTAGTCACGCCTGTTCAGAGGAAGACCAATGTTCCCTGAGTTCCAATACAGCTATTTGATTAAAGATCTTTTGTCATGTACTTGTCATATGCTTCCTCCCACCACCAAATTACATAGATCTTTTGCAGCAATTTTACCAGTCATGAGAGCTTGAAGTGATGTAACACTTCTTTAGGGGACCAAATCACCTTTTCCATGTGTGTAAGAATTACTGGGGGGGAGGGGGGGAGGGGGCGGCAGAATAAAAAGGAGTCCCCTTAAAATTAAACACCTCAGAGCTTCAAAATTCTGTATCCCTAAATTCTGTTTTTGAAAATAGTTATCTTCAGTGGAGTGGCTCTAGAACTGCAAGCTGCTTTCTGTAATTAATGGGTCCCTACACTGTTACATCTGTGCATTTAGTGATCACACAGAAACAGGTTGCCCAGAGGTTGCGGATTCTCCCTCACTGGAGATATTCAAGAACCATCTGGACACAATCCTGGGCAATGTGCTCTGGGATGACACTTCTTGAGCAGGGAGGTTGAACCAGATGACCCCCTGTGGTCCTTTCCAACTGGACCCATTCTGTGATCAGCGAAGTACTAACATAATGACAGCAGTCTGGGATAGCATCACTCAGATACAAACAACTGGTGAGGGGCAGAGAGAATCAATACTGGAAGTTGTAATCAATTTATATTCACAGGTCAAGCTCAAATTTGCATGTGCCCTACTATTTAGTAAAGCCAGTGTTTATAAGAAAAAGTTAAAACTTGTAACAAGAGACTCAATGAACGTGCAGTAACAGTGAAGGCATGCTTCACTGGTTTTAACATGGATGTGAAATAGCCTTAAACCATCAACCAGAAGTACTGAGGAAAGGCCTATCATTCACCTCTTAGAAGAATGAATAGCTGGGGATAGGGGAGCGCATGCTTTGTTTTCTCTAAATCTGCCTTCATGTTGCTTACGTGTACATAAAGAGTAATCTCAGCACTGATACCTCTACTGCCACTCAGTGCCCCTGCTTCTTGCAACCTCAACCAACCCTTCCTATTTGCTCTCTTTTACCTTGGACATTAATTTTGTGGCAATCTGCTCTGGTTGGAAAAGGATTTAATTACTAGGAAATTATCTTTCTTCAATGTCAGTTTTATGCAGTGATGCAAGCCTGCATTCACTGAGAGCATGCATGGTTCCACTGAAGCAGGGCAGCTAGGTAATACCGTATGTTTCCCTGGCCTTACTTCACCAAGATGAGCAACTAAATTTCACTACATTTTATTTCTTTCCCTTTTTGCCTATATATTTCCTTATTCTAAAGCATGACATCAGTCATGATTATGATTCAGGATACTATACTAAAAACATAAATAAAATTGTGATGTGTTTTCACTTGAGCTCAGTCTTTGAGCTCATTTTCATCATCTCTGTGTTGCATACTCTCTAATTTCTGTGCAGATGTGCAGCATTAGGTTTCATAGCCAGATGTATTCTCTGTCAGGGGAAAAATATTTGCTTGCACTGCAGCCTGTCACTTATCATATGTGTTCACAAAAGGCACCTGCAGAAATACTGTTAAATCTCTTCAGATTATATGCAATGAGAGTATTACTCTCTTCTCTGAGAAGAAGCTATGCAACAGTGAAGGAAACAACCATATTGCTATGACAGGTAGAAATTTCACTCTGCCAACACTACCACCACAGCATTTACAGAGACTCATCTATAACTTCAAGAAAAAGTAAAGGATTTGTAATTCATTATTATGTTTCTTTGCATAGAACATGATGATTTGACTTTAAATGTAGAATTCTCAAGATAGGTTATAACTGGAAAACTGATACAGCAATACCAAGTGTCTTAGGCAAGGCTGCAAGACAATCCTGTTAGAATATGAAGACAAACCTTACATCTTTATTTCTGAAGTCCACTTATTCAATAGAATTACTGATCTAATACCAACTCCACTTTTTTACTGTAGAGCTTGGTGTCTACAACTGCATGATAATCAATTTATACTGTCTTACTCAAGACATAAACCCCTTTTTTATAAACTCCATAGACTACCATTGAGACAAGAGGTGAGTAGTGAAGTTCCACAGTTTGATGCCTAATCTTTGTATTAAACAAATTAAATGGCAGTAACTTTTCAAACTAGAGTTTAATTCCATTATTTCTCCAGGCTTTTCTATAATGGTTACACAAATTTTGTCTGGTTTTTTTTAACTTTTATTAGAGCTTTGCTTCTCAGAAATTAAAAGTATAATCCAATCCGTAAGTCATTTCATGTTCAGTATTTGTTTTTGAAATAATTACTTAAAGTAATCTAAAAGGCAAATTTTAGCTGGCCGAAGACTACATTTTTCAATGTAATACTATTGAATTGTCTCTCATTAAAGGAATTTTTACAGGCTGCCCAGAGAGGCCATGGAGTGTCTCTGGTGACATTCAAGGCCTACCTGGATATGTTCCTGTGTAACCCCTCTATGTGACCCTGCCTTGGCAGGGAGGTTGGATGGGATCATCTCCAGAAGTGCCTTCCAACCCTAATGATTCTGTGAATTCTAAGGAGAGTGACTTTTGTGATTAAATTGGGAGGGTATGACTCAAAAAAAAAAAAA
>VYZT01011740.1:0-160758 GCA_013400735.1 Pomatostomus ruficeps
ACCAAGTGACCTCAGCCACTTCTAACTCACAGGTTACGATGAAACCATCTTGGTTCATTAAATTAACTAATCACATTCATAACTGCACAAAACTGCTTGTGGCAACTCTAGTACTGCCTCTACAGATGGTCTTTTCCAGGATTCTTTTCCCTTTCTTTTAAAATACCATGCTGAAACTGTCTTTTGGTGATAAACTTAATTACAGGAAAAAGAAGACCCTTGGCTCCAAAATACCACTGATCTAAGAGAGAATTTGGGAAGAACTGAAGCCATAGTCTGAGATGAAGATTTAAACTTTTGACACAAATCTTTTAATTCCTCAAACCCTATGTACTGAAAAAGTTGTCATCCTGCCATCTCTGCTGATTTACTAGTCCCTCAATGCCTTTTCTCTCTTACATGGAATTCATCTCTGATTAAGTAGTATCTCACAACAGAAATCTCTGAAAAGAAACAGCGAAGGAAGCATCACATTTGCCACTTGGAACAGACACTGATCATGGAATCATCTTGATTACCTCCAAATCCCAATAATCTGTTGCAATTACATAGCATATTACATGACTATTATCCACGCAGTGGGTAAGGGAACAGCAGTGATTATAATTTTTTTAATGGTATTTTCAAATAATCCTCCCAAAGCAGAAGTATTAAAGACCCACAGGGGTCTAGAGACTTGTGGTTTAAAAGTTCATACCCACTACAAAGTAGCTATACTGTGGGGAAAGAAAAACAATCTATGTAATAAAAATATTTTAAAACCTCATTTTTCCCTATCAGACACTACAATTAACAACAAAGCATGAGACAATCCATGTAATCCAGCAGTAATTAACGAGGATATACAGCAAAGTACTGCATGGTAAAAATGATTATATGAATATGAGAACTTGAGTGAATAAATGCCAGGGTTTGGATATAGCAAGGTTCTTACAACACAAAACTTGCCACAGAAAAAAAAGATACTGCCATAGCTGGAATTAAGCAACCCCAGTACCTGCTGCTTTCCAGAAGACTCCAAACACAGGAGAACACACAGAAATAATATTCTCCTTCCTGTATGAGCATCCGTAAGCTCAAAGAAGAGTATTTACTTTGTATTAAATCTTCTCTAATACAAAATACGTACATACAGATGACTTTTCCAACAGAGTGAAAAATTCAGTATATATTCTGGTGGTGTTAATTTTAGTTATTAGGGGTTTTTTTAACATGTAGCAATACTTCTAAGTATCTCCCAAGTATATGAAGTTTAGTATTCATGGGATACAAAATTTTTTCAAGCCTTGAAAAAAAAAGTATAAATTACTATTTTCTTGATCTATTATAAAGGTGGTTTTAATTGTTTATATTTTCTTAATGAATAGTTTTTATTCTTCTTCATAGAAAGAGGAAGTGTACTTTACTTTGTACTGTCCAAATCTGAATCCCTAAATGAGTATAAAAACAACATAAATTTACATTTTACATTAATGTGAGGTTACCTAATTTAAAGAAATTTGCTACCATCTGTGGCATCACCCTTCTCTTGATGAAGAACAAGTAGTTCTACCAACTGGATGACAGCAGGGAGAAAGGGGAAAATTATTTTATTTCTTTTTCAGAGGCAAATATCTTACAAATAGTGTAAGATAACTTGAGTATCAGATGCAGTTGACTTTCAACATAATAATGTTTCTACTTGTAAAATAAAACTAATGAATAAATGTTACTTTTTTCCATTTCGATTAAATGCAATTGGCAGCTCAACATTCAGACACAGGCAAATGGATAAGGATAGTTGACCAGAACATTTGAAGAGGAATAGTTCTACTTAAAACATGCTTCTGAAAAAGCAAAAATTCACACCTTCTTATCTTTTCAAAATTATTATTACAAGTGACATTTTTCATTGTCAGATGAAGACACCATCTTTTTGCAACTTCTCTTTTGCATATTAAAGAGGGCACTTCTGTTCCATTATTAGTCACAAAGTCAGTTTGCTGAATAATTTCCTTTGTTTGCAAGACTGCCACAACAATAGAAAAAAAAGAACATCTTGCAAAAGAAAAAAAAGGGCTTAAAAATAATTTTTAAACATCTGTGCAACTCAGCCCTTACTCGGATATTCAATCTACATTTCCATGAATTAAATACAAAACACACTGCTGAGTTAGAAGTATCACTCTGCACTACTTCAAAAATAAACAAGTGAAAGACATTGGGTGAAAGAGACCTAAAAATAATATGGCCATATATTTTCTCCTTTAATGTCACTTGCATGTCTCACAGTGAATACATGGTAGAATATATTAAAGAAGAGTTTCTTCAGTTATAGCTCAATATTGTAAACACTCATCACAAATCTGTCTTGTTTGTACAAACAGAACCTGAAACAACCTTAATTAAAATATTACTAAATCTAACAACAGCTAATTCCAAGTTAGACTTGCAGCTGCACTATATAGCTTAAAAAAGATACATTTTTCTCAAGTCTGATATCAAGTTCCCTGAATTCTCTTATGTCCATAGCAAATAACCAGAGGAATAACTTAATTCTCCTCACTCTCTCAAAAACAACTGTGCACTAGGCAAATACCCAGCAAAAAGGCAAACTGCTAACAGAGTAGTTTCAGAAAAACTGTTACCTTCTGCTGTCAAAAACTAAGCAGGACTCTTCTTTCCATAGGCAAGTCTTCAATTAGTATTGTCAGACACTGAGTAAGTGTGTAAACACAAACTGGCATTAAATAATAGAAGCAAACAAGAAGTTAATTTATAATAAAAGCAAGAATCTATTTTTCCTTTTTTTCCAATTTCCAGATTTCAACAATGTGTAAATATAAACCCTCACAAACAGTTCAATTACTTAACTATTTAAGCACAGGAGACACAAATTTCAGTGCTTCCCTAATAGATGAGCATACATCTTTAAAATTCTTTTTGATAGCTGGGAAGTGACTTGTTCAGTATTTTGTAGCTATTAGATGTTATATAACAGCCACAAAACACTCCCATTTTCAGGACACACATACTCCCTATATTTATGCATTTAGAAGAAGCCTCTTTAAAAATACATAAGAATTAGTTTTTAAGGCATTCCAGAAAAGCCTATCAGTCTCCTTACTCCTGATCAGCTCTTTGCAGATTCTTCTCAAAAATGTATGAATCTGCTAAAAGGAAACCAAATAACAAAACCCTATAAAAGTACTGCAATCCTCCTTTTGCAGCCTTGAAGGGGACACATACCAGTCTCTAAGAGCTATAACATTAAAGTGACATAGGAGGAGGCCTGTGCCAGACAATTGCTACATCTTTGTGTTAGCAAATCTGAGTCCTGTATCGACACCATATTGGGATCATATTTACACTAGAACTGACATAATCTCAGACATTCAATGAATATTGTAACTGGTGCCTGCAAACCTTTGAGTCTATTGTTTTAACTAATCTGAGAAATATAAAACCTAAAAACAGAGGGAAAGTGAGGTTTCAAGTTATTTTCATTTTTACAGCTGAACAATCTTAGAGCATACATTTGCTTTTTAAGGCTTAGGTTTTGCTTTTACAGCTATGCCTTCAACTGTAGCTAAGAAGTTTTCATTATGTTATTTGAGCTAAATAGTGTAGTCACATACAGCTTTGCAGACCTTTCTGATCCCTTTCCACATTTCATCATCTGATACCCCAAGGTTCCTATTTTCCTAGCAAAAAATGAAAGGACAGACAAGAAAAAGACAATTTAAGAATGTGTTACTTTGCTAACTAAAAAAAAAAAAAAAACGACCAGCAATGGGTGTCCTTCAAGTCATATAATCCCCATATAAATTGTAATTACATTCCACCACTTGAAACCGGAAAGTTTTCCCATGCATTATTCATAGAAGACACACGCTTGCTTGCATGCTTACTTCTCCCTTTTCCCTATTCAGCATGGAAAAAACAAGATGGAGCATGGCTATTTATCCTATTAGTTGCTTCTCAACAACCATGTACTTGGAAAGACTGTAAGAAAGATGGACAGACAAGCAAAGCACAAGGGTACACCGGAAGAACTCCAGTTCCTTAATGCAGGCTATTTACTACTGTTTCTTCCACAGGTTTCACAAAGGCGCTCCAATTCCAGTCACAGGGCAGTCACAGTTACCCACCATCCCCTGGCAGAAAGCATGAGAGGCTTTCAGGCAAACAGCAAACAGAGAATCATTTTGTCAAACCCTGCACCGGCTCTCACGGCTTCACAGACAGTATTTGATAAAAATGAAGTGGATGAACTCCAGGAGTGCTGGAGTGTACTCTCCTGGTGCAACAGTCACACAAACACCAGAGAAAAAGGAGAAGGAAACCTTCTGCAACCTTACCCAGCACCAGACAAGACTGCAGAGAATTACCCATGTGTCAATGTGAACACTTAATCTGTCCACTCGACTTCTACGGTGAGCCCACAGATGAAAAAATGGCTTGGCTTTCAGGGCACAGCCAAGAGATGGGAAACTCCATCCTGTGCAAGCTTGACATGAGCACTCAGTGACATTAAAGACAAAGCTGGAAGGTCTGATTTGACCAGCTCGAGACTGCTGGCAGCCATGAATTCTCAGTTTGGAAATGCCTTCCTATTCTGAGGAGGTCAGTAGAGATCTTGAGTCTGCACTCTTATCCTGGCAAGCAAGCAGGGCTGGACAACAGGCCCTTGTAATCCTTAGGAGCCTGGCCTTGGTCAGACAATAAAAGCAGCTTGAATGTGTATCCGACGATGTAAAGTCTTAGATAAAGTGACCAAAACTATACATGACTGGAAGATTTGCTGTACAATGGCAAGCACCTTCTGCTTTAAAGGTACATGTCAAGGGGGGAGCGAAGACAGACAAGAATGCAACAAATCCATGCACTACAAGGAGAAATTTGTCAGTAACAAAGGGACTCACAAGGTTAGAATACACCTGGAAACTCATATGAACTAAAAAGGAACCCAACATAATGCAAGTATAAATGTCAGTAAGAGGATATTTCTCTTTTAATCACTCTTACCCCTAGGCTAATTTATGACCACCAATGCTAAAACACAGGTTCCATGCTACTGTTATTTTAAAAATAAGAAAAAGTTTATTGTATCAATGGCTAATGGAGCCTAGAATTCAGTTCTTAAATATAACACAGAATCTTAAAGAAATCCCCACGTCTTTTCAATTTAACTTCCCAGCAATTAACATGAAAACCATACAGCACTGTCTGCAAGAACGTAAAAAAATGTTTTTCTTAAAATCAGTATAGCATCCTAAAATAAATAAGGATTATCAAGATTAATAGATTTTGAAATTTTATCAGAAGGCTTTCTGAAATTACAATGAGTTTCAAAGATAAACAGGACTTTTATAGAAGCAATACAGAGCACTGTGTGTACCGACTTATCCGTCAATGGAAAAACAGAGACAGCAATAAAAAGAAAAATTCACCTCCCCTCCAAAATGAGGAAGAATTTTAAAAAGCGAGATTTAAATGATTCACAGCTTAGAAAAGTGGAAGAATGTTCTTAATTACAGTACTGTCAAACCACATACAACACTCAATAATTCTTTTCACAGATATTTGGAAAAGATGACTTGTGACCACAAAGCTGTTTTGACCTTAACTGGTAGACTTAATTTTGAGGTTAGGCAATGTTAAATAGATGTTTCAGTAAACCCAAACAATTTTACCAAAATGTCTCAGTAAATGGAATGGAAACTAAGAGAAAAAACAAAATTTCTTCCCACAGATTATGATGTGGTTTGACAATTCTATTGAGCCAGTCTAACACTAAGCTGTTGTCAGAAGAGTCCTGCAGCCTTACTCCTTTCCCACCACATTTTCTTACTCCTTCCTTTTGAAGGCACTGAGACTCCTCTGACCTAACTGAGACTCAAATCAAAAAACTAATCCTTGTTTTTTGAATTATTTTTATTTTTTTTTTATTAGCTTTCAGATGAGAAGACAGATTCAACAGCAACACTGCAGGAAGGAGCATAAGGACAGAAGGGACAGAAAACAGAACTGTATCTGATCTTGACATCAGCTGAGCTGCTCTGTCGAGCTCCAACTTCAGGCACTGTATCTCAGCTTTAAGCTGTAACAGCCCTCTCTGGAGCACAGCTCTGCTCCGTGCTCTCTCAGTTGCTGGTCTCACTATTGATACAGATGTTTTTGAAGAAGTTTGAGCCATTAGAATCTCACCTGAAATCAGAGGCAGAGATTGCCAGTTCATTACATCAGTATTTTAAAACATCCTCACAACTTTCTATTACTGCTAAAAATCCTATCATTCTACATATTTCTGGATAAAGCAAAGATCAAAGTTTTTGTGGTTACCTATCACAGCTGAAGAACATTAACAAATTTCATATAACTCAGTGAATATTGGAGGAGGACATTTTTCCCTCTTGTGAAAAATCAAATTTTATTTTATAATTTCACTATTTTTTCCTACAGACATTGTCAGCATCAAAAGATTCTGCAACACAAAGATGCAACACTAAGATCCACAAAAAGTCAGACCGTAGCACTGGGCAGCAGATTTCTCACCAGGACTATTCACAAGCTAAGGAGTACACTCTCACAAATCATCGCATACCTTTTCGAATGCAGATCAGTTCATGTACACCACAAGTTCGTTCTCCACCTGTGTGGAAATACATCATTAGAAAACAGTAGCAAATAAAATATATTTCATTTCTTAATAAGGCTTATAAATAGTGTAAAAGAAAGTTCAAAAACGCCCATCATTTAATAAAAATGCAGAAGATTGATTTAACAAATTCTCAAATTATAATTAAATCCTTTGGAGAAAACAATAAATGTACCTTTCGCTTAATATTGCTAATGGTGGTATAGTTTGAAGAGCTTTACTCTGAATTTATACAGATAAAATTAAAAAAGGAAGCACCTTAACTGAAGCCACACTAATGCTTCCCAAGCATAAAACATAATTTCCTGTTTGGAGGGAACTACCCTATAAAATGGTATCTACAGAAGAATTATCAAAATATCAAAAATGCTGTAACATAATAGAATGCTCAAATAACATTATGATTACCTTCCATGGTTAAAAAAAAATAAACCCTATTAACAAAGGCTTGGTTTGCCTAGAACTTCTCCTTTAGATATTTTTTAAATTAAAAAAACCAGCTGTATAGAACTTAAGATATTTATTCAAGAATAATAAAATTGTTGCTAGAAATACTATGCTTTTGGTTACATTTTCATAAAAAGCACTATAATGTTGGAATTACAGCTCGTAAACAAAACACCAACACATAACATATAAACTAAAAATATTTTGGAGCGATATGCCCCATGATCAAACCTTAAATTCCAAACTCCACCGAGCTATGGCTTCTCTTACCTACACCCTAACCCACTCAGCCTTTTTCCACTGACAACAAAGGAGTGCACACATAGGAATACAGAAGTGAGGGGAACTGTCTGGATTTTCATACCCAGTTCTCTGCAATCCCATGAAAATAAAAAACAAGAGTTCCAAAACCTCACAAAACATCTATTTCATAAGCATTAATCACTCTTGGGCCTCAAACACTTCAAAACACACTGGAACAACCTTTAGGAAACAAAATTCTCCCCACCTCAAAAATATGGAAATACATTATATAGCACTTATTACCATTCCATAATAAATTAATTATGACATGCAGTACAGCATATTATTATACCAACCAATGCTTAAAACTCTTAAATGGTAACACTAGCAGATGGTATTGTAAAGCTATAAGAAAATACCTGTATTTCTAGTTAAATTTACACTTTAAAGAAATAACTGTAGGAAATCCATATATTGGAGGGAGAAAGAATAAAAGGGAACAAATAAATGGAATAAAACATAACTCTTCTAAAATAAAAATAAACATCTGTGAAAGCAAAAATAATCCCCATTTTATGTCAACATACTCAGAAGTATGAAATACTAGCTTCAAATACACTCTTGAATGGAAAATCAACTGTCAGTGAGTCTGAGGATCCCAGGAGTTTTGTAGAGTCATCACCATTACAAAAGCCAGTTGTAATAGCAATATAATTCCCTCTTTTCACTGCGTTCTAGAAGCTGGGCAACACAATTTTCATTCAGAAAGCATTTTGGAAGGAAAGCATAAGAAAAACTAAAATAAAAATATAATCCACTTTTATAATGACAAGGCATTAAAAAACAAACAAACAAAACCCAAAACCAGACAGAGGGAGAAGATTACAATCTTCTTTAAAGTCATTGCAATCATCTTCAGGATACAAAAGATAAACCAGAAGAGTGACTGAAAGCCTTCTCCCTAGAATTTTTCCCCCATTAGTTTTAAATTCAGCAGTGAAGAAAGAATAAAAATTACTGCAAAAAAATAAAATAATTTTTCATTATACAGATGCCAGACAGTTAAAGATTCACCTAGAACTGACTGAGAGAAGAGAGCAGCAATAAATTTTAATTATATTCACTGGTGTCAGTGAAATCAACCAGTTTGAAATCGTATCACAAAATATTAACTTTAGGTTTGGATTCTGCATTGTTAGCTATTGTTTTCTAAAGCAAGAGATCTTTACTCAAACACTTAACTTATAAAATAAGATGATGTTCCACTAAATAAAGCCTTTACATTAATTGACATATTGCTTTTTATTGACCACAAGGCTACAAAATAAATTTATACCATTTAACAAGCATTCAGTCAGGATTTTATTCCTTTTCATTTTACTAGAAAATGTTGAATGTTGCTCCTTTTTTTAATAGGTGATTCATATATTACTTGTTTTTTAAACTGCTTTTGGATGGAAATCAACTGTTAAATAAAAACACATCTAGTAATATGAAAGTTAAAGAAAGTATCTTTTATATTTTAAATTAATCAATGTATTAAAGACATGAAATTTTATCCTCAATTGACCTGGGCAGATTATTCTTTTCCCCTGTAGTCCTCAAAACTGTGGAACTACTACATTATTCACACCTTGGTTTTATTCATGTATTAACAAAAAACCCCAAGTTTTTCCAACTTTCCAACTCCCAAGAATTATCTCAGCTTTTTATACCCTAGTCATTGAAAGAAACTAAACTGAAAATACGGAAACATTTTGCATGACAGCAAAATGTCAACCATTAATTTAGCATTTCAATCTGAAAATAGTGGGTTTGCGTTCGTTAGTCCACAAATCCCAAAGGTTCAGTGGCATGACACACTTAAATTTTATTCTTTAAATATTATTTTTTGGTAATTTATCTTAACATAGTGTTAATTCACCATAATGTTATGATTAATTAAAATTTAATCTTGATTTAGACACAAATTATTATTAGGTTCTATTTCATCTTGACTATGAACATGACGGTCTATTTAAGATTTTAATGTTTTAAGTATTTTTAACGTTTTAATGTGCATATAAAAACTACATAACACTCTGTCCAAAATGTAATCTGAGAACAGAAACAAACCCACCTGGGTACACAGAGCTTTTCATAATGTCGGACAATGGAAGTAAAATGAAAAATAATGAAAGATAAGTAATTTTAGAACTGCACATTCAACAAAATACTTTCATTTTCTTGAGCAAGAAGAACCACCTAGTGGTCCTAAAAATCTAAGTCATTTAAACACACGAAGAATGGCCAGATGTTTTCCAGAGACAGCTGAAACGCCCGACGATGAAGTTTAATTTTCTCAATTTAAGACAAATGTTTGGTATACCAAGTCTCTATTTGCCAAGATGACTATGGCAGCAAAAAGATGAAAAGATGTGCATTAAAGAAGATGAATGCTGAATTTTGTATAAACTGAAAATATTATGTATTTCTAAACTAGCACAATTCAAAAATCAAAGTTCTATTTTGTTTGGAGTTTATCTGGAACTTCACCACTAGATGCTGATAATAATTGTCTAGGAAGTTTAGCACAGGTATTATCATAGAGTTATTTAGACTGGGAATGACATCTGGTGCTCTCAAAGATTTCAGGACCAGGACCAGCATTGCAGAAAGCTCCTCCGAGCTCCTCCGAGCCTCAACCCACCATTGGTCTTCTGCAAAGACCACAATTCCATGACCTCTCCAGGCACCAGTGGTTCCCAGGGGGAAGGTGTCACCCCCATCACTGCGAGTGCTTCTCCCTTACACCAGCCAGGATTTCCCTCGATGCAGTTCACACCCACTGCCCCACAGGCTCTCATGGGTAGCTTAGGAACCCATCCCCACCTCTCAGACCCCTCATACAGTGAAAGGCTGTAAGAGTGCCTGTCAGGTTTCCCCAGACTACGTAACTGTATTTCCTAAGCCTCTCCTCATGTGCCATGTACTCTAAATTCCCTCCCACCTTAGTGGCACTCTGCTGAGGTCTCTCCCGTTTGTCAGCCTCTCATGCTGGATTAGCACAGCTGGATACAGGCCACAGGCACGTGGCTGGTCCATGTTCAGCCTGCTGTTCACCAGGATCCTCAGGGTGTTTTGTTCACAGGTTCTCCTGGCCAGCCTGCCTGCAGCTGGCAGTGCAGGGCTGGGATTTCACTGGTCCTTCTGGAAGTTTCTGAGGTTCCTTCAGCCCACTGAGCTTGCTGAGCACTTGCCAGGGAGCAGCCCTTCCCTCCAGCTTATTAACTACTCTCTCCTTGGCACCGTCCATAAACACAGCCAGGGTACATTCCATCCCACCAACAAACACAGAGCATAGTCCCGGCTCCAGCACCAAAACTGTGATGCAACTTAGGCTGCTGCATATAAAATTCATTATTCTTCAGTTCAGTAACAAATCCATGTTCTGAGCTGCAGCAGAACATTACACTGTATCACAAAAGCCTTTTGTCAGCGGGTGTAATTTTTCAGATGCACTTTTTACATGATAAATTACTTTCCTGCTGAGAATTGTTTTTTAATTAGCGTTTTCATAAGTTTGGACCACATTCAACAAACGTTTACTTAATATTTTATTCAACAATAGACAACTATTTTTTCCCTTGGCAAACCCATGACATTCCAGTGCATAAATACAACACTGAACAGGTTGAGTAGCAGGAACAGGGTGCTACAGTGTGGAAACATAAACCAGGATACAAGTGGTAAAGCCTAAGATAATGTTAATGTTACCATGTCTAAGCATGTGGCAATGCTAATGCTTCTGCTAGGAATGTAAGAGGCTCAGGAAACCCATTCTTATGCTAAGCACTTCATACAACATGCTACAAATTTATTAAAAAAGACAACTATGATGAAAGACTTCTGGGTTCCATATACCAACAAATCTACTTGAAAAACTGCCTCACATCATGAACTGAATTTTAGGAGGAATCTGGGCTTGGATGAACGGACAGCTAACTGTAATGGAAAACAAACAAAGCTGAAGACTTCCGAACAACAGCAACTCTACAGCTGCCATCAGTGCAAAGGTTACGTACAATCATCAGCCCATCCTCACTCATGGTGTAAAATCACCTCTGCATTCCTTTAGCATCCTTTTTTACAATTTTAGTCTACCAATAAAACTGCATATGTAAAAACTGAAATGTTTAAAGTTGAACGCTTAGAACTAGTCAAAAAGCAAACTAAAAAGCAAACAACATCTGAATTTATAAGGAAAGAGACAGCAAGGTAAAAAAAAATATTTGCTATTTTATATACTTATTTATATGTCTACATCTTTTACGTTTTGTGCAGTTTCGGTCTCCTCTTGATCTCACAACCTCAAAGAATAAAATAAAACCAAAGAAGACACAGAGAAAGACAAAAAACATCAGTGAAAGTAGTTAAAACACAAATGGTTTTCATATGAGGAGTAACTTAATAGACTAAGGCTCTAGGATCTGAAAAAAACCCACAACAGATGGTGGACATAAACAGGTTAATATAGAACAATTATTCACTGTCTTAACCCACTAATAAGAGAAATAACTATCAGGCTAAATTAGGAGCAGACATGTTCAAGACCAGAAGTTTTCAAGAGTAAAAGTCAGAAATCTATGTTATGATTTTATGATACAAACTCCTACTGTAACAACTGTCTTCTTTACTAGCACTATTTAAAATGATCCCTATCTAGTAATTTCTTAGCCTAAGGATAAGGTCATCTACCTGTCCTAAGAATATTTTGGATTTTGTTACCCAGCCATAAAAGTAGTGACAAACATTAAAATGGTTTTTTCATGGGAAATACTTTCTATTTCATTATATTTGTAATCAACAGAACCAATAGCACTGATCAATGAATTAGCAATCAGTGACAATTGATCAAGAATAGCATAACCCTTTCAGTTTCTCAAACAAATTTTGCATCCAATCCTACCCACACTGGAATAAATGGAAGCATGTATATGGACTGAAAGCAGCCAAAAAGAGGTGGATTTGATAAGCTAAGTCATAAAGTAGAGAGGTTATTTGGGATCTTCTCCCCTCATCATGAAAACATTATCCCTGCTTCCTTTCTATCCAGAATGAACAGAAACTTCTCTTTCCCTACTCTTCTGACAAATGAAATATAATTAACACTAAAAAAATATTAAAAAGTTCTTTATTTCACCTTGTTCTCAGTCAAGTACTTCTTCAGATAAGTCTTGCTGGTGGAAATGGAGAAATACAGTAAATATAACTAGCAATAGAAACATCCAGTATAAATGGTTCAAATCTGACCTAAAACCTGTAATTTTTTTTACTAAAAATAGAAAGAAAACCAGCAGCTACAAAAGGAACTTCACTGAAAATTACAAAAAGATTAAACATATATTGCCAAGCAATGTGCAATGCTATCAAATGTTCAGGAAATAAAAAAGACGTCAACAACAAAAGCTGACAACAAACAAAAGGATGAAAAATTAGTATGAATTTTTGCAAATTCATACAGTTTTTAATTAACATCACTAATCACTACTCTAGAGCCAAGTTTCACAAGAGAAAGTAAGCTGAGAAACATTTCTTCTTTTGAAATTACTGTATGATCTATGGAGAATAATATACTCATAGAAATAGCATCAAATATTTCAGATAATGCAGTAAGTTTATGATACAAAGGGAAATTACTACAAAAAATTTGTATTGCAAAAGATTCTACTTAGCAGGAAAACTGCTTATTTTAGCCTACAGAACAAAAGTACCTGTGAGATGTGTCAGTCATACTGAATTTACCCCTTTCCACATCAAAGATTATTCTCCTCTGCAGAACGGGACCTATTAGTTCACAAACTCAACACTCATTTGCTGTCTTAGAATTAACTTTCAAAATCCTCCCAAAATTTCCCCTTCTTACTCTACAAACAGATTTATACAGGAATCAGGAAACATCTCCCATCGCCAAGAGTGAAATGCACCAAAAATTAGGAGGTTCAGTGATTGATTGCTGACTTGAAATAAACTTCAACTTTTACATGCAACACAGGCCTTTGGCCTTATGCAGTTCAAAACCTTACAGTATTTAGGAAAAAGTTGGAGAGTATCAGCTGTGATTCCCTTGCATCATTCACTACAAAAGCTGGAAGAGGTATAACTGAATTAGGTTGAAGAGAAAATAAGACCTAATGTTTAAATCAGCTGAAAGTTCTCTGGAAGACAGCAAAACACTTCCCTTTCTTAGAGGTTCCCTCTATTTTGACGGCAATATAAGCAAACATTTTTAATCAGGTAGTGACTGTGTGTTTGTTTTCCTGCATGCCCATCTTGTACACCAAGAATTTCAATTTGCAAAAGTGCTAGGCATTAAAAATTAAGAGAATTCAAGAAGAATTTCACTTTGAACAGATCAACTGTTCTTATATTAAGTATGATAGCTTCATCTCAGCCCACGGGGAACTTGTCAAAAAGAAGTCTGTAAAACATTAGAGGTTAGGTGGGTTTTTAAAAAAAAAGATGGCCCCCTTTGTTATCTAAAAGATAAGAGATCTACCAGCTTTCTTTATTTCAAGAGATTCAACGCTACAGCGATGGTGGTGTAAGACAAATCCAACCAGGAAATTGGCGATTTTGCCTACAGCACAAGGTTTCACTGTCATCAGCAAATAATGCAGGAAATCATCCTTACAATGACAGTACCAGGCAACACTCACTGAATAGTTTCCACTACAGACACTGAATAAGCATTAAACCAATTCTGTGTGGCTGATCCAATGTGATACCTTGACATGTGATCCACCACACATCTGACAAAAGTGTTTAAAAGTAGGCCTAAGTACAAAATATGTCTTCTTACATTTAGGCTTCATTAAATACTGATGCTGCTGCTCAACGCCTGCCCTGGCTGCACCAGCTTGGATTCAGATGCACTCCTGTCACTTCAGGTCAGCACTAACTTGAGGATCTCCGTATCACCTTACACCCTTCTAGTACACACTGTAGTGACACCTGAATAGCCCAGGTAACTGGGAAGTCAAGATAAAACTGTTCCCCAGGCCAGATTCAACCTACAGGCTACACATGATACTCCTACTTAAGCTCAGTAAGCAGCTCATTGCTCTGTTGTTTCCTTTTCTAGATATTGGAAATTTGCAACTAGACATACTTTTCATGTGACCTATATGAAGCAGTGTTCTAAATACTCTCTCTTTTTGTATCCATAAACAAAAAGTAGGTTCATTCCATAATTTTTGTCTTTGTTTCCCAAGGAAATGAGGGTTATATAATTAAACAGTTCATTTCCTGCCTCATCCTTGTATTGTTTACAAATACTCTGGTTAATTTAAGACAAAATTGACAGAAAGTTTGGAGAACTTAATACTCTTAGCATTTAATGTTTCATAAAAATCAGCAGTCAAATACAACACAAACACAGGTCCCACCTAACACAAGGACTGCCCACCAGCCAATACACCCCTGCACAGCACACAGAGGTGCAGCTGCCTGCTCCAAACCAAACAGCTGGGAGATGGGGAAAAAGAAGGGGACAATCTTCTCAGAAACTTCAGAGAGATCCAGACACTTCACAGATACTCAAGAACAAAATGATCAAAAAGGTACATACTTGGCAAAGACCTTGACCTCTACATCAGGACGGAGAGGTGTTAAACTGACAGAAACACACGGGGAAAATAGGGAAAGCCATGTTCATTAGTCTCATTACTCCAGCAATAACTTATTAGATGACAACATCACACTGTAATTCTTTCTCTACTAGATTCCTTTTATCTGTACAGCTCATTATTCTCTTTAATACTACTTCTCATTTCTCTGCACTAAACTCCTTACAGTGGAAACGATATGAAAGAGTTTAAAATCAAAGATTAAGCTCAGTCCGAAAAGGTTCATCTCCAGATGTGTTCCCCTCCTTGAGAAATGTAAAATTGTACAGCCTGAGTTAGATTACAGCATGTTCAAGTGTCGCCCAAAAATCTGGTAAAAGTAGATTCATGAGAATATGCAAGACACCCAGTTCTGCCTTAGGTTATAAAATATTCCATCTGTGACCTCTAACATTTGCTGCCCTCCATTCAATGCAACATGGTTTCTATTGCCAGCTCCTCACCCAGACCTCAACTGAACAGACCTCTCCTCTCTTAAGGCAGGCACCAAAGCTTTGCTATTGCTCAGGAGAGGAGAAGCAGCACAGAGAAATCGAGTTAATGCTGCCATGAGGAACATTACCACAGTGGTGCTGAAAGAGTCTCAGAAGTCACTCCTCAACTTTCTTTCCCATTCCCTGCAAACTGCCACAAGACCCCAGGTTTGAGCAGCAGCAGATGGGAGGATTATAACCTCAGACTGCCCAACAGTCTGGTTTTACTACTGCTTTCAGTTTGGCCTTACTCTTTACCACATTTGACAGCTCCCCATTCTGATACCTTCCATATTATTAATCCTCCCCCATGAAAAAGTGGAAATATTAAGCAATAAATAACTTTACATCATAAAACAGAGTTCCTAGTAAATAGTAACCATGTTTTGGAAGATAGCTATACAGAAATAAGAACTGCAAATACAATTCTTTAAACTCATTTGAGCCAAAACTTTTCAAATAGAGTTGCTCTCCATTGTTTCCTCACAAATCTGAGATTGCCTGACCTATGCAAACTGCAACTTGTTGTCTTTATGAAGAAATACAAAAGGAACATGCTTTAACATGACATAAACTTTCTAAAGAAAAAGATGTAGCAGATCCCGCAATCTCTAGATTAGGGCTTTGAACCTGGTCACATGAAGAATACTTGTGTTTTAAACGTCTCAGTGATTGTAACAAACCTTGACACTGACCAAAAGGGTCACTGGCCGTGACCAGTGGCACCCTGGTGCTCTGTAACACTTAATACAAAAAGCCTCACATTTACAAAAACTTCGCACTTTAATGTTAGAACCACTGGAAGTTGGTATGCTGACAAAGTGACACTGGAAATGGTACTTAGAGATTTTTAAGAACAGCCAAAAGCAGCTAACAAATTCTATATTAATTTGAGCTCTTTTAATTTTGTGCACTTTTCACATCTATGTCCTGCTTTGAAGGAGTTTTGAACTATTTTGTATTTAGCCTTCAAAGAGAAGTTTTCAATCTTGTTAATTTTCTCTGCCTCTACCAAATAAAGAAAAATAAAACTTTAAAAATCTGGCCAAAGGCAGTGTCCTTAAAACTGAGCAAAGTATTTTCTCTGTTTACTTAAATACATTTACAAATTTACTTTGACACAATGCAAACTCTGTATTTTGACACTTTAGACTAGAAATCCCATGGTTTGAGGCTGCCTTGAAGAGCTAATACTTAACCCAATCAAACTCATATTTTTAAACACTGCTGGCCAGAACACAGTACTGCTAAAAAGTACAGTCAAGGCAAGGTACTGTTGCGCAAACAGGAGGGAGAGATCATCAAGATAAGGAATAAAAATTGTAACACCTTCCAACAACTCTACAGCTACCAGCCAGTCAGTTGAAAAAAAAGAGGAGGCGGCATGCCTGCTGCAGGCTACAGCAGAAAAGTACATTGCATTTGCTACCTTCAGGAAGAGTCCTAAATCAAAACCACTTTCATGATTGGAATTTTTTTTAATCCCACCTCACATTTAAATGTAAACTATGCACCCAATTTTCTCAAGAGCTTAAGTCCCATGGATATTTCACATAAGCATCTACAAGACAGTTGAGCTATATCTGAAGTCTGGCCATAATGAGAAGTGTTGCATTCTTTTCAAAGGCTAGATTGCTTTATTCATCCATGACTATTTGCTTTAACTTTTAAGAAGTAATACCCTAAATCCTCTGAAAATATTACATATGAATTTCACATATTATGAATATTTTCAGATCTAACAGATCCTCACAGATTTCTGGGATAATGCTGCCTAAAATGAAAACAGAGACAGATTTTGAAGGATTTTTTTTTTTCTGAGCTCGAGTTATGTAAAATGTCCAGACCCAGCAGAATTTTTTTGCTATCTTCTTGATAATATTAAGAGGACTTTTCAGCAGAAAAGAACCCAGCCAACACAAAGAAGGCCAGCTCAGACTTCTGGTGTGCACAGCTTCCAAGACAGGGTGAACACGCAGCTTTGCTTCAGCAGTGGAACTTCTCCTTACAGAGGCCTGAATTACTAATCCAGGGAAACTGACAGCAGAGAAGCATCCCACATGCGAAGCAAACCAGAACAGTTTGTTTCCCCCCACCCCCCCCCTACAGTTTTCCTAAATCCTTTAAGTTATAACAACAGATACTTTCAGAAAGAAACACCTCGGCCGAGGAAGATGCATACACCTTAGGTCTTTGTCTGGCTAGAAATAAAGTTGTGCTTGGATTTTTTTTTTTTCTTAAGGATTTTTAACGAGGTATAAAATTACTCTGAGAGTCGAGAGGAGAGGTTTCAAAGCAAAGCTCAGAAGCCCTGCCTTTGAAGCTGAGCATCTCCAAACAAACCCAACAAGTGTCTAGTACATCTCGCTCCTTTGTTGTTGTTTCTAAGTGATGACTAGAAAGATCTGCGGACAGCAGCTCCTGTGCCGCCTGTTAGCGCCCAGCAACCGGCGGAGAGCAGGGAGCATCTCTCGCCTGGGGACTCAGTTTTCAGACACTCCGGGGCTAGGAGAGTGACAACGAGTTTTAGAGCAGTTGGCAAAGTCCCTGCGGGGAGGGTGGACAGGGCTGCGCACCTCCGGCACCGACATTCTCGGCCCGGGTGCGGGGGCCCCGGTGGTCCGGGACCCGGTGGCGGGCAGAGGCGGCAGAGCCCGGCCCGGGGGGCTGCACCGCCCGCCCCCGCCACCCCGCCGGAGCAAGGGCGGCTCACGGCACGGAAGGAAGGATAGCTTCGTCCTCCTCGTGTCCCCCCCGCGGCGCCCACGGGCGCACGCTCGGCATCCCCGGGGCAGGTGGCGGCGGCGGAGGAGGAGGAGGTGGTGGAGGAGAAGGAAGGATGCCGGCCACTGTGCCAGGGATTTATTTACCCCGCCCGGCTCCTGGGCACGGAGACGGGAAGAGGGAGCACCGCACTCACCTCTCCCCCATCATCCAAGAGCCCTGGCACCATAGCCCCCGCACCCGGGCCGAGGAGGACGGGGAGCATAGTAGGCGCCCGCCCACCGCCCTCCTCGGCTGGGGTCCCGCTCGGCTTCGGTGCGCCCCCACCTCCCGCCGCGGTGGGAGCCCTCCCTCCCCCCGGAGCCGCCCCTCTCCCCGTGCCCGGGGGAGGAGAGGGAGAGGAGGGGGCTGGGGGAGGGGAGCGGTTCAGGGCGAGAGAGAGGAGCCCGTTATTGGCCTACTTACCATCAATCGCCATGATCCCCGGCGGGGTGGGCCGTACCAAGCGGAGGGAGCGCACGCAGANAACCCCTCACGGCCGCGGCGGGCAAAGGGCGCCCGCAGAGGGACGCTCCACCGCTTTGCTTTCCAGGGTTCTAGTCGCTGGGTTTCCTTCCCAAAGCCAGTGGCTGAAATAAAATCCAAAGCCCTGAGGGCACTAAGTGTCAGCAAAGCTGTGCTTCACAGAATCACAGAATAACCTGAGTTGGAAGGAACACAAAAGGATCATCGAGTCCAACTCCTGGCCC
Organism: Pomatostomus ruficeps; assembly: GCA_013400735.1. NCBI lineage: Eukaryota > Metazoa > Chordata > Aves > Passeriformes > Timaliidae > Pomatostomus > Pomatostomus ruficeps. The sequence continues at coordinate 18,944 of VYZT01011740.1, forward strand.
TGAGCGAGACACACCAGGAGTCACACCACGTGCCTGAGAGCACTGTCCAAAAGCTTTTTGAGCTCTGCCAGGCTTGGTGCTATGACCACTGCCCTGGATATCTTGTTCCAGTGCCCAGTCACCCTCTGGGTGGAGAACCTTCTCCTGACATCCAACCTAAACCTCCCCTGACACAGCTTCAGGCTACTCCCTCGAGTCCTGTCACTGGGCACCCCAGAGAAGAGATCAGTGCCTGCCCTTCCTCTTTCCGTCACGAGCGAATTGTAGACTGCAATGAGGTCTCCCCTCAGTCTCCTTCTCCCGGCTGAACAGACCAGGTGCCCTCAGCCACTCACAGGTTATGATAAAACCAGCTTGATTCATTAAATCAACTAATCACATCCGTAACTGCACAAAACTGCTTGTGGCAACTCTAGTACTGCCTCTACATACAGAATATCTTTTCCAGGATTCTTTTCCCTTTCTTTTAAAATACCATGCTGAAACTGTCTTTTGGAAATAAATTTAAAGGGAGTTGATTCTCCCCCTCTATTCCACTCTTACGAGAATACACCTAGAATACTACATCCATCTCTGAGGCCACCAACATAAGAAGCAGGTCAAGAAGTGTTGAAGCCTCTGGTCCTACTCTTTCCTCTGTCCCACCTGACCCAGGTTTTTCCTCTCCCTTCCATGCCTTTTCCTCAACTCTCTTGCACTTGCACCAGCCTCTCTTTTCCTGAAGTTTTGCAGCTGTTGTTCCAGCCAGGACATCCTTCTTCTACACTCTCTTCCTTGACTGCCAGAAGTGGCAAAATGATCATCACAGTGAGCAAAGAGGACAGGGTTTTTCAAGGCCCTGCAGCATTCACCACCAGGATCCAGAAGGACATCTAAGGCAAACCATGCATGGCTCCTGCAACTAAGAAAAAAAACAGCTGAGCAGATAGCTTGTATGATGAATTTTATATTGTAATCTTTTACACGATGTAGGATGTACATAAATCTGTCTGTCACTGTGACAAAAAGTCCTGCTAGCATTTGGAGCTGTAAAGAAACACATCACTACATGCAAACAGGTTTTGCATACATGTGTAGACTGGCCAAACATAGGAAAATTTTCACAAAATGGTAAGGAGGAATACCTTTGGTACCAGTATCATCTTTCTGCCAAATGTTAAGTCACCGTTCAAATCCTGGAAGCATTAATCCCCTGCAGCCTCACAGCCTTCAGATATCTTTTGTTGTCTAGAAAAATCAATGTGTTTTCTCAAATTTGTTCTTCACCTCAGGGGGAAAAAAAAAAAAAAAACCAACTTAAAAGCGAGGTATTTAAAAGCACAGTCAGCCTGAGCAAAATGGCCATCTTGAAAAACACAAGTCCCAAATGACAGACATATGCCCAGATCAGAACCAACCCTAAAAAAGATCTTAAAAGAGAAAATGTCAGCAGAGCTTAATGGCAAACGTATTTCTCTGTACCAGAACTGACATTTACCTCAAATACCCCAATGATTTTCTGTTCTTCCTCTTCCTTCCATGCCTTTTTCTCAGCTCTCTTGTTTCTAGAAAGTGTTCCAGCCCCGAAACTTTCTGTGCAATTTGTGTTGATGGCCATCTTTCTGATGATATTACTGTATTGAGCACAGGGATGAAGATTCCTGTGGGATCAAGTACATAGTTAGAGTTATTATTCTTCTCTGCTCTGTTTTTTATTTCTCCCCCTGCTTTTGGTAGCATCCCCAATATGAAGGAACCACCAGTCAGATGTCATCAAATCTTTCCAGGGCACAGACATCCACTCATATATCATCCAGCATATAGTTTCTGAGATGTTTAAAAAGTCATCCAAAATTTTTGGAGAGCTTCACATGTCATCACGATTCTATGATTCATGGATGCAATTAACATAATGGATGCAGAAGTTCATGTCATTGGACAAACTCTTTTTGAGGTTGAGAAATAAACGTATGTTTGTGAATTTGTAACTCTTAGTCCAGGGGTTTGGTTTTCAAAACACAAAAGAAACCCATAATTTCCACAGAAGTAATGTAAACTCAGTTTGGAAAAACAGTTTCAGGACAAACATGATTCCACACCAACAATGACATGGTGTGAAAAGTATGTGTAAGGAACCAAAACACGACTTTTTGGAGCTATGCTGAATCAAATCTGTTCTATTTGTGCTTGAGTTTCACAAGTACATGTTTAAAATTTCTAAGCTTTATTCAAACAGCAGATACTCCTGCCCACCACCGTAACAGTCTCATTTTTTTTCAGTGTTACCAGAAGGGACAAATCTCAAACAAACTTCCAAAGTTCAACTATTTTAGTTTTGTTCCTATGGTGTAATTGAGACTGTGTCAGCCGTAGATTCATCCATTCCTGCACAAAAGGAGCACAGCTAGTCAGTTTGGATGTGTCAGTGTCAGACGCTTTCTACTGAATCCAGCAGGCAATCCATTCTGCTGGAAGCATTTACATGTGATCCCACGAGTATGCCCTTTGCAGCAAAGCACAGCTGCACACAAACATGACTACAGCTCAGCTCCAGACTTTAAGTAAAGGTGATAAATCCATAATGTACAAACAACTTATAGGTTATCAAGAGTTTCCCGTCAAAGGGACAAACCTCTTGTGACAACAGATTTCCTGACAGCAATACAACTATCTGACAAATGCAGGATAAATTTAATCCCATAAGATTTAAACTTTTCAACATACCACCTACACAGCAGAAACTTCCCACTGCACTGATGTGAAGCCACTTCGCCAATTAAAACAAAAAGCCACTGGAAACTTTGACATGAGTGTCCTACGAGGAGAAATACATGTAAGATCCATTTAAAGCATGATCTTTGCCAAACCTTTATGGATTTTTCTCTTCCATTTTAGCCACAATCTTAGTGTTAAACCAGATATAATTTAAGAGTCTGTGCTTCATGAAAACTTAGAATATATGAAAAACCAAAACATGTATGAATGAAAAGATTAACTGAAGGGTTAGAAAACACAGACTATCAGTAACCAGAAAGGTTGAAGCCCTAGATTAGTAATCTGCTAATTAAGATGCCAGACAGATAAGCTATCGATAATTGTCATGATGTGAACAAAGTGAGTTCATGGTTGAACATACAGTGGAAGAAAATTTTCAACAGCTGGATGTAAATTCTCCAGTGGAATATTGCCATTTCATTCAGCTGTAGGTGCTCTGCAGAAACACAGTGACTTCACTGAAATGCTGTTGGGGAAGGGGGCAGGGTCTTGCATTTCATAAAAAACTTTTAATCTCAAGACTTTTTCCTTCATATTATATTTTAACATAATAATGACATTAAAATGAAGCATCTTGATTTTATCAGCATAAAATCTTTCCATTAGAAAACTCAATCTTTTGTTGACATTTCACTTAACGGGGCATTCCAAAACTGTGTGTGCAGCCACACCTCCCTCTGTATTTCTCCCTGGTTGCATTTCAATCTGAAAACAGATTTTTAAAGAAGAGATCAAAACTCCCACAAATCCGAAATTCTGGGGTTTTGACAAGGAGCCTTAAAAAAGTCCCAGCAAGAAGCATGACAATGTGCAGCTCCAGGGTATTCTCTCCCTGCAGATTATTTGTAGGAATGCAAAAAAACCTGGTGCAGCAATGTTGAAGTGAAGAGACAAATAGACAAACTCAAAATCTCTAACCCTTAATGTTGAACATGACCTCTGAAACATCTTCAAGAAAGATCTCCAAAGATATTATTACTCCAGTAAATGAAAAGATGGCTAAGAATGATAATACAGTGCTGTGTCCTCATTGATTTGGGATATCAGTTTACAACTTCCCGTAAGGATTTTTGGCAGCAATTTTGTGAACACTGCCAATCAGATTTGCAATCAGATTAGTTTCGCATGCAGAGTGTTCTTTATTAGGACATTAAATACCTGACCTTTCAATATTAAGGTTTGCATTATCAAGTTTTTTGGCACTAAGCAAATAGCCTGTGACTCTTACTTAGCTTCTCATTGTTTTTGAAAGCTAGGAAAGACAGCCTGAGCCCTCTGCAATTGCAGAGCTACATGTGGTAAGAGAGATACACCAGATACATTCAAGTCTCCACCTCTTGGAAAAGAATCATAAACCTGACCCTTGAAGCAAATGATTTGGACAATAATACTCAATGTGTAGCTTCAAATTCATAAATAAATGATTGCAAAACTGGAAAATACTGTTTCCAGCAGCACCTTTCTTCTGCCAAATTTGGGACTCCACAAGGTCGGATTTCCAACTGTGATACAGCTGGAAAAGGTCCGATGAGCTAAATCAAAACACAAAGATTTTTGTTCAGATTCACATTGTTAATCCATGGGTAATGCATCTACTACAGAGATAAAAACTGAAAACATAAATAAAAATGTGAATTTTGATGCCTAATTATTCTAGTGGATGTTCAGTTAGCTGTAAGTTACATGCAAATTTCAGAGCTGGATGAATAACATAATGACTCTCATTGGTGCTCTCGTAAAAATCTTAACTGGCTCGAGCAACCAAAGTTAACATTACTCCACTGTGTTGCATTGCACTGTTCCAAAACAAAAACCTCATGAAGATACAGCTAGGACTATTAAATGCAATTCCAAAGAAATGTGCCAATCAATGAGCACATGTGCTCACACAAACTACAGAAATGGTAAACCATAAAATCATATGCCAAATTCATGCACAATCCACGCAGACATACCAGCTTTTCCATGGAATGCTGAAGGAAGGAAGTGGGTGTCCTGCAGATGTAGTTCTGTACCACTTATCTCCATCCCTCCCCCGTGGGGCATCTCTAGCTTATCCCCGTGATATCCTCTGCTACATTCCCAGCATTAACAGGATACATTGCAATTATTCCAGAGCTTTGCACAGGCTGTTTGAACGGCTGAGAAGCTGCCACATGAAAGGTACAAATAATGAATTGTCATAACTGCTTAATTCTTCTGACCTTTTGTTCAATGGGGGCATCAGTTTCATTCTCTTTCCTCTACACAGAAGTTAGTTTCCCTGAAACTGGAAGGAACCTAATTATTTCCAGGATCTTGCTGAACTTGACCACCTGTTCCTAAGCTGAGGATTCCCTCAGCTTTCCCAGGTAGAAGAATTTGACAAAGAGAACATGTTCACATAAGCCTAATTTGCTTGGGAAATCACATTAGAAATCTCCACGCCCAGCAAATGGCCTTCACAACTCCAGCAAAATATGAAAAATGAACCATTCAGCTATGCTTAAAAACAAAAGCATACATTTTAATGCAAATTAACAACAAAAAACCTTGTACTCTTTCAAAGACAGGTATTGCATTTGAATATCCCAACATGCAAATGGATGGGGATTACTGTGCTTTTTTACAGAAGAGTTATGTGAACATCTAATTAGAGAAGCCATAGTATAAATTAGTTACGTGAAAACAAGCACATACATAGTATGAACAACCAGCCATTAGGAAAGCCACACCCATTTTTTTAAAAGAAAAAATCTTCTTCATCAAAAAGCCATCAAAGGTAATACCATGGAACAGAATCAAATTCAATCTCCATTATTCATACTTAAAATATTAAAAGGAGATTGGAAAATATGATCCAGTTCTCCTGAAGGGCTATTTTTAGAAAGAACAAGGTCTTGGATGCTAACAGAACCCATTGGCCTGGTTCATGCCAGTATAAAATGAATGACCTTGCTGTCACAACCTCGTCTGATAGAGATGAGAGGCAGCAAATGGTGTGAACAGAGACTGAGCTGCAACAAGCTGTAAAATCACAGCATATATAGAGGTAGAGTTAAAGCTGTCACAGTGTTGGTTATTAAAACATTTAAATCTCAGATTGCTTGAACAGTACAGAAGTTTTCCTGTCAGGGTGTTCTAAAAGCTGGTTGCTCACCAACTGGCACTGCGAATCCGAGAGTGGGAGAGATTCTCTTCCCGGTGGCCCAGGCAGCTCAGAAAAGTAGTGCATGCATAGGTGGTGGTGTCGGCACAGGGAGTTGGTCGTGCTCCCAAGGCAGGGGAAGTGATGAGAGATTCACTCCGTGGTTACAGCGTGTGTGCTAGTCCTGCTTTATTGACTAGCCCTGGCCAAACCTACCCACAGCTGCCGTTCCCGGCTAACGTTGACAAAGTCACTGCTGTTGCCATGAAACAGCTTCCTTCGCTCTCACTCTTCATCTCCCTCTAAGTGCCTCTAGCGCACTCTCTGATTCCGTGCTCTGCTTCTCTGCCCTCCCATCTGTAACCTGGTTCGACCAAGCAGCCACTCTAGGATTGCACGGAGCACTTTTGTGTAGCTGCTCTGCATGTAAAGGAAGCGAAACTGATCTCTATAGAGGAGGGCGACAGTGAACAGCAACAAAAGCAAGTGCTTGACAAACACTGTCCCCTTAGCAACGGGATAAGGTGGTAGCTGCAGCTAGACCTCTTAGGGTCTGTCTGGAACGGAATGGTATCCTTAACCGTTCCTGCTGGGAGGCTTGTGCTAAGCAAATAATCTGCATTTCATTTCTTTCTAATTGCGACTTATTTTGTGTATGTTCCTGCACAGCTGAGAGCTAAAGCCTGTGGAGTACTCGTTGCTTCCTTTCCCACTGAACTTAGTCCCCAGGAGCTGTATTGTAAAAGTATTTTTTAAAGTAATAAGGGTTCAAAAGGCTGCATCCATCCAATTTCATGTTTCTTTTTACTGATAAAAGCTTTAGCCTGCCTTTTAATTATTTCAAATATTTCAGTCATACAGCAACATAAGCTCTACTCTGATTTTTGGACTTAGCAGAGTTGTTCTTAATGTTGTTTCTGAACATACGTTCTGTTCTTACTTTTAAAATAACCACCCGAATATGTCATTCGTTCTGATGGCACCACAAATATTCTATTGACGCATTAATGACATTTCTGAATTCAAAGAAAAATTTTTGCTAAAAATGTATGAGACCTGCAGAATTGTTAAAATCACTGTTAAATGCAGGAACCTGTTTAAATACATTTTTTTGATTTACATTTCCATTGCCTTATTAAAAGGCTTCCTTCAATGGAAAAAATCACATTATATGTAAACTGGAAGTGTAGTGCTGATTCTTTTAAAGGTTGCTCTTTTACACAACTACTTCAAGATTAAGAATTCTGCAGAAGAGCTGTAGAATCACAAAGTTAAAGTATTATTTGTATGAAGTACTCAGGCTTAACCTACATTTTTAAGGTAATTAATAAAAAGCTACTGAATTAGTTCATTAAAACCATTTTATATTTGCTGTCTTAAACATGTGATTTTGAAAATTTCCCAACTTCCAGTCTGGAATTTAGCTGTTATTTAGCAGAAACTTTCACAAAGATTTCTGAAATACAAATACTTATAAATGGGAAACATCATAGAGGCAGAAATGTTTTAAGAAAAAAAAAAAGAAAACTTGGTAATAAACTAAACTGAAGTTAGTTTTCCACTCAAGTATGTAAACCAAACTGTTTTAAAACCAATCAACCTACATTCTTCTTCTCTAAGACCCAGCTTCTTCCATTAGAAGAAATAAAGTGATATAAATTCCAGTCTGACATCCTTAATTCCCTTAATTATCCTGCTGATCCTACTGATACCCGACAGTAATGAAGGATTTGAATACTGCAAACTTACATTTAAATGAGGAGGTTGTCCATGGAGAAATATCTTCTATTCTAGAAGAGCAGATAAATGAACGTGATTCCTCCAGGGCATGATGGCATAAGAGCAGGATTGGTTCGGTGGGGGTAGGATGGGTTGTATTTGTAGTGTGTCCTGGTTTCAAAGACAGGTATTTGCTAAAGAAGGCAGAAGCCTCCTTTAGAATAGGAGAATGTGACCCCCTTCCCTCTGAATTGGCAAAAGTTTGAAATCAAGGGGCTTTCAGGCAATGGTATGAGAAAAGAGGAATAACAGTCCTTTACTAATATATTTTATATATATATATATATATAATAGGACAGACAAAAACAACAACAATAGTAACCACAACAAATAAGAACACACAAACCCACGGACAGTCTCTTCCCGCTTGTTGGCAATCCCGCCTTGATGATGTCACAGTCACAGCTGGCAGGGGCACTGGTACTCCTGGTGCGCAGGGAGGGGTGCGATGACTCCCCTGAGAGGGGAAGAAAGGGGCTCNCAGTCCCAGTAGCCCTGCCCCTCTCCGAGGGGAAACAATCCCAGCTATCAGAGAGTCCAGATAAGGGCTAGCCAGCCACACCCATCTCAGAGTCACCTCTTTGTCTCATCTTAATCACCCCCATTATTGCTTTCCAGTAACTAATCACTCGCCCATTATTGCTTTCCAGTAACTAATCACTGACCCATTATACTCTCCAGCAAGCAGAATGGGGAAAAAATTCCAACACAGAGAGCTAAAAAAGGAAAAGTATTCCAAACCCTGACAAGTGCAAGGAACCATATGAAGGAGCAGTAAGGTATTAGTCATGTGGCTTTAAAACTTCTATTTCTTTTTGGTGTGAGTTTGACTTAGTCATAAACTCACTTCAGCTATCTAAATGTTTTTCCCAAAAATACGTATCTTAACTTCTCTGCCTTTCAAAAAGCTCAATGCAGACATTAAAATAAAACTGTTTAATTTCAGATATTTTAAAAGACAATCTAGTGTTCACATCTTTTCTAAGAGAGGTAGATACACAAGGACCTTTGGGAAAAAAATGTAATGCAAAATTCAAAGGATATGTGAAAAATATTCACAAACCCACCATGAAACTTCAAAAATATTTATCCTAAAACCCAAGTTACTGAGCTGGATTTATCATTACAATATTGTTAAAACTGTTAGGCAACATCTGTGCAGAATGGTGCTTTCTAATTTTCTACCTCCTTTGTCCCTTTTCAATATTAAACTTATTTTTCATTCTTTCCAGCTACATGTTACCCGCGTCTGGAACCCCTCCACTGCTGATCCCAATCTATACAATTACTTCGCCTTGGCAGTTCTTGTTGGCTCCCAAAAATGTTTTCAGTCCAAGTGAAAGCTGTATTCTCTCTCCACCACCATTTTCTTTGCCAATTATCCCAAAGTCCTTGGTCCTTGTTGCTGGTTATCATCTGTGTGTTCCTTTCCCTCTCCTCTACACACACTTTTGCCCTTGGTAAGTCATTCTTTGGCTCTTTCATTTGAACCTTCTCCCAATATTCTTCCAACTGCAGCCTACATGACTCTCCAAAAGAGAAAAGTACTCCACTGGAATTATACCATTATAGTTTAGGACAGGATCTGTCCCTCCTTTAAGTAATGTAATGAGATTAATCACCTGTTGCATAATAGAACATTTTAGTCAAAGAGAAATCAAATTCCTTTGGTTACATCTTCATTGTATCCATAGACACAATACTATTGCAAGGTAAGGAAATGAAGTTTCCTTTATTTTAAAGATAAATAACAGTGATATAGAAGCTGTAACGACATTGCTCAATGAAACAGGACCAGGGACCATCCCATGTCTCTGGGTCAGTTGCCACAGAGTCCAGACTGTGCATGGTCCTGAATTCTTTTTTTGGTCTCATGAACTGCTTCTGTAGTTCTATGACATCATTACTGTATCCATGAATTTTTTTGCTACTCAGAATGTCTCAAATAATAAAAAAGCTACATACAGTCCATCAGAGTGTGTATTCGTGGCATTTATTGATATATGGGTAGGTGTTGCATGCCATTGGGCATGTTATGCTGGTACAAGAGGAGTTAAGGGTGAAAAGTGTGCTGGGAACGTGATAGAGAACTATACAGGTGTTGTCCTGAGTTTTGCAGTTTCTCAGTGTTTCTCTTTGCTGTGATACTTTCTCACACATTCTGCTGTAAACATGGCCATGGTTTCTTGACAACTATCTATGTTTTGTTAACTGTCCTTGTTGTTTGTAATTCCACTCTCCTGGGCGGAGAAATATGATAGATAGATGCTTTGACCAGTGTGATTGAGAGGTAGTGATTTCTACCTCCAATCCACGGTGATTTGTAAAAACATATAAATAAAGGTCAGAGGGTTCTGCCCTCTCTCTCTTTTTGCCCTCTCTTTTGCTCTCTCTGTGTGGTCTCTCATTTGGCTCTCCTTTTTGGCTCCTCGGCCTAGTCGGCCATCCGTGCTACAATACAGGTTACAGGGACATGGTATGGGTTTTTCTGTACCACCCAGTGGCAATTTTGGAGTGACAAATGTCTTACAAGGATTTATGAGGCCAAGGATCAGTATTGCCTGAAGCAGGACCGGTGTTTATTGGGTGGGCTAGGTGCACTATGTTCACTCTGCCCAGCCATGAATATCCAATGGATCAGATTTTTCATATACTGATTAAATGATGTAAAGTTACACATTAAAAATTATATTTCAGGGTATAGCTAACACAATGATACTGATACCAGGCAATTCAGGACACGGAAGATTACACCATTGTAAAATAATTTGGCTTTGTTCATTCTCTCTGTGGAAAAGTTGCTTCCATATACCGTCGGGGAATTTATTTTCAAACAGATGTATTCAGCAATGTTTTTCTGGTGGCTGAGTTCCCTTGGGTTAGTATTTTTTTTTGTGAAAAGTGTGCTGGTATTTCTGTTACATGTCTCTAGCCTAAAGTATGGTTTGAAGCAAGTACTTACTCATTTAGCTGTTAAAGTTGATAAGATTCACAATTCATGAACTGTGAAATAATAAACAAACGGAATTAATGAACTCACACAAATTCAGAGACTTACATTAAATGAACTACTATGCAGACTGTAAGAGGTCACGGTGTATGGGGCATGGTGTTGCATGGAAACACTGCCACTAAACTGTAACTTAACACTGCTATCAGACACTGGCAAACAGAATTCCAGCATCTTTAATCCAGCAGGCCAGTGCCATCATTTAACCCATCCAAATGGTTAGTCCTACTAGACCTTTTCCTTGGCTCAGAGCGCAGCTCTCTCAGGTGAGGCAAACCTGCTCAAACATTCAGTGGAAGGTTTTTGCTGCCATGACAGCACAGCCAACAGTGTTTAGAGATTCCATTGTGACAACATGACGAGTTACAAACCACAAAATGTTCTTGATTGATGAAAAGAATAGCGTGTAGCTAGGGTACCTGATGATTACTGAACTATAGAAGCAGTGAGAGATTTTTGTCTTCTCATCCTTCCTCACTTATAAAACATGCCCATTAGGATTATTTCTTCCCATTGGCATCAGCTTTATAAAATTACCCTGCTTCATTTTGTCAGCATGCTAAAACTTCAGCTCACTGGAAGTAATGCTGTTGCACCAAATGAGAATTAGGAAATTAATTGTCTTTTGCAATAGTGACACAATAGAGGACAAATGGCCACAACAAAATCACGACATAGCCTCCTGCAACTCATTATTAACTTTTCCTTGGAATGAGAGGAACATGCTGTCCTGTTTCAAAAATAACAGTGTGCTTGGTTGTGAGCCAGAGTCAGTGATAAATACATTTCTGATTACAGTTAGCAACTTAATTTACAAGCATCTGATTAGAATAAGAAGGAAAAAAACCCCACCAAAAAACAACCTTTCAGAAAATATAGTGATATAAACAAGACAACTGTGATCTAATGCACTGAGCACAAGGTTGGAGTCATAAGACTTGGTGTTCCCACTGCTGCCACTAATCTGCTGTCAGGCCATGAGCAAGATATTGGATGTCTCTATCTCAGTTGCTTTGAGCTGGTAATAAGCTATCTTTGGGCACACCTTAGAGATCAAGTCTTCAACTATGATCTATGGATAAAACATCCTGTTTATATAGAAAAACGTTCCAGAATCTTAAGGACAGGTTTCCCCTTTCAACAGCTGAAAGTCCTTAACTGCGTTATACCTTGTCTGCAGGTATTTATACTCAGCAACTTTAGCAGAATTATATGCCCACATGATATGATTAAGGCCACAGGAGCAGAGATAAACCAATTATGCAGAATAAGACCCATGCTGTACATGTCCCACTCACAGGCTTGGCCACAAAGTATACTGGTCTTCTAAAAGTCTGAATTTGCTCCGAGCCAGCGTATTACAGCCGTATCAGACGAGCCAGATCAGAAAAATGGATATCATTTATCTTCCAAGTTAATGATCAGACATTTATATTTAAAGATTATATACTGCTCTATGTCCCAAATGAGCAGCAAGATGTGATTGAACAGAGAGTATGCAATTACGTGCTAATGTTCAGTGGGCAGAGAATAGTCCTGAGTGACTCCAGTGATAAATGTCTCATTGTATTAAAAAATACACTGAGCTTTAACACCAAAGTTAGCTGCTAACCCTTTAAAACTCTGCTTCTGGAAAGGAAATAAACATTTGCCATTGCCGCCTGAGAGTGACCATACAGCCTTTACCCTAATAGGGTGAGCCTTTCAGCATGATATTGTTTTGGTTACCCAACGTTACCTGTATCATCTAGTTTTCAACTGACCATACAGTTGTCAAATTTAAAACTTTTGCCCAACATTTTCCATCTTTAGCCTCAGCTTGGAAAGTTTGGACAAAAATTTTGCTATTTGTGAGAGCATGTTTAGGGTAAAACACCATTTCAATTATGTTTACTTATTAACGCTTACATTTCTGAGGTCTATTGGCTGTATTACTTCCTTGACTCTGTACTGGGATTTGTAACATGGCAAAGTCTAAATCCAACCCACTTTTGTGGTCTCCTGGAAGTCACAGCAAAACACGTCTTTTAGGTGTTCCTTATACAGCTGATAAGGGAAAATTAAAAATAAAGCTCATGGTTTGTTTTACAATTGTTTGCTGGAACAGTTTTTCATGAGCTATTTTTCCAAATTTTCTTGATTCTAAAACCGATTTTTTAAATGTTATTGGAAAAGATTTTTTAAAAATGTGTTGGGTACTAAAAAGACAAGGAGAGAGAGGAAAAAAAGCCATGCTTCACTTTCATATGTGCATAAATTTAGATTATAAAGCAAAAAAATTCAAAGGATCTGACTTTCAAGCTTTCAGATGCATTATCCCATCTGCCTTACATTTTGCCCAGAGAAAGAGATTCTGCTCACTGGGGACAGAGAGAGAACACCAGTTAGGAAGCATGTTCAGCAGAGTCTAACCAGGCTTTGACCTGTGAAGCTGTGCTTCTACACTGATCCGTGGTGACAGTACAAAAGAGTGCGTGGGAAGTGAGAGGAGGCGTATGGTTTGTGAATCCATGCCAGTGCCATTCCACTGGCAAAATCCCCTCCTGGGGAAGGGAAGCTGTTGTAGAAGCTCCTGCATGCTGAAGGCTGCAGCTGTGCGCATGGAGCACTTATGCTAATTTTGCCCAACCTGGGAAAAGATCGGGGGTGGCTCCATCACCGACACAGCATAACTGTGCTGAACGCTCTCATTTGTGCTCGGGGCAGTGATCAGAATCAAGCCCTGAGAACTGAATCTATTAATATGAGTGGAGAAATAATCCATTTCTTTTCTACCACATGATTCGGAGCTATCTGAGTTTTTCCACTGTGTTTTAAGGTCCTGTTGCCGTAGTAGGCGTGGAAGTTCTGAACAATGAGTTGCTGTTCAAGGAAGGGACTGCGGAGTTACAGAACAGTGGTTCAGAAAAGGACACAAAGGCAATTACAGAAGCTGCAGGGAAATGAAATAATTTTTCTTTTATCACAATACTTTCCTTTTCTATTTTGACACTGGTGGCACAAGAATAAATGCCAAGAAAAGAAATTTAATTTACATTCAAAGAAATTATTTTTAAAAATACAGATCAAACCATATTCTCAATACATGGTGACAATGTTCTCAGAAACAAGGACTGCTTCATGTAAAAATAGTCATGGATTAGACCTACCTACCTCCTGAATTTTATCTTAAGATCAATATTCTTTAGAACTACTACAACTTACATTATTTTCATCTAAAAACAAAAAAAAATATTCTGGTTTTTATTTACCTGATATTCCGTTATTTTGGAGGTAATTAATGTACATAACAGAATAATGCATCTTTAGATACTGCTTTCTTTTTAATCTTCTGTTACATAGCTTTCTAAATTTAATTTCTATGCCTAGCAAGCCGAGAGAAATTGCTGTTATGGGACCCCTTTACAGCTTGGGAAGACAAAGTTAATAAACTTACAACTTCCAAGTACTTACACAGGGAGCCCATCTGCCAAAGAATTACATAATGCTCCATTTGACTGCAGTGGCTCTTAATGACATATATTTTATAGACAGTAGTGCACTTTTAGGGCCCAGACCAAAAGGTCTTGTTCATCCATTGCTCATTAAAATGTCAAATCTTTAATAGAAACAGGATGGGCTCATTGTTTTAAAACTATGTAAAAATGTACAAAGGTTTGATTCTGGACATATTCCATTTTGCACCACTGAAGGTAAATCTATTTTGCAAATGCAGGAGGATGAAAATGCCTTTATATTTCTGCCCACACCAACCTTAGCTTACTGCTGCTAGCAGAGAGGCCATTGCAAACATTGGGATTTGTCATATAAGAACAAAAACCTCCTGGATCTCTGGGGTGGGGACTACAGTAACAATTATCAGCTTCCAATCTGTGTTCTCGTGAATTGATGCAGTGACACATATTTGCATTTCTCTGATAGCAAATGAGAGGGCATGCTAATAGCTATTTTAATAGCTTAACAATTATTTAAATTAAGGTTAACCCTAATTACATTTTCTATTAAATCCAGGCAGTGATTTCCCCACCTCCAGTGGAAAGAACTTCATGGTGAGGCTTACATGCAAAGAAGGGTCTCTCAAGTTTTCTCATGCCAGTTCCTGGTGAGGAAGACGTGGGGAAGGAAGCTCTGGCTTCCTTGATCCCGAATTCTCCCTTCATCCCCCCAAAAGATTGAGTGATTCCCTCACATCTTCTGGAATGTCAGTCCTTGTTCCTCTTTACCCTCCAACTAGTTTATTGCTATCGGATGGCTATGGAAACACACACAGAGTCTATCTCTATTATGTAAGTGAAGGTTTTGTTCCAGAAACCTTGAGACAATGAAATCAGAAGCACAGCCATTGTACATTCTCACTGTTGACTGATTCAATTTAGCTTTAAATGTGTAATTAATTTTACTACTATGGGAAATTAATTATGTTTTTGTTATAATGATCGGTATTAAACTAATAAGTGACCATGAGAAATCCGAAGCAAGCACTTAATTATATTAGAATTAGGATGGTAAATATTTTCCTAATGGAAAACTTCCAGTAAAACACTAATGTGCTCAAAAGCTGCAAGCCCAAGAAACATGAAGCACTTGTAAAATGCCATCCATGAGATTCTGATTGCTAACTCTGCTACACAAGGTAATAGTGTTTTTAATATGTTGTTAGGAACATACCCATACATCACAAATAAGCAATGCAACACTTAAATCGATTCTTTTAAGATTCAGTTCACCAGATACAGCAGAAATCATTTCCAATCATCTTTTTCTCTAGCTCCCAGACAGAAGTGGTCCCCTGTCCCTATCGCCAAGGCCAATGAAAACTGTTTTGAGGACAGGAAAAAAAAAAATCCTTCCCTTAACCTGTTTGTCCTTCATTTGCAATGTTTTTTCCTGCTGATAAACCCTGGGTATCCACTTCTAGCCCTGCTCCTGCTCACTCCTCTGTTTTCCACTCTTAACAATTTCTGTAGCATTTTTATGCACAGCATTTTCATAACTCAGAAAGAAGCTCCTGCACTCTGGAAAACACAGGCAAGAGATGCAACTTAGGTGGGAAAGAATGCCACCACCAAATCACAAGGCAATTTTTCCTGCAAATCAAAGGACAATCTCTGAAGAAACAGCATTACCTTCTGTCTTCCAGGAGATATATGGCCCTCCTAACCTAAGCTGAAGTCTATTGTAAAGGATTTGCATTACAGTGCCCACAGAAAACATCTGAAGTCCATCTTTTTTTTGGTTAAAACAAAAGTTGTGTTCTCCTATATTATCCCATACAGTCCTTCTTGTAATTAAGGGACACCAAGTAACCAAAAGAATCATTTCAGTTCCCCTGGTATAATATAGTTATTCATAACTCAGTGTGACCCTCTGTCACGGTCGAGATGGGTACACGACAAACTCACACTCATAATCCAAGGGTAGAAAGAAGCTTTATTCTACTCTACAGCTGCTTTTTAATATCTTTTTTTGTTAGCACACAGAGACAGAATTATTTATGGAAACAATGATTCTACAGATAGTTCAGACAGCTACATAAGCAATTAGGTATATAACAAGTTTTCTTTTCCGCATTCTTAAAGTCTCGCCCCACAAACATCTGCTTCTGTGAGAACCTCTTCTCTCACTAATTGAAGCTGGGTTATCACTGTGGCTATTTACTATATCTACATTTTCTCACAGGTAAATTTTTACCGTCTTTAAATCAAACTCTGTGAGGCTTTCAGGCCTGCTGTCAGACCCCACAAATCCCACAGCCCTCCTTTCATTTACTTTGTTACAAAAAGCTTTGTTTTACATACATAACTTGTTGCAAGCACTGTCCCAGGTTTAAGCCACTTTGTAACACAGGGAACATATTTGTCAATGTGATCCCCACAGGGCACCTAACATTGCAATTAAAGTATTTATTTAAGATAAAAGCTTTGTATTGAATTAGAAATTGATTTTTCACCTGACAGTACTGTTTTATGTATTCATGTACAGGTCTCTTTAGAAACCTCTTCCATCAATGTGCTGGCCAGAGTAAGTGACTGAATCTTTCCCATACATGCAGAAATAATAATTGGAAATATAATTCCCAGCTTTTGTGGGGCTCAGGGTGACTGAGACAGATGCCAAGTCTCCTGTCACTCCCCAGCTCTTGGTTAAACAATTAATCTCAGTTACCAACTGTATACAAACAGTGCCAGGAATTTTTCGGGTCGGTATTATAGCCTATCAATTATGTATTGCTTACAAGCACAATACAGTTCATGAAGTCTAAAACACAAACCAGAAAAACAGATTGATTTTCTGTTCTGTTGATGCAGTTCTTCCAGAGCTGCATTTATGCACAAGATAAAAGATGTTCAAGTGAATTCCCCTCTTTCCTTGCAACTTTTTCCCTTTTGAGCTTATCCAGTATTTTCTAATCCAAATTATGTGTTAAAAACACAGGAACAATTAATCCACTAAAGAATCAGTGGAGGTAAGATCCTGAGGAGATGCTGGCTCCAGTAAACTGTTGGATTACCCTATAAAAGAATTTCTGAGACAGATTTTTAGTTTCCTATTTCTTTACATCTATGTTATCTGTGTTACATGTGCATCTGTGCCTGAGCTCCCATTGCCTGGGTAGCCAACACAGCTGCTTCTCCCAGTGGTATTGAAAGTATGTATACATATATACGTGTGTGTGTGTGTATATTCATTAATGGATGGCTGCTTTCCAGCACAGGCCATGGGCTGTTTCCTGTTTTGTCTTTTGCTCTGCTGCTATCAGTACTTTGTGACAGCACATCATGGATGGAAACATTCATGACAGAACTGTCGTAGGCTTACCAGAACTCTAGTAAATGCTTTACAGAGACAAAGAAATAAGCAAAAAGTAGTAAGATAATATTCCAGTATTTCTTGTGGGGGATGTCTTAAAAACCTCTATTAGTTTTCCATATCCCAATTTACCCTGCAAAAGATACCTTTCTCTTGAGACTTTTATTGCACTAATCTCTACATACATGGAGTCTGTTTCAGTCATCTTTAGGTACTAATGGTTGAAATACATGCTCTGGAAATCAATTTACCCTGACACGGAGAGTCTACGTTGGTTTGTTTCAAACATGCAGAACACAAAAAGCTGCAGGCAATTCATTCATGCAATAAATATGTTTGCTATCCTGGTGGCTTTTTAAAAATCAGCAGGTTAGGTCCTTAATAATTTTTAAAACTGATTATGATGATGAGAAATACCGTAAAACCAACTTTTATGATTGATGGAGTTTTATTATGGAAAGCTTTTATTGTTATAGGTTTAATTTTGAAGCTACTGACATGAGATGTTATCAGTACAATGTATGACTGAATTAAAATTTCATTTTAGATAGTACCAATCCCCAAAACCTTAGCCTGTCTCCTTCAATCACACTCTACACATTCAACCATCCATTTGGCACCAGCACAGCATTTGCATCAAGTCTCATGCGCAGGTCTAAAAAAAAAAAAGGTTTTGTGTTTGTGGCACAACTTATACAATTGATTGAGACTACACTGAAGATATTGGCCGTAAACTCATAATTACACCTTGAAAAAGTAACTATATAATATCAATTTTGGTATTACTTATCATTATGAAATACTTCTCACTTAATTTTCCACAGCCACAAAAAACCTTACCATCTAGTCTTTAATTATTTTAATTCAACTTACATGTCCAAAAATGGATGAACACCACAGGAATAACTAAAACATGACAGAAAATGGGGGGGCTAAAGGCAGTACCGAGCGAAACAAACAAAGCGTGACAATGATGTGGGACCTGACCTGCCACCTTTGGTCAAGCAAATTTTCCAGAAGGAGACAGGGTTAATGCAATGAGTGTAGTATGGCCTCAAAAGAGTCCATCCTCCTTTGGACATCAGTGTTTCTACTCTGATGTACTAAAATAGACCTCTGCTTGCTACTGAACACAAGCTGAGCATGAATATGCAAAGGGAGCCTTCTGTTACCCTGCTAGCAGAGAGGGAATGAATGGAGACATGTACAGGACACAGCCAGGGTATTTTTGGGTCCCACCAGATAGCTACTTGTTTTCCTTTGCAAGGCCATTTGTAATGAGAGTAGCTTAAAATATCTCTAAATTATTTAGAGAGCCTAGGCCTTCATGCAGCTGACAAACAACCAGGGAGCGTTAAGGTTACTTTTGGAGGCTTTCCACAGCTCTCCAGTGGGGTGTCTAGCAGGGTTGCATCACCAGGACCTGCACCGCTTCTTGTGCAGTCCATAGGCAAATTCAGAGAGGAAGCTGGGTACTTTCCTGCAGAGAAATAGCTTCAAAAATAATTTTGTACAGCACAAACTGAAGCAAAATGAAGTTTCATATTTCTAACTGTAAAAAAAGTAGTACTTGCCAATGCCAGAGAAAGGCAACAAGTTGAAAATGGTTTTGAATGTTTTTGTTCTTTCCTCCAGATAGAAAGAGCAGCTTCTAAAATCCATTCCAATGTTACTTGGAACAAACCCAAAGAAATATAATGGTGTATATAAATTCACCTTTGAGTCAGCATCTCATGTTTCAGCACTTCTAGTCACAGCATCTTTCAGAACAGTACATCATCCTTATGCTTCATGCACATCATTTACCTTCTCAGTAAATCAGAAAATGGATGCTAAAATCCACAATGCAACCTTAAAAATTCCCCCCTTTTTTTAGCAGGTTTTACTAATACTGATCGTTGAGCATATTTTGTAATGGGAGATAGAAACTTCTCCCTTATAATTCAGACAAACAAGCAACTGGAAATAAGAAATAGGTTATCACACAAGGAACTTTTGCAGCCATTAACAGTAATATTCCAAATTGATATTGAAAAAATATACGCAGATACAATAAAGGAGAAAAAACTCCTTTTCAGTATAATTTGTATGAAGTATGGGAGAGGTATAAAAGCATTGCTTGGTTCCCAGTCTCACAGGAATCTCAAAATGATGCCTTTGTTTTAAGGAAAATGAGTGGGATTGGGTAGATTTTTTTGTTTGGTTGGGGATTTTTGCCACTGAGAAATAATCTCAGAATTAAGCTTCCAATAAAGCAGATTTACTTAGCTAAAGGAAAACAGCCAGGAATCATTATGAATGTACACAGTAACTGGTGTCTCTGTGAGCTTTTTTATCGACCTCGTCCTTTGAACTTTTCTTTAGACAAATTCTTCGGATTAAAGGAGCATAACTGACACAGTTTGCTAAATGTCATATGGTGCATGATCATGCTTCTTTACTTCTGTACACTCAAATAGCAAACTTTTATAATTTTTAGGCCTGCTACTGCCATTTCACCTGTGTGGACCACGATCTACAAGTATCAATAATGTTTAATAGCAGTGTTATTTCTTGTCGTCAGGACCCTCCAAACCAAATGATGATTCAGTCCTGAACCACCCTCACATTCCACTAGTACGATAACCCCTCTCTGTTATTATAAGAGCATGGTTAATAGATAGAACAAAATTAAGAGACCATGGAGACATTTACATCTAGAGCTTGATAAGAATGTTGTGCTGGGTGATTCTGTCTGCTTGGTTGGGGTTTTGTTACAAAATTAAGGTGAGCATGACCAGCTGACTTCGAGTGTGTTAGTCATGCCGCCACTCCCACTGACTTTCAACTAGATTTGCATAACCACTGCCCTCCCAGACCTTCAGAATCACAGCTTTAATACCATAAACATATTTTCCCAACAGTACTCTTATTCAAAGATCATCTGCTTCGTACTCACAGCCTGTCCTTTCCACCATCTGCATCTAAGCACCCTGGTATAACCCTGACCATTTCTGTTCATGTTTTATGGATAGCAAATTTTCAAACCTTCTAGAGGTCAAGAAGGAAGAGAATTTGCTGTATTTCTAAACAATCCCTCTGATGACGGTTGTAAATATTAATAACTAGGTGAAGTGCTATACTTGTTCTTGCTGAGGGTTCTGAACATAATTGGATTTCTTCCTTCCAATAGGCTAGGGAGAAAATTAACCCCATAATTCATCTGGTGAACTTTAGGAACACTGTGAGTTTGCTGCTTGTGACTGAGCTAAAGGGATGCCAGCTTTGAAATATTTGTTCTTGTCCAGACCGGTCTTTTTATTTGACTTCGAGCTTCTACATTAAGCAAATATTTTTTCCAAGGTGCATTTTATAAATTAAAAGAGTAAATGAATGTGAGATATGTGATCTAAATCAATTTATCTTGCATTTTGATGTGTAGCTGTGGGTCTCAGTACTTGAGTAAGGCAGTGTCTTCATTATGTCATTCCCTCGAGGTCAAGCACAAGGAGGGCATAAATTAGCAATGATTCCAACCTCCTTGCCTGATTGTGTTAAAAAGCTACTTAAAAAAAATAATAGCAGTAATTACTCAAAGACCTTAAAATTATGCATTTATTAAGCTATGTAGTATTTTGTAAGATAAACATGAGTATCCTGGAATAATTTCTCATAGCAGTGGAATTCAATCATTTAGAAGAACAAAGCAACTGCTTTGCAAGTATTATACTAACAGTTTAGGGCAGGAATCAAAGAACATAATTTCCAAATACAGGTTCACTCAGAATTCTGGGAGGCAGAAGGTGTCTTCAGGAATAACACCTGGTCTTTACACCACAGTCCTGAGAAGCAAATAGCTCTGCAGGGTTTAAGAGGAGGCAAATGAGTCTCGAGCTGAGCTGTGAGTTTCAGAGGGGAAGGTGCCATCAATCCCTTTGCATTAAGGGCAGCAGTTTCCTTCTTCCTAATGCATATTTGTATGCACATGATTTCTCTTTTTTATACTTTTGGTTGACATTCTACTTCCACACAATACAAATACTTTGTGTTTGGTCGTAGAAATAACAGTAGTTAGCTGTAGCATTTGTATTAAAATGCCTTCCAGAGAACTTAATATAAATTTACTGGGTTGTTTTACTATCACTTTTGAACATTTGTTCTCTAAAGAAGCAAAAGAACATCAAGAAATTTGATTTCCAAGTGTAATCTCTGAAGGGACCTATTGACATTAGCATTTCTTGTATTGTTTGGGTTTGCAGCACTGTGACACAGAAATATTAAACTCTTTTCTTCAGACAGATGCTGGAGTGAGAGTGTACATCCTCGCCAGCTGCTCCAGGAGCATTATTGCTCTTCCTTCACAGTGTCAGCCCACCCGAGCAGAGGTTGTGAACTGGTCAATCTTAACACGATCACTCTCAAACATGAAATTTTAATCCTTACCTTAACACTGATTTCACAACAAAACAAGAAAAGGAGATTTACCTGCTTGTGTGATCCTTCCTGGATGTTTTAAGACACTAGAGCCTGCAGCACTGGGGACATCCAGAAGACTACTCTAGAGACAGCAGTAACACCTAGAAGGTAGCAGATAAGTTCTTTCACTTCTTGTGTTTTTATTCCCAGTGGAGGTACCCCACCAGACAAAGCCTCAGGCCCCCAAACCTGTGAGGCACTACAGCAACTTCTCCCCTACACCCAGGCTAGTGGTTACACAGAAGCTGAAGATACTGCTCTCTTTTTAGTCAGCACCTATATTTTGTAGGACAGTGATTTCTGAGCAGGACAACTTCTTGCATTTTTATTCACAGAAGGTCTCCAAAACCCCAGAATAGATAGCAGGACTTGGAGAAGAGGATGAGTAATTCAGTGGGTTGTGTTTAGTAAGTGAATAATGACATCCTTGCTTAGAGAAGCATGTTTCCTATGCTTGCTCCTCAGCTGACGGCAAACTGCCCATAATTATTGCTATTGTACCATTGGAGAGCAGAGGAACAGGAAGCAGTGGGGTTGATAAGATTAACTAATTAGACTTCTGGTGGACATGCAAACAACCTCCAAAGGCAAAGAGCTGTTCAGACAGATGTGGTGATTGAAAACCAGGCTTCAGCCTTCCCACTAGTCCTGGCTTCCGAGATCACACGTTGGCCTGAACACTGATCTGTGCCACATATGAAGTCACAGTGACGCTTGGCTGGATCCCACACTGAGTATGATACGTTGCCAGGCAACTTAAATTTGTTTAGCAAAATTTAATTTCCTTTATATTACTTTCACTCTGTAACATACAGAGCTGAGTAACAAATTTGAACACTGTGCTACCAGGAAATGATTTGATTTCTGTTAAACTTTGCTTTGGATTGAGCATAAAAACAACCAGAAGAAAGAAAGGAGGAAGTGAGGTGCAATATAGACCAACATTTTGACCTAGCTTTAAGTTACAGTGAAGCAATAGAATGTCACAGTATGCTAATTATTTAATCAACCCACATCTTCTCTGCTGTTCATGTATTATTCTGACTACCAATCGAACACCATCTGCCCTCACAGAAAAATGTTCCTGCAACATAAAGAATATTTAGCTGGCAAGAAACTCTCATCATGTTCACACTAGAAAGTCTTGAACCTGAGAAAGCTTGGGGAACTTTGGGTATTCAAAAAATCTCCTGCTCTCTCTTGGCCTCCTTCTGGAGGAATGGATGATTTCCATTTAAATTTCAAATAATAAAGTAGTTTCATTAATGGATAGGAAGCCAAACATCAGAATCCAGCATTCCTTTTAATGAAAAATTTCTGTCACTTTGAGAAGCATGGGAAGCAACAGCGAGGAGAGGGAGAGGAAAAGAGAAGGAGAGGAGGCGGCTCCAGCTCGTCTCATCCTCTCCGCTCCAGCAGCGTTTCCCTCGGGGGTCTTCTGGCTGGCCACTAGGCTGGCTCTGTCCGGAACCCAGTGCTCTCCTCCCCAGACCCCATCAGGAACCCTTTGGGGACCTCCCTCCTAACTCTGGGAAATTTTAATTCTCACCTTTACCTGGACAGCAAATCGTGCCAGGGTATGCATTTTATAAGGTAAAGTGATAATTCCTGTCTCAAACAGGGAAACAATGGGCTTTGTCCATGAGATCCTGGTAAAATACTTTAGGGAAAGGATTTTGGGAAGGTTGTTTAGTAACTGTGGATTCTAAGGAGATCAGATAAAACAGATAAACAGATAAAATTAAGTATGAAATACTGCAAAGTGCCTTGAATAACATAAAATCCATGTCAAAGGAGGACAGTATTACTTACATTTTCATTTTTAACTACTAAAATAAATACACAATCATGACATTTCATCCTAAATTGTTGGAAGTGCAGCACTGTTGGCCTCTTCATTCTTTTCCAATCAAGCACTACCTATTAAGGAATCCCAAATAAATAGGTACAAGGATTGCATGTGCTATGACAAATAGCAAGCAGAGAGGCAGCCAAAATGTCTTTGGGTGCTGTTTAGATGCAGTTTTTGGAAACAGTCCCACCATCTTTAGTTAATAGATGAATTATCTGGCTGGTGTTGAGTCACTCTCTCATGCCCTTCTGCCTGACATGGAGCACCTAAATCCACACCTCACCTTACAGAGCAGCCGACAGCTTTGGAGCAATGTTCCCTGTACCAGTGAAGAGCCACTGATAAGGCATGGATGGATCCACCAACCAGAATAAAAAAAATGGACCCTGACATCTCTGTTGTCCTTATCCTGAATTCCTTGGAGCGGGCCTAAGGATTTCCAGTGGGACTGGAATTTGGCCCAGTGTGCCAGACTTCCATAAAGCACAACTGTCTATTGGCTAAACAATGCCAAGCATGTCTCAGCCAGATGCCTGTTTACTGATTACTGAGAGAGAAAAGGAGCTCTCAGATGCTATTGCTTGGCTTTGCAGGATGTAGGACACTAATTATGAACAAATGAAATGATCACAAAACAGAGATGAGCCACATAACTTGGTTTGGCCCCAATTCCCGCTATATGAAAAGAAATGACTGCACAGGGCTTGGTGAACTTTCAGTCTGCATTAAAAAATAAATTATTTTGTTATCTATTTGCTTAAGGTAGTTCTTTGCTTTCTTCTGCTATAAGGGATAATGGACCATAAAATTGGCTAAATTATTGTCCATTTAGCACAAATGCTCTCTGCTGTAAAGGAAGAATCCTGGTTCATTTTTCCAAGAAAACAGTGTTCTGCTAAAAATGTCTTTTCTTTCCTAGAAATAGAGAAGTCCAGGGACATGAGATGGCATCCACTGGGAAAGCACTGCTGAGGGAATTGTGGCAGAGTGGTGGGTCAGTGACTATTAAAGCACGGCCTTCCCTGGGACTTGCCCCCCTGACTCAATCCAGGGCCCAAGCCTTGCAGGTGCCCTTTAGCCACCCACAGAGCCAATCCAGCTCTGCCAGGCTGTGCTGCACCAGGGTCCCTCCCTGCCCGTGGGGGAGAGCAGCAGGATGGGGAGCTGAGCCGGCTGGGGCAGGAGAGGCAGAGCCTGCTGGTGCCCTCAGGGTGCTGACCACTCGTCCATTTCAAGACACAAATATCCCCCTTATCATTTGTCTCACTCCCTGGCACTGATGTGC
Organism: Pomatostomus ruficeps; assembly: GCA_013400735.1. Taxonomy (NCBI): domain Eukaryota; kingdom Metazoa; phylum Chordata; class Aves; order Passeriformes; family Timaliidae; genus Pomatostomus; species Pomatostomus ruficeps. The sequence goes on from VYZT01011740.1 coordinate 44,016, forward strand.
AGTTTTTCTTTCTGCAGCAATGACAGTAACAGTTTTGCTTCTACTTATGCCAAGAAGACAGCAAAGTTCACGCAAACACCACCTCCTTGAGCAATCAGTTCCTGTGCTTTCATACAATCTCTATTAAATCATTTCTCCTAATTTCGAACCTTAATTTTCCCCAGTTTTTACCCTATTCACCATAAAGAGCAGAGGTTCCTGCTTTCTGGACAAGATTCTGTGCATTTGAGGACCAAAGCATTTAACCTCTCAGTCTCTTCTTTTGTTTTTCAGTCTTCCCTGGACTAATTGGCCCACACCTGCTCTGAATGCAGTATCCCAGATTAGATGGATACTCCAGTATCTGATGTTTTTGAATATACTCCTATAAAGGTAAATAACTCTAAAATATATTTATTTTTATCAGTATCCTTATAGTGCAGGCTCCTGTTTAGCATGTAACAATACCACCCTGTGTTTTTGCAGATCTTTTTGTTAAGCAGCACATTTTATTATCTTGTGGTGTGCATTTGTTTATTCCAGCCCAAGACCATGATCTTGATCTTGTCCTAGTTGAATTTCTATTTTTTGTTGTTGTTTTTCTTTCACAGGCCATTTTCTCTTATCTGTTGATAATGTCTTGTATTCAAACCCTTTACAGGTCCTGAAGCTTCTTATCATTTGCAGATGCAATAAGCACAGGCCTTTGCCCAGCAGTGGCTATTAACAAACCCATTAAAAGACCTGCTCTAGAGTAGACAATGATGGAGACCGTGTGATGTAATGTCTGCTGCCCCTGCTGCTTCCAGAGATGCTTTTCATCCAGTTGGGCATCAGCTCAGGCCCATCCCCAGGCCCTTCAGTGTTTTTCTAGCTTTCTTCACCAGAATGTTGTGCCACACTGCCAGAGCCTTGAAAATCAGGATAAAGAACATCTATGGCTGCTTCTCTGGCCACTCTTTTCTAGAACAAAATGAGCTTGGTGTGGTGTAGTTTCTTTTTGGTTATTGTTGTTATTTTAAAATCACTCAGTTCTCTGGTAAGTGCTTTCAAACTGTTTTGGGAATTCATCCTAAAAGTTTTGAGCTGGTGCAAAGGCTTTAGAATTCCCTAAATTTGCTCTACTCACCAGAGATGCTCTTCTTAAAACCAGGCACTGTCCTAGCTTTTCCCCAATCTGCTAGTACCTTGCAGTGGTCCACACGTTTCCAGAAATCCTGCATCACATGTCTGTGTATTATTCAGACATGCAGTCCACCAGGCCTGCTTAATCTTAAAATATTCTGTTTAAGTCTCTGTTTACATTTTCCCTCCCCTAAGCTCATCTTATCCCTTTGCCACCAGCATTAGCTCCATGAGCCGTCTGTTCCCTGTAGCTTTCAGTGAGCACAAACACAGAATAAGCATCAAACACCCAATTCATGAGGGTCATCTGTGCATAGCACTATTCCATGAGAAACAGGTCAAACTTTTTCTGGGTGTTCCTACAGCTAATGATTTCTTCTTGTAGCAGGTAGCCTTTAATAATTGCAGGGGATGAAATATGACCTCCAGAAGACCTTTGGAAAAACTTTATGAGAGCTGGTTTCAAGGAACGTTGTTTCTAGAACGCCTCAGCTCAAGAAAGCAGCACATGGAGATGGACAGAACAAGGGATGAGCAAAACAACCCTGTAAAACTCAGATGCTGCTGAGCATCTCCCTCTCATCAAATGCATGCTAGAAGTCAGAGAAGAAGGTGCTCAGTGTAGCCATTCCCCTGCTGCCAAGACACTGACTAGAGGCCAGAATAGTTTCTGGGGTACATAGTCTGAGCCGCAACAAAACATGAAAGAAAGAGTTTGGTTTAAAGACAGTAGAAGCGGAAGAAAAAATCAAGCCCACACCCCCCTTTCTTGAACTTTCCTTAATGACAGCAAGATGTTTCTTTCCCAGAAAAAGCTAGCTGCTTCTCCTGCCACGCCTGGTGTCAGCTGGAGGAACAGATGGCTCAATGGTTCATTTCAAACTGTTCATTCAGCCAAACAGCACAAATTGCATTAATTGCCTCATAGTACAAGCAGAGAATGGAGCACTCTGTGTGTCCTCACTGTGAATCACTGGGACTCCTCATCACCATTCCCACTTGTCAGGCCAGTCAGGAACTTATCTGCATACTGGGAGAGGTGGGAATAGAGGAAGCACAGCACAAGAAAGTGCCTGAGTGACTCTGTAGGTAACAGAAGATGCCCAAAGGCTGATACAGCCTTTGACTTGGCTTTGGAATGGGTTCCTCAGCACACTGGCTCTTGCTGAAGTGTCATTTCTTAACATGAGAATGTTGCACAGTAACACATCTACTGCCCAGCCCCAGGGAGCAGGAGGAACAAGACTCAATTACAGACCCTCTTCTTTCTATCTACGCTGAGAGCTGGAACCCCTTACATGCACTGGAGGGGCTTCCACAGTGCCCCCCTTGCTTTGTCCCTTCCTACATCAAAGGTGGCTTACACACCCTTGGAGGTCTTGGTAGCCACCTCAGGAAACTGAGCATCCCAGAACCTCCAGCCAGAGCCAGAGCAGGCGAGAGAAACCGTGACAAGAAACTCTCTATACCTACCTACCTGCCTTCAAGGAGCCCCTGCATCCAAGAATTGAAAAAACACATGTAGCCAAAGAGTTTAAAACAAGTTATCCCAAATATATATTTTGTTTGTTTGTTTCCATAAGTTAGTAACCTCATATCTGTTTAACTTACTGCTACACATGTGCACAAGCACCTGAAAAGTTCATACAGAAGTTGAGTCTAGGCCAAAAGCTGTCCTTCAGGTTTGATTCCTCTAAAGCTTGCCAAATAAATGATATATTAGATGCTCCATAACCTGCTGAAAACTCCCGGCCCCTTGTTCACATTGCCTGCTGAAGACACTACCTTTTTTTTTTTTTTTCTTTCTTTTTTGACCACGGGAAAAAATTTGAAAAATTGCCACATGAGACCAGAAGTTTAAGGATACAGGTTCCCAGCAAACATGATCACTGATGCTTCTCTGTTACCCACTGAATATATTTTTCTTTATTTCCACAACTTTAGTAAAATACAATACCAGGAAAAGACTAACCTTAATCTCCAAGAGACAGTTGAGGTTCCTGCTACAAAACATCAAGGCAAATCCTGCTGCTCTTTCCTTTTCTCTGCTTTAGGAAGGCAAAACCAACTGTCATTTCACCACCACAGGCAAAACTTCTATACCATACCTATGTGCATTGCTAAACTCTGCTTGAATCCCTCCTCCAAGGAAAAACAACCCAAACATGGAAGGATTAGGGGGAAATTAAAAATAAAAAGCAACACATGTGCAAACCCAGACCTACAGTGACCTGTTGTGGTGTAACCCTCCCTAAATTCGCAGCAGAGCTGTTCATGGCAAATGTGTGACACCTGAAGGGCAACTCATCACCTCCCTTCACCCTCACTGCTTCTTCTGTGCTGGTCTCAGACCTCACAGGTTTTCAGAGGAGAGAGGCTCTTCACTGTTTTCCTCCCTTAAGCAGAAGTCAGCAGAAGGGAAAGGATACCTACTTCCATCTGACTGATGGAAAAAAGATGTATTCCAGAACTCTGCTCATGTACTTTATGCCATTAATTCCTTCCCTCTTGCAAAGTTTGGAGGGAAAAACCCCTGGATCCGAGTTTGTTTCACACTGTCTGTTCTGTACCTCTAAAAGAAGTGCAGCAAAATTCCTAGAGTCCCATCTTCTGCCAGGAGGGAGCTTTGCTCTTGGTGCCGTGTACCTTGCTGCTTCAGTCATGCTGTCTGGGTGGAGCTGACAGCTCCTTGAGCACTGCCAGAACCACCCCTGTCCCTTGTGCCCACTGAACAGCCCTGGGACCTTCCCACACTGTGAGACTCCTTCCAGTAAAAGAGGCTTGCCCTGCTGTGATTTCCTCCACCGAAGTACCTCACGTGGTGCATTCAGGTGCTCAGATCTGGAGCATTATTGTTTGTTCTTCCTCCTTTGGAAACAGGACCTCACTGTGATTCTGACTTCTGCTTCAGTTCTTCTCATCCCTGTGCACAAGGTGGCCTTCTTTGTGCCCATGGGCTCCCAGTTTGCCATGGGCTAATTCCACCAAACATTCCCATGCCTGCAGCTCGGGTGAGCTGTTTCAAAAAGCCTGTAAGCACTTCAAGAGCTTTGGCACCTCCATCTCTGAATGATCTCTCCTTCCTCTGGACTCAAGCAAGCAGCTTCTGAAGTTACTGGAGAACTTCCAGCTTGTAGCAGGAACTAATTCAGACTCTAATTTATTTCTTGGGGGCTCTTTCCTGGGTTAGCTGCATTTTGCCAGCATTTAACTGCATTCCACCCAACTCCACTGACAATACCCATGTGGGAGAAGGGGAGGGAGAAATGAAGCATAAAGCAGCCTGAAAGATCTGGAAAGGCAGAAGAGGTGATGCAAATTATCACTGGCTCTTCCCCTGCTCTGGGAGAGGGCAACAGGCAGCAGAGCAGAACTAAGCCAAGCTACAGACCTGCAACCTCAAATATCATTTTTGTAAATTTAAACATGTCCTTTAATTTAATAGGGGAAGGGTGAGACCATGCTTAGGAGCAGGTAATTTTAATGTGTAAGTCACAGTGCTGTGTTCAGTGATGTCTGAGAAACATGAGCTGTCAGAAAATCTGGCTTATTCTTCAGTTACTCAGCAGTGGCTTCACCAGAGGAACCCATAAGCCTTCTTTTCACAAAGACACTTCCTGACTGATCATCCATTTCTTCATGCTCCTGTGGGCTTTTCTGGACAGGTCTTCCCTGTTGAGCCCAGCTCCAAACAGCCGCAAGGCCAGGTATGCTCCCCACCTTCCAAATTCTTCCCCAGGCTAAAGGAGCATAAATTCTGTGATTAAGCTAATGAATGGGGCCAGACCAACATACAGAATAATGTTGGAGAGGGAGATGTGATAGTTCATGGTACAGACAGTCAGCAGAGAACATGGCACAGAGTAACTTGGAGATTATTGTTGCAATGAGCTGCTATGATCCTGCCAGCCTCACCAAATAATTTAGAAGCCCCCCTTATCAAGGAACTTCTCAAAAACCATGTAGCAGTACAAATAAATTGTATTAACTGGTTCCCATTTATCCATGTCATATATAGGCTCAAGTTTTGGTACAAAATTGATCCAGCTTTTCCTACTTTGATTAAAAAAATATACATTTTAAAAGTTAAATGTTAATTGTCTACTAATAATGTTAATTGTTTACTAACAATGAGGGCTTTTGACACCTGACAGCCAGGGCAAGTAAAGAAAATGGAAATTTCTGCTTCTTTACTAGTAATAACAAGGTACTGGTAATGGTTTTTCAGTTATAGTCCCAGCTACAAAGTCCCTCTTTTATAAGAGTGTAAAGAAGGGGCTAATAAGAGACCTTACAGCATCCTGATAAACCTGTTTTAGCAATTCTGGAAACATCTCTTTAGATTTATGCCACTGGTATATACTCTTATCAGTGGTAAGAGTTTGACCCTGGAAATATAATGTCATGTACAGCATGTAAGATTTCAGTATGATTTTCCTATTTTGTCTGAAAGAGCAAGGCCAAATTCCTGTTTTCAGTTGCAACTACATAATTATATTGTCAACTGCTCCACATTTACCATCCTGTTTTTGCCCTATGTGTTGTTTTTCTGTACCTTACCTTGATCTCTCTCATGTCCTCTACTGAAATCCCTGCACCTCTCTCACATGATCAAATATTTATTCCTTAAGTACCACTCAGTGTTCTGGCCATTCCAACATCTCCCTTTCAGGTAACCAATTCCCATTACCAGCTCACACTTATGAGCTGTTTATCCATCCCGGAGCTGGTGGTCTCAGCCCAACTCCCAATCCACCTGGTAAAACAAGCAACCCTCAAGCACCACTGAAGCTAATGGTTAATTAAAATACAACCAGCCCTGGGCTATTTAATTACCCTTTACTGTCAGGCTCAGCACAGAAGACAAGATTTAAAGCCACCGGGACTGAACTACGTCTTGGATCTAGTGTGGGCAAAAGCAGTCTGCTGGCCAGACGAGCTCTGGCTCCAGTAATACAGCTGTATCTTAAACCCTGTATGGGGTTTTCCAGTCTGGCTTCTGGCTTGGTGCCTCCCTCGGGGGCTGCAACCCGGTTCAGCTCAGCTCAGCCAGAGCACCAGCAGCACCTTCATCTTCCCGACGGGATTAGGGTCACCTGGCAGCTGCTGAGGGGCAGATGAAGCCTCACCCCAGCGACCTCCCCCAGGGCACCAGCTTCCTTCCCAGTGCAGAACCCGCAGGAGCTCTCTGACCAGGCTCCTGTGGTGAAGGGAGGAGCCCTCTCTGCTGTATCCAGGCAGGACAGTATTGGGGCAGCCCGGCCAGCTGGGGGACAGCAGGGACTGATGGCATCCTGCAATGTTCACACCCCTGTCCCTCTCTGCGCATTCCCCCATGATGGTGTGGATGGGCTTTCTGAACTGTTCCCTCCTCAAACTGTTTCATCAGACATGCTTGGTTACCAAGCCCAAAAAAGCCCCAAACGCTGGAGAGTAACTCCTGGGGCTGAGGCCATGAAGCATGACTAATGCCGAGCTGAGAAACCCTGGCAGCCTGTGACAGCACAGCTGTAAAGTAATTGTTAATTCTGCTGTTGTTAACAGGAATGCTCCAGTTTTTCTCTCATGTGACTTGTCCCATGTTTCCCAATAACTGCTGCAAAACCAACAACCTGCCTCTTCACAGGAGGCAGCTCTCCAGCATGGAGACAGACTGTCCCGAAGTCACCTTTCCCTCCCTCCTCCATATTAATACAGGCAGCAGCAGAAGGCTGGCTCCTATCCTGCAAACACATTTTCAGAGAACAAAAAAATTGCCTTTTTCTCATCTTTGAAAGGAGCAGCAAAATGTAATAGACCTCTTATCCTGATTAGGTTTTGCTAGTGAAAAAATGATCCATTAGAACATGAACTCATTAGTTGCAAGAACAATCGTCCTGCAGAGACAGGTATGTCTTTCTGTTGGTCATCCATTAGTAGGATTTCCTTAAAAATCTCCTGAGGCAGGAGATACTGAGAAGAAATTCTTGTTTAACATCTTAACACCACTTATTTTTACCCTTGGGTTTGAATTCCCCAGAGGTAGGTGCTTATGCTTCGGCACCACTGTGTGTTAGCAGCCAGGGCCTGGAACAGGCAGTCAGCTCACACTATGGTACAGGACATTTCACAGAGAATACAGGATTAGTCGCCAGTACTCCGAGATCCTCCTGAAACAATGACCAACAAATGGATTCTTAAGAACACCACCAGCCCCACAAAGGTATGGAACTGAGGTCAAAATCAGCAGGATTTTGTTTTATGTTTGTGCATTCTTGTGAAAACATGGCGAAATACTCACCCTGCAGAGACTACATGCTGCCAAGTAAAAATAGGTAAAATATTCTATTTGCTAACACCTTACTTACTCCATTTGTGTCAGAATTTGAACAAGTGTTAAACAACTAAAAAAAAAACCTATAAAATTCCATTTCTAAAACTTAAGTCACACACAAATGCATTAGGTTCAGCCATCTCTCTGACAGCCACACTATCACGAGGAAGATGGGCTCTAAAGGAACTGATTTGGAGCCAGCAGCTGTCCCAGCAAACGAAGCATTTGTGTCCATGAACACACATCCAGGATGGGCCAAACTGTGACCATGGTACTCACCATCTCCCAGTAACTCATGGTCTCTGGAGCCACTCTTGGACAAACCGTTGCACCAGGGAATTATTTAAGATGACAAAAAAGGGACCTTCACACCAGCACAGAGAAGGGTTCTCCATATCAGCAAACCTGTTTGACCCACTACCACAGCCCCCTAGGCAGAATTCCTGCCCAGGATCAGTGCTGGTTGATAAGGCTCCCTACTAAGGCAAGTAGGAATTTGTAAGGGCACAAAAACCTCATGCACAAGCCCTCCAAGGCTCTGTGCCGGCAGCTCCGAGCACCTACTGAAGGCAGTGAAGAGGCATTTACTGCTCTGGCAATCAGTGAGTTATAATTAGTAATCAACACGAGAAATGTGACACTAGTATATACATTTCAAATTTCAAAGTATGCTTGTCTTAGGAACAAATCCAGGTAGTTGACAAAAAATCATGACTGCCTCAGTCTACAGTTTGGCCTTCCTCCCATCAAGGCACTTTGCTTTTAACTTCAGTGTGGGCAGAAAAATCCTTGCAGAGTTAAGGCTCTGGCACAAAACTCTTGCTGCTTCTTTAAACAGGAGCTGCACTGCATCATGTCACCTCTGTAAGCAGCTATCCCACTTTAGCTTTCTTAGAGGTCAGCTATTATCTCTGCTAAGTACATCCGGTGTAGAAAGAAAATTCCTTAATCCTATTTTGTGGGCTTGTTTTCATATGTATAGCCATAATTCTCCCATGTCCAGTCTGGGCCATACAACAGAAATCCTCGATTGGCACTACTGCTCTGTGCTGCACAAGAGACAGATGTCCACCAGGAAAAGTTTGTTTGGGCTGGCTCTTAATTCTTGTGTGCTACAGGAAAGGTGTGTAAAATTACTAGACATCATTACTTAAAATGCAAAGCAAGAAACTGCATGGGTTTTCATGTCTACTGAATGATAACTACCCAAGTTCACAGCCTTTGAGAAAAACAGGAGTATGACAAAAATTTGCAGAAATTATGTGTCTCATTCACTCACAGAGTGTATTTCACTTTGGTTTATTCACTTAAGCCTCCTAGACAAGAACTCCCTCAAAGCTTATTACAGGATGGATGTTTCCTGCTTGCATTTGGGCTGACGCAGGGCTCACCTGCCCCTCCGGAGAACAATCTTCCTGCAGTCCTAGCATGTGTTTACAAAAACTAATCCTTCTATTTTTAGCTCCCTTTCAATTAGGCTTAGCTTTCTGGAAGAAAAAAAAAAAAGAAAAAGAAAAAAGAAAATAAGAAAAGAAAAAAGGCAGCACCATGATATTTCTATGTTGTCCATATGCAACCATCAGGAGGAAAAACCAGACAAACCAACCACCTCACCTCCACCTGTGGTGTGAGATACCAGACCATGGGCATTTGCAACTGCATCCCCTGGTTTTGTACTTATCCCTGGTAAAACTGAGAGGGTCTGTTGGAAATAGGAGGCAGAGATATTTAGGTCACTCCAGGAAAAAACCAAAACCATAGCTCCTACCCAGGTACATTTAAGGATTCTCACAAGTGTTAACTTGAAGCAAGTCCACCTCTCATTCAGCAACATACATGTGCTAAAGAGGCCTTGTCTGCACCTCCCTTGTGTAGGCTTACAGAATAGTGACCCATTAAATACTTGCGCATTTTTCCTATCCTAGACAACAGGAAAAACTTTCCTGTGAGAAAAGAAGGTGAGTTTGCTACACCTGAAAACAAAATGAAACAGTCCAATCAAAAGCTATTTATCAGTGCGTGAATCTCTAGTGACCCCTGAGTTTTTTAATACACAAGAAAAATTGTTCTGGACTGATTTTGTTTCTACACAGAAAACACCTCCTAAACCCCGCTTTTTTGAACTACATCCTTTGTTTCTGGTTGGGCAGAGTAGTGAAATACAAAATTTAATACTATATGAACAATTTCAACAGAATATTTAACAAAAGGGAGTAAAAAGTTTAACACTTCTTTAAAAAGCAATATAAAAATCTGCAATGGGAGTAAAATGTAGGTCCATGCAATCATCCAGTCTGTAGAATCACTTAATCATTTTCTCCTGTAACAAAGAGGTGCACGTTCTTCTTGGACTGTAGCATTTGAGTTGTGCGGTCTATGCCAACCACCGCAGCCAATTTCTGAGCATCATACTTGGAGTAGAGCACAGTACAAGTCCATGTAGCATCCACCCCACTGTCTGTGGCCTTCAGCATGTTACAAATCTCACTGTAGAAGTGGGAGTATGTTGGCAACTCATAGAAAATGAGGTTCCTAATGCCTTTTATCGTGTATCTGTAGTAGAAAAAAAAAATTGTTGCCAATTTTACAAAATGTGCATATTAAAACATCAAGCCTATATCAGTTCTTCCTATTTCCATCAATTCCAATGCTCGTCAGCTGTAGATCAACTCTACAAACCCTGTGTCATGGATTGAAGACTAAACAGAGAAGTGGAATTTAAGGGGAAAATCTAACACTGCCAGGCACAGTGATTTCCTCTAAAGTACCAACCACCACCAATTTATGAAGTAGTCAGCCTCTTCAGCTTGGATTTTATTACAGTGAAGCCTGATCAGACCAAGCCTCATGAAACTTTTCGTATTTGCCAAAACATCTGCTAATAGAAAAAAATCCTGTTCCATTAGGAACTTGTAAACAGCTCCAGTCAGGACGCAGCGAATTTTCCAAGTGGCCTCAGCTTGCTGTATTGCTTTATTGAACCAATTACATACTCTTTCCAAAATTTTATGCAATTACTGTGGCACAGATGAACACAAATAAAAGGCCCAATGAATCCCATTTGCAGGCTATATCATCCTGTCCTGATATCACTGAACTTGGCAGCACTTACCTTCCTGAATAAAGCTTTGCTCATAACAAAGTACTGAAGTCTCTGCAAAGGGACTGCTGACAACAGGCAAAAACTTGAAAGTAAACTTAACAGCTCTTACTTCAGTCAAAGAAGTCCTCAGAGGGATCCAAGAGATTCACAAAGCAGCACAGCCCATCTATGACTAAGGTCAGACTCTACCTTCAGAACAGCACACACACAACTCAGAGGGAAAACTCAGTCCCCAATTCACCTTTTGTAGAAGTGGAAACGCTCAGTGAACAATAAAAACTGCTTCTCCCCCTTGAGAAAGAAGCGCCTTGCTCTGCAGACAGCAGCCTTTTTAGTGTATTCACAGACGTGGGTGAAGTTCAGATCCTCCTTCTTGAAGTAGTTTCGAAGGCGCACGTAGTCGAAGTATGATGGGACGTAAATGAGCGTGTGGGACATGATGGCGTCACGGTACTCCGGCAGAACCTTGTCGATGAAAAACTGAAACCTCAATTAAAAAAATAAAAACAATTTTAACCAAAGTTAAACTTTAGCATTCCAATACTGATAGGAGCCTGAACAGGAATAACACCAAACAACAGACTACCAAGGATTTTCACTACATTTTTTCTTTCTTTTAGCTTCACAGGATTTCTACATGTGTGTAAGGTAAAAGGCTTTAGCAGCACTACACAATTATGGTACAGACTGGTGTTCCTTCCCCAGACCGTATTCTCCAGAGCCTTTGCAAGGAAAAGGCCAGTACACTCTTCCACCTGTGCAGAGCCCAGCCTACACCTGAGGACTAATGAAGATGTACTTCTGTGGTGAACCCAGTGTGCTCTGCAGTACGCTCCACTGAATCTGAAATTGCAGTCATTAGGGCACAGCAAAGCAGTCCGAGACACACAGTACCTGGCATCTATCACAGAAGTCACACTTTCAGCTTCTAATCTCCGAAAAACGTGAGGAAGCTGGACCACAACGTGGCTGATAGAGCCAGTGAGCGGCACGTTGCGGATGGCCACCTGTGAGAAGAAAGTAGGGTATTTTTAGGGAAGCAGCATTCCAAAGGCAGGCACACTGCAGTCAGCTTTCTGCAGCTCACATCTGACGGTACAAGGCTGTTTTTAAGAAGGGTCCAATACAAAACTACAGTCATGATACACAAACCAGATCTATTAAATACACGATGACTGCTCATGCCCTGAATCCCATATATTTGAAGTGGTCTCCTAAATTTTTTACTTTTCCTTCTTTCAAAATATGAACAGTTCATGCATCTTACAGAGTAGGAGATTAAAAAAACAGGAAGCAGATGAACCCTCCATTTAACAACAAAAGAGAACTTGAGACTGTCAAATTAAAAAAAACAAAATCTGATTTCTGACATGAAACAGCAGCTACTACGAAAGAAAAGTATCAAATAAGCATCACTGCATGAGGAGCAGTTCTTCATGCCTCTGGCAAAGTATGCAGTGTCATGGAGATTCAGACTGAAACATTTGGGTGAGGGAAATAACAGGCACACAGTCTTTCAGCAACTAAGTTACAGAATCTTTCCGCATGTTGGGTTTTCTGTTCCACTGCCCCTCCCTTCCAGACCAGCATTCCAGCTCCTCTGTGAACTCACCTGCCCAGTGTAATTGAAGCAGTGTTTGTTGAAGACAGAGTTAATCTGGGGGTCCTGGAGAGCGCTGAACAGCAGCGTCTGCCGGTAGTACTTGGACCAGTTGTTGAGATTCAGCATCCGCACTCGGGAAAAGTCCACCCCGTGGGAATCCAGAGGCAGCAGGTTAATGTGCTTCATCAGGTGCTGCACACACAGATGGAGACGCATCACTGCTGACATCCCTGCCGCTGCCTGCAAAAGCCTTGACTGCAGTGGGAAAGAGGGCAGGGACCAGCAAGGCAGCATAGACTATAAACAAGCAGCATCTCCCAAGACAGCACTGTCTGTAATTTATTGACCACAGCAAGATCAATTTACTTGATTTCCCGCCACAGAACCGAAAGCTACCATCTCTTTAGTCACCAGGAACAGTAACCTTTCCTTCCCATCTTCTCCTGGGGCAAGTATAATGGATTTGTTTGTATTAAAGTCAAGGAACCCAAGGTTTCTGAGCTAAAAGAAGCCCAATCATGGCTCAGCTGTCATCACATTCAGGGAGAGTTTGAAGAAATTCACTGCATTTTACCCTCAGGGAATGATGTCTAGGACTGGCACCCCTGCCACCACTTGACAGGCAGTTGTACCCAAAGGGAAAAACAGGAAACAGGCTCCAGGACTCATTTCTTGGATATTGTTTAGGCTCATGTGCCCTTTCTGGGACTCCTGAGGAAAGAAGACCTTCTGGACTTATCCAAAATGCAGTGACATCATGTAGTCAAAATGTCTGCTCCAGGTACCTCAGAGGTGTTTTTACGTGTGAAAGAAAACCCTACCATTTCAATCCTGAAAACGTTTATTAACCAACAGCCAAAAAGCAGGGTACTGCTGCAGACTAGCCACAACCCAAGGGCTCTATTTTCATTAAATGTACAGGAAACCAACCCTTCATACTGTTCAACTCTAGACATGACTAATGCTTACTATCTCTGCAGTCAGTGGAGACATGCAGCAGTTCCTCTTGCTTTCTGGGGGAACCTGAATTAGGCTGTACAGATTCCTCACATGGCTGCAATGTGACTGAGACACTGGGCAGTCAGACAGCTAGCATAATTTCTCCCAGATGTGATTAAAGGAATCATCACTATCTCGTGCTGCAAGATAATTAAAACAGTCCAAAAAATTCCTCTGATGAAATATACTACTAAAGCACCAAACTAAGTTTTAGAGAGAACATGTCCTGAATACTACCAAAATCTGTAGAAGGAATATTCTTAGTATAAGGAAAATATCAGGTTGGAGGGAGGAAAAGAAACAAACACCCATGTCTAGAATCAAGTCAGTAAAAACCAGCAATACTGCTCACTGCCAAAAGTGAGGAACATCAGACCAGCAAGACACAGCACAGCACAAAAATGAACTATACACACAGCAAACGCACCAGAACGTGTTCCCAGTTCTGCATCAGATAAATGTCTGCCTGATCAATCACGAGGATTTCTATCGATGACAGAAAATCAAAGTCTCTCTTCTTCTCCCCCTCTGCACCAATGACAGTCCTGATGCCTAAGGGAGAGGCAATGATGATGTCTGAGGAGTAGAAGGGTGCATAGAGTCTCATGTTCTTCTGCAGAATTGCAACCCCTGTCCAACAACACCAACAGCAGCTTCTCAGTTAACATGAATTATCAACCACGTTCTTCCAGCAGGCTCTATAACAGTAATTTCCCCCATTTCCTCTCCCCACACTGATGATTTCAGCTGGATACAACTAATCTGCCTGAAACTCTCCTTTCCCCAAAAAGTGCTTACCCACCCTACCCCCATTTGACAGGCATTTGGAAAATTTTCATGAAGTTCGGCAAAGCATTTCTTTGTCAAAAAAGACCCTTTTCTTTTTTAAAAAAAGTGTTATTTATTAAAAGATTTTTCATAATCTGAACGAAATTTTTAAACTGAAATACATTTTGGTGATTTTCTGCTAAACAGGGGAATGAGGAGACTGAATTTAAGAAAAAAAATACATAAAAATGCATAAAAATCATATATGCATAATCATAATAAAAATTATTAACTACTCCTTTCTCCCTAAATCCTGAACTTTGATCTCTGCCTTTAGGTATTATACTAACTGTTACTTTAATCTGTCACGAAAAATTTGGGTGGATCTCTTGACTATCAACTGCCTTTATTCACAAGGCTGAAAGATTTGCTACTAAACCACAAAGGAAAAGGTTCTTCATATTATAATGACCAAAAGCATGACCAGTCTTGTACCTACACCGCTTCTCTTTATTGCAGGGTACATTCTGAACCAGTTTATGCATCACTTCTCATGTTAAGAGACAGGAAAGGGAAGGAATGAAAGGAGTTTGTGTCATAACTCCATGGCAGTATTTCTAGAACCCACAGTTTTCTGGTCTTAAAAATCCAGCTAGACCAGACCACATGCAAACCACCCCCTTCACTCTGCCCAACAAAATCTCTCCAACTTCTCTCCCTGTCCATGTGAAGGCAGATATCATGGGTACAGCTGAAGGCCCTTCCAAGAATTTCAAAGACACAGTGGGGACCCCTCGGGCTGTCTATTTCAACCCAATGATAAAAAATGGAAAAAGAAAGAAAAAAAGCAAGGTTCAATTGGTTGAATTTCCAGGAAGAAGATACCACTTGTCACAGCATATACACAGTTTAAAAAACATCAAGTCTTTTTTCTGTTTAAAAATGTGAAAGAGTGCTGGTTTCAGTAAGGCATAACAAATGTGCTTTAAATTAGATCTTTGTGCAGAAGTAACAGGGTGTGCAGCACAGTAAGAAAGAGAAATTATTCTGCTTCTATAATTTGCTTCTGCAAGTTAACAGCACTGAAAGTTTCTTCAATCATTTCTTAACCGTTAGTAAGTGGAACAAGCAGAGTGTGGTATGGGAGAGGACTGAAAGGAAAATTATTATGCTACTGAAAGTAAGATGCTCTCAGCCTGAGAGATATTCACTGGGGAAGGAAGAAAGACTGAGTGTGACCTGCTCACATCTTCCACTGTATCATTACATTTCTTGGGGTGCCTATTTATCTTTTAAGATGCAGCATTTCAAAAGCCTCTGACCTGTTAAGTGAAGTTAGAAAAACTGCCCTCTCATCTTGGCAGCTCCAGGAACCAAGCCACTAGCTAGTTCTCTGCATACCAAGTTACCAAACAGCCTAAGATTACAATATTATGAAACAGACTCAAATTTTCTGCTTGTTCAATACTCCTACTTGCTGGCTACCCATTTGCTTTCATGAAAACCATGGGAAGCACAGCAGAAAACTGCTTTGCTCAGTACTGAGCTTTAATTTTGTTCTAACCATTACAAGAGACATTGTGAACAGGCTAATTAAACCCAAAAGACTTTTTTTTTTTTTGTAACATGAAAAGACTTTGCTGCATAATCACGGCTATCTTCAAAATGAGGTGTGGGCAGTCCTGCTAGAATAAAGCTGTCAATGCATTTTAAATGATTCTGAACTTGATGTGAAAATAATTACTTTTCTATTTTCTCTTCCTTTTTAAGTTCTGGCAATGCAAGAAAGACTTTCAGAAAAATCCAAGCTGCCAGTGCAAAACCAACAGGAATACCACACAGCCTAGAGTCTCACCAGAATTTCCAGCCCTGATAGCTCCTAGGCATTTGGGAAGAATTTGTTACTCAGCAGTTCTGTACAAGCTAGAAATCATCTGTTCAGTATGTCATTACCAATTCTGAAGTGGTCATCAATGTTGCCAGCAAAGACAGCTTCGTAATCTTCAGGTCTTTTCAGGTTGGGGGGCTTCTCTTCTGGGTCAGAGCCAAACTCCCCTTTGAAGCGCTTTTTATTACTTACATCTATTTTTTTTTTGTCATTCACTTCGAGGAGGCTGATGAAAATATGCACAATCCGCAGAGCACACTCCCTGAAGGGCACTATCATCAGTACCTGTGCAGACCAATGGTTACAAGAGAATAACCCATAAAATATGGACACTTGTCATTAACTGTATCTTAACTAAAATTTGGCTTGGATCTGCCCACGTGGGGCATCCCAACAATCAAACCAAAACCATCTTGACCAGCAGCAGGGAGGGAAGATGCACTAGGACGCAGTGTGCTCTTGAACTGCTAGTGGCCAGCAGCTCAGCCTGGTTCCCCAGCTCAATTAGGGTACCAGTGCAGGGAAACTGAAAACCAAGCAAGTTCTCCTGTCCTCCCTAACCCCCAGGCAAGCAAGGGCTCCTGTGACAGAGACAGGGTCAAGGGCTGGCTCTTGGATGGGTGGCAACAGCCTCTGCACAGAACTCCAAAATATAAATGGCTAATGGGGGAGTCAACACAGAAACCAAAGATTTGCCAGGCATGCAGCAAACACTGAAACCCAACCCTGGAACTGTTCAACAGGCAGCTGGCACACCGGTGACAGGCTGCCATAGCTGAATCCACCTGGTTATCAACTAAAGGATGCTTGAATTCAGGGAGGATTGGTTTGGGGCCCACTCCCCCAGCTATGACAGGAGGCCTTGACAGTGGGGCTGAGATTCCCTGAGGTACTCCCAGGTACAGAAAAATCCTTCCATGCAGGCAAGCCTTTGCAAGTGCCCAATGACAAAAAAAATTCTGGCACATCCCACATTGGGTGACAGCCTACAATACCTGCACTGATACTGAAGATTGATGTGGAGGCACCTGTCTGCACTGGCAGATTTAGATACAGGTGCAGGAAAACTTGTCAGTATCTGGTGATAGGGGGACAAACAAAAAGATAAGTCAAACTCATGGCTCGGCACAGAACCAGGCTGGCTAACAACCCTGCGCTCACTGCTTCTCACAGGGCATTTGCCCTGGCCATGGAGAACGACTTCCGGGCATGGTAATGGAATGTGGAAAAGCACATGCCCAGGAACACACCACCTGAGAGAGCAGCAACAGAAACACATGTGGATACACCACCAGGATGTTTGTAGGGCCTGAGCAGACGGCCAGGGCAGGGATCAGGGAATCAGAGCTCTCTTACCTTAGGCCTAGTGAGCCCCTGATCCCTGTAGTCCTCAGAGTCGGCCCCTGGCTTTCGGTCCCTCCGCTTGGTGTTGTTGCTGAGCACCTGGGCATTGGCCTTGAGGACATGGTTCAGGGCATGCAGGCAGTAGGCGTGCCGGATTTCCTCTCCGTTTGTTAGAGCATTTCTTTCTGGATAGAACAGGTCCCGGTATGAATTCATGATACAGAAAAGCTCTCTTTGTAATGGGGTAAAAGGAGAATCAGTTGGTTTGTCCACCGAGGACAGAAATCGTTTATTCACTTTGAGCCAAGTAGATTCCAAAGGCTTGTGGAGATGAAGCTGTTTCACATCAACTTCTTTGTCTGCTTTCAAAGTTTTATGTTTCTCCAAAGTGTAAGAAAAAAGTAGTTGACCCAGTCTTGGCCACTGAAAAAAAAATAAGCCAACAACACTGAGGAGTCATATGTACTCAACCTTGCACACTTGAAAGCATATCACCACAGCTGTGATATCAACTTTAATCAAGTTTATGAAATTAAGGAAATAATCTTTTCATAATACAAGTGGAAATATTTTTTTTCAATATGCAATCTCTTTTAGACTCTGCGAAGATAAACAACAGTAAGTTCAGCTCTGTAGATCTGGATGGATTTTGCAGTGATGTGTCTGTAACTGTTCCCATGCCAGAGAAAACTGAGGAATTTTCTACCTAAGCCACCCAGGAAATCAGTGGCTCAAACTGGGGACAAGATGAGAACCCTGGAGTCCAACTATGCTTACCAGTTGGCTCCACTGAGGTATGTACTCAAAGAAGAAAATAAACCCATTAGGGGCTAATCCCAGAAGTCAGGATTCAGTTGTTAAATGCCGTCTTGTTGGGTGTCTGTCTGATTTTACACAGCTACCAGGGTAGTAGGGGAAAACTCTAAACTTTAAGCCTTCTGCCATGCAAGTTGTCCCCAACTATCCCCGTAAAGTAGCTACACCAATTTAAGCAAAGATTTATCATGCATTGCTTCAGGTGGCAGTGGTAATTTTGGCCACCATGTGCCAAAAAAGTAAATTAAATAAAAAAAAAAAAATCACAGCTTTCTCTCTGACTAACTAACCATTGGATATCTTCCAATGAATGTCACCCAGCATATGGCTGACCAGAATGGGAGGCAACTCTCCAAAATAAAATCAGATGTGGAAAAGTTATGAAGCAAAGGTTTGTCTAAAAATGAATATTTTGAAAACGAATATTCTCTGTCAAGCAATGAGGTGGTTTTCTGGTACTGTATTTCACGTATTATTGCCAGAATTAACAATATAAGTAATGAATTCCCCTTCACAGGCTTGTAAATGTGTACAGGGACAGAGCCATCCTGAAGCGAGAACGTGAAAGTGCATCACAAGAACTTTTCAAAGTATACATGGTCACCTCAGAAGTTCAGCTGCAGGGCACATCCCTGGCATCGTGCTGTCATCACTCAGAAACAAGCCCTGTTTCCACCTCTTGTCAAGGTTTTGGGACTACAGCTCAAACTCCTAAGGTATGTGTTTCAGATGTGTCACCACATGCCTCCAGAACAGCAGGCTTCACATTTCAACTATTGCTCAGCAGTAAGTGAAGAAGAAAACAGTTCAACAACAACACAGTGACAAAATCTCGATAATTCTAGTGCCAACAGCTAATAATAACAATTATGATCTACTTCACTTGTATAAAAAAAGGATGATTTTAATACAGGCATCTTTAGGGATGCTGGATGGCTACAGAATATTATTACCTGGCTTTGACTTGAAGTTTTAGGAAGCATAGACATTTTCTCCACTTCTTTATCTTCAAGTTCTTTGTCCATGTGCTGTTTAAATGGATCTATTTATGGCAACAACAAAAAAAACGCCTGAGAACTATTGCAGCTAATAGCAGAATCAAGTTGCAGAATGGATTTGCAAATGAGATGAGCAGTTTCCAGGCTGGCCAACACCACAATTAAAACTAGTTATTTCAAAGCACTTGGAGATGAGAGAAAGGATGTCAAATTCTCTCTGCAAAGAACAGAGAGAACAGATTTGACAGATTGTTTTTAAAAAAGAAAAAGCAGCACTTATGGAAGTACTAGAATTTTCAAGCACTAATCAAATGTTAGACAGGAAAACAATATGTAGTGGAAAACAGTGGCAATTTTTTGCCTTAAGCTCTGGCACGTCCATTGCTTGCAGGTGAAAACGGCTGTCAATAGTAAAGACCCAAGTGAACTTGCTAACCTTCCTAATTTACAAACAGTTCTGCCCAGGGCTTTGCCCAGTGATGTGAACACAGTTTGTAATAAAGCAGAGAAATATTGGCGAGTTTTGGAGAAGGGGGGCAAAAACTGCCTGAAGTGAGAGAAAGTCTGATTTATCTAATCAGCATTTCTTTTTGGAAAGGAAAGGAGAGGCAAAGAACTGTTAAATCATATTATACTCAAAGACACTGGCACGCACAAAGTCACATGCAAAGCTTATTTTGAAAGCCAGGCCCTGTATCCTGCTTGTAGCACAGCAGCACTTGCTGCATAAAGAAAACTAATTAGGGAACACTGGTGCTTGCCAACAAATATCCAGCCCACACACAAGTTACCCAGGCAAAAGTCAAGAAATTTACTGATCATGACACTGAAAAAAAATTGAGAAAATCTTCCCAGAAACGCAAATAAATGGGGTATCATTTAATTGTTCTGCAGGCTCTCTCCTCAGTTGAGTTTTACTGATTCCAGCATTTTCCCAATAAAGTAGAGGAAGTAATGGGATGCATTTTCAGGAATATTAGTGACTTCAGGACTAGAGTAGAAATTCATCCCCTTTCTGCTCTCTGAGGTGACTCATTTTCTGCAATAGATTATAAAGACACTTCCATGCTACAAGAACCCACTGGGAAGTAGTGCATCATTCATAGGTGGAACAAAGCTGTTAGGATACTTAGCATGCAGTTGGAGAGCTCCTGTTCTCATTAAAATGCAATGCCAACAGCCTAAGTCATATTCTCATGGTAACAAGAACGAGCTGTTTTTTCTATCACATGGCCCTTTGATGCTTCCACACATTTCATGTATCACCCAGGCTGCCTCCCAGATCTAATGTCAGCTGCTGCTCCAAGATGACAAGCCAGCATCACTAGGGATGCTACAAACATATTTCTCTCTCTCAAACGACGCCATCTGATATTAAAGCCACAGAGCATGAAATATGAGCAGAAGCTGTGCAAGTGCCAGTGCGTGCCATGTCGCTGAAGGATGGCACACCCGTGCAACGCAGTTATTTAGTTACATATGGTGGGACGACTCCAACACCGGAGCTCAGATGCATCCATCAGTGCTCTGAGGTTCTGGGATGCACCCTTATAAGACACTGCATGTGCTCTGCTGATGCTTCATACTCTCCTGATCCTGGTGCAATCAGACTCCTCTGCATAACCCTCAAAATTCTGAGAGCCCTGAGCATTTGTCTAAATTACTGTGGCTGCTCCAAGCTTCTCAGAATCTGACCTCCAACTCCACTGAGATGTGAAGGATGCCCTCACAGGTCAGCTCTGTGATTATCTCCGGTGTTGTTTGTGCCAAGAATATCTTCCATTGTCAAGTACAGGCTTGCAGAGCCTTTTTTGTTACAGTGGCTTTTAAAACTACTATTAAAGCAGCAGAACAAGATTAACACCCTCCACACACTCTTCTAGTTCTTGATACTTCAAGCTTTACCAGTCGCAGAAGAAACCCCACATGAATCCCAGTCTCCAGGGGCTACAGAGAACAAATGGTTCAGCTGCACATCTGCATGAGTGTTAAGGGTCCCTTATGTAACCAGCTGACATGTGGGCAGTACAAGGAATAATGCAGCAGAAGAACTACACAGCCCATAGCCAGGGTGTCGGATAAGTTAAGCATGTCTACAGATACTCCTCCAAAGGCAGATCCCTAAACACAAACACACAGTGTTTTACCTTCTGGAAGAGCCTGTGAAGAACTGCTGTCTCTCTTATTTGCACTGCAATCTCCACTCTCCTCTTCCATGAAATTAGTTTCCAAGCTAAATTCAGACTCGTGTTTCACATCAGTAAACTCCCCAATTACTCCATGACGTGGGTCACAAGAGGTATCTGTGCCATCAGCCTGCTCCTGGCTGGGCATCTGCTCTGCTGTGTCTGTGGCTGTCAATTGTTAGAAAGAAACATGTTATTTTCTCCTGGAAAAGTTACTGGCTGTAGATGTTGCTCCCTTTGCGTTACCAATTTTTTTCTCCCAATACTCTATCAAAAAAGATAAAAGCAGGCTTTGTATTCTACCATAAAGATGACTTTTGGCTAGCAGGCCAAATGCTACATCATACAAAACGTGGTCCGCCAGAGAAAATTAAAGTGACCTATTTGGGGAATATAACTTTCAGTTTCCAATGACCCCAAATAACTGGAAATGATAAAAAATTGACTCCTCTCTCCCAGCATTTTTTTGCAGACTTCATGAATGAGGATACCTCGCCGTAAAGGCAGAGGTTTCCTTCCAATTTCCATATTCTTTCCCATGCTGTGAGGCAAACCTTTCCCTCCTCTCGGTGGCACAGCCAAGCCAGATGCTGCTCAAGAGAACAGCTTGCGTCTCCCACGAGTGGGTGAGAACCCCTGGTCTGCTGCTCCATGTGGATTTCCTCTGTGCTGCCGCACAAACAACATCTGAGGAAGCAGCAGCAGGCTGTCTGGCGAAAAATGAGCACAGATACCCTTTCCCCCGCTAAATCCTTCAGCAGCTGCTGCTCCCACCCACACTGAGGCAATGGAGCAACAGAGTCTCCAAGACAGAAGAGCACGCAGCCAATGAGCCTGTCTACACCAGGATCCTGGCTAAGAACATACATTAGTCAAACAACATTTACCAAAGAAGCATGGGAAAAGACAAACTACCTTCTTCCTCCTCTGGAACATCATTCTTATCTTCTTCACCTCCCTCTGCTTCTCCAGTCTCCTGGGATCCTTCGCTGTCCATTTCTGCCTCGCTTTCCTCAGCTTCTTCTGATTCACTTTCATCTTCCTCTTCCTCACTCTCAGACTCACGTGAGGTCTTCAGGGTGGCCAGAAGCTTATGATATCCAGAGACCTGTTCCACTTCAGTCTCCGAATCGCTTTCTGCACTCGATTTATCAGAATCCTCAGACTGGAAAGGGAAACACGAGTCTAACAGCAACAACAGTAACAGCCTACTAAGCAGCAGGCAAATACCCTTACCTCTACTCACACTGCTATGTTTCCCCTCTCCAAGAAACCCTTACGCAGATGCAATGGAATTTTTAAAAACCCACCATTTAATGCCAATAATTATGATGGACACCTCCATTTAGATTTTGAAAGCATCCTGGAAGACAGACTGAAGTGCCTCGTTCTACACCAATTTGACTTGGAGCATCACAAAACCCAGTGCTTTTAGTCTCAGCTGAGTGAGGACATTTGATCTCCACAAGGCAAGGCATTTACTGAATAGGCACTAGATTCTGACCTTAAGAAAACCATATGTGAATTGAAAATTGTAGGAGGGCACCCATACAAGGGACAGGGCACGCTGGAAATGCTTCTGGCTTTCATGAAGGTGAGTGAAATAGCTGTCAGTGGATGTGGTTCCCCGGGGAGCTGGTCAGCTTTGGTTCAGCTGTACACCTCTACACTTTGAGCAAGCCAGACTTGAGCCAGTTTTGTCCTGGGCTTGCACAAACCCATGTCCAGATTATAGCCAAAACTATAGTGATACCATGAGTATCAGCAAAACACCATTTACTCCCTTCTTTGTTCCTTTTATCCCAAAAAGGGGGAAAAAAAATCAGCAAATACTATATTAATGCACAAAATTGCTACAGGAAACAAATGAAACAGAGAAATTAATTTTTCCAAACTAAAACTTTGAAGTCTTTTATTAATCTAATGATAAAGGAGGTTACCAAACCCCAACTAAAAGAAAAGTAAAACACTGCCAATCTGAAGAGGAATGAGTATTAACATATTTCTTTTTTCAACAGAAAACAAAATGTCTCCTAACTCATGCAACACTAAGTTTACCAACATTATTAAAACAACTTAATGCACAATCTAATTTTCACTGTAACTAAGTAATACACAAAAAAGTTAAGAACTGCTGTTATTTCCTGCTGCTTCTGCCCTCTCATGGTATTACAGTTTTCAGTTAGACATTATAGAACAATTCAGAGCCATACAAAAATCACATTTATCTTTTTCTCCTAAATACTGGTTTTCTAAGGGGAACAACTTAATCAAAGTGGATAAGTTGGTAACATGAAATGCTAAGTTGAACTACACAAAGATGAAAGTAAGGAAGAAATAAAAATACATTACCAGTTCACATATTTGAGTTGCTTCTGGTCTTCCAGAAACTCTGAAAAGAAAGCACTGAAATATCTTACTCTGTCAATGACGTTATACACAGCATGAAAGAAATGAGGGGAAGAGTGAAGTGATTAGTTATGCAAGTTTAAAGAAGTTAAAAGAAAGCTTAAAACCAAACAATCACACATGTCTCCCAAAGAAAACAGCGTGGGCACTTGCACTTAAGGGCCACCTTCTCAGGTGATGCGACCCTCTGTACATGAAGCCTAAGTGTCCAGGCATTACAAGTGATCAATAAAAACTTTAAAATAAAATCCAGCCTTAATCAGAAGATGAGGTCTCAAAAGGAATTAAAAGAATCTAGCAACAAGGGTAGTTTGCAACAAAGTTAACCAGAAATGGAGATTACTTCTAGCACTAAATATTGGTCAGTGAAGCGGGAAAAAGACACACAGTAAAGGAAAAACAGCATTAATTAACCAGTGTGGGGCTGCAAGTTTTCAAACAGGCCACTGTACAAACTGGTCTTAAACTATCCTCAACTCCTTCAAAAAGATGCAAAGCCGTGTGTGGGACTGAGCGTCACTGTACACAGTGTGACACACAGGACACTCTCTCCAGCAGGCCAGGGCTCTGCCTTCCGTCCTAATTCGCATGGGCCGAAAGGGTCCCAGGAGACACACAGACAACAGACCTCAACCCCGTGTGCGTGTTCCTAAAGGCTTTACGGCAGCAGCACAGACAGCACAGATCACACAGCATCTGGACCAGCAGCGCTTCCCTCAGGAGTTTGCACGAGGGTACAAAAGGAAAGTGGTCTTTTTGACAGACGGGCATCCCGCCGAGGAGGGAAAGGCTCTTGTCACGCAGATCTTCGCTGCTCTATTCTCATACCCTTTCCGAGGTGAGAAAAGAGCACGGAGCAAACAATGGGAAAGCTGGATCCCTGAGAAGCCAAGGGACCGGCCTGGTATCAGCATGGGAGCCCACCTCGCACTCCTCCGCTTCCCCACTCCTCATGGCAGCCTCCGGGCTGCACCACAAGAGTTTACATTTGTTGCAAGAAAATCCGAGCCAAGACTTCCTGCCTTCCGTTCTGATTTCGAGATTCCCAGCTCACGAGCGGCACTGCGCCATATGCAGCTGCAACTCCCCTCCTTCCCTCGAGAGCCCAGGGGAAGCGTGAGAGGGAGCGGCCGCCGCCCGGGCCGGCCCCGGGCTGAACGGGGCTCCTGGGCCCGGCAGCCCCGAACAGCGGGGAGGGGGCGGCCCGGCGCGGGCTGGCCCAGCCCGGCACTCACTTGTCATAGAACGGGTGCTCCTCGCCGAACTCTCGCAGGTGCTTCTTCTGCTTCTTGCTCAGGCTGCGCAGCAGCTCCCGCCCGGCTCGCCGCTTGCCCATGCCTGCCCGGCCCGCTCCACGTGGGTGCCCGGCGCTGTCGCACGCTGTCGCACGGCGGGGCGGTGCCCGCAGCCCGGCACCGCCCGCTGATGCCGGGGCGGACGTCGCGCCCCGGGAAGGCGGGGCCGCGGGCGGCTGGAAGGAGAGGCGGAGGGGGGATGAGCTTACGGTGCGGGTCTCGCCCCGCCGCCGATCATCGTGGCGTGCCGGGCGCGTGTGTGCGCCTGCGAACTGCGCTGGGGAACACAAAGTACCGGCGGGGAACACTTGCCCCAGACTGTGTCCAAAATCAGCCCTGTCCCGAAGTGCGCCTCGCCACCCCGGGCTTGGCGCGGACCGTGACGCGTTTCCGCTGCCGGAGCGGGGCTGAGGCCGGTGAGCGGTGCGTCCGCAGCAGGGCGGGCACCGCAAACCCGGGGCGCGGGGATACTCTACCGGAGCTACAGCACCTTCTCCAACTGACCCATGGTCTGCAGGGCTTTGCTAAAAGCTACACACTTCCTGGGAAAACCTCTGCAATAAGGCTAGAGGAAGAGACACAACACAAATCCTTAATGTTCAGATCGCTTTATTCCAAAAGGTAAGATCCAAAGCTCCAAATGAAACCAGACTAAATTTTGGCTCTTCTAACATCTCACAGCTGAATCTTACTGAGCGCTGCTTAAGGGTGAAGTTAAATGCTTTACTGTGTACGGAGACAAGCAGTTTTTCAGAAAGGACCTTACATTATGTCAAATAAAGTAAATTCAAACTCAGTTCTTTGCTTTAAAGTTCCGTATATTCCTTATATCCCCGTGTTTCTGTATGACCTAGCTGAAGCTCTTCTGATCCTTAGTTAGGAGGGACTATAAATGGTGTCGTGATGTGCAGAGCACACACAATAGGTTTCAGCTTGTCTCTGGGAGTACAAGAACTAAATGAGAGCAGCGTAATTCCGAATAGGATGGAGGCATGGAATATTTTAGGGGGAAAGAGTTTACCATTTGGATTGTAGCTTCTTGACTATCTTGGACTGAGGTCACCCACGGATTTGACTGGAGCAAGCAAGTACAGTAACTGCACGTCAGATACACGGAAGCCTCCAGGAGTCACTGCTGCGTGGTGTTAATCCCGCGGTCTATCCCTTCAATAAACCCCTCTGGCGTGGGGGAAGTTGTCTGAATCCAAACCACTCTGCCGACCTGCTTTACCCAGTACCCGGCAGCACACAGACACCAGCAGTTGGCTGTCCCAGCAGCAGAAATTCCCTTGGCAGGCTCTGTCAAAGCCAGCATGTTATGTAACAACACTGACTAAAATAAATGATTTCCAACTACCAGAGTTTTTTGGTGAAGTTGGCAGCCATGCTCTGTAAGAGGAAAAACATTGCCAATCAATCCCACCTCTGTTAAGAGGGTGAAAAAGGCAGTATATTTTTATGTTGCAAAGTTGTTTCTTACAGTTTGGCATTCGGAGACAGCAGGAAGAACAGGAGTCTGTTCAGAGCTGAATCAGGAGAGCTCAAGAACTCTTTGGGAGATTGCATTCTTGTGTGTTAAAAAGGGAAAATTGTAGGAACTTGGTGACAGTAAGCCTATAGCTCAGACTCCAGTGTTGTTTGTACAGTCCAAAATTCTGGCTATGATATTTCACACTACTTCGTGGAGTTTTGGCCTGCTTTTTAATACCGCCTTATGAATTAAAAATACAGCAATCTCATTCTTTCGTGATGTTCTGAATGCCAGCACTTGCTTCTGTGGACACTTATTCACATTCTTTTCACCAGAACAAGGAAGTTTTTCTAGCAGCTTAGAAGACATGGCCCTGTAGCTCGATGTCTACTGTCACCCTCTTTTCCTCTCTCCATCCTGACTTCAATTTAACCCTTCAAACCACTGATATTCCTGGGATTGTTTCCCTCTTTCTGCTCAACTCCTCCCTCCTCCCCACTCCTTGTGTGAGAAGGATCCTACTTGGGCAGGATTTGGTGTTTAGGATTAAACAACTTAAAATGTTGCGGTGCCATTGATGTGTGTCTCAGAAGATGTGTTTCCCAGTGGATAAACACCTCAGCTCCTCTGTGGTGAGGCATGGGCAGTAAAGCAGCACTGATGCTGATATCCCAGAGACCAGCAAATATGTAACCCCTCTGTGTTATATGATAATCCCTTTCTTAAATTAGATCTCTCCACTTGAAAATTTTAAATCAAATTTCTAAATGAACTTGTCAAGTTACCCGGGAGCTCTTAGTTACTAACATGGTAATGTATCACCAGCAATGTTCTTTTTACAGATTTCTTATGCACCAGCACCTCTGATTCCAGCAATTATACTGGAAAGAAAAGGAAGGAGAAAAGCTTGCATTATTTGAAATCGGTTCTGCTGACCCCATTCTGTCAGCAACCCCAACTAAATCCCATCAGCAGAAGTCTGCTGCTGCTACCTGTGCATCTCCAACACTTTTATCTGCATGACATTCCAGAGACAGATATTTTATAAAAGCCACTTCCTTTATTTTAGAGAACTCTACTAATCTGAACAGAACAGATTCCTCCTTGGTGGCTTATTGCCTTCACTCTTTTGTCTCACAGCAACTCACTTTCAAGCTTTTCTTCATCCCTGCTTTTCCACCTCTGCTTTTGGCCTTGTGAGCTTTTTTTCATTTCAGTGTATGTTTTTAATTGGAATAAATGTGTCAATCACACTCTCTTTCTATCCAAATGCATGAAACTAAAAAGCTAAAACTTCGAATCATTTTGCCCTAAGTTACTTAGGCAGTGTAAATTACATGATGGACTGTAGCATATAGCTTGTAAAGTTGAATGCTTGTTTACTTATATTGTATGCACTTCTGTGGATATAATGAAAAGAAAGGTGTGTAAGCTACAATACTGGCTTGTAGCAAAGAGAAAGGTAAGAAAGGAGTTCATGTCTTCCCTTTCTGTACATCACTCCTTTCCTGGGAACACCTGGCACCTATGCAAAGGCAAGTGCCTTGATGTTGCAATTTGCATAAATGTAGAGAATACCAGGAAAAATAAAAAAGCAGAGCCATGACCAAATATACTGTTCAGCAGCTGCAGACATACAAGATAAAATTAAAATTTTATCACACAAAACCCCACAAAATTTATACTTACAGGCTACTAAAGAAAACTGGAAACTCTGCCCAAGAGCGTGAGCACCCCTGAAGCTGGCCATTTTCACAGGCCAGTTCGGCTGCAGGACTTCCAGGAAGTAGCATGAGTTTTTGGTGAAAGAATGCTTCTATTATCTTCTGAAGGGTGACACCCTTTGAAGTAAGGCCATATTTAAGGTTACAGATTTTTATAACTTCTTTATTCCCCTTTCTCTAGCATTAGCGATCAACAAAATAGTATTCAGGCAAATATTTATTATTTCTGTAAGAGTTACTTGTTTGTTTATTCTTAAGCAAAACTAATTTAGATCAGAACAGAAAAGCTGGGGTGTTTTGTATTATACATCCGTTCTCAGCCATATTTAGCCTCATACTCTGATTTTGCTGATGGTAACTAAGTTGAGAAGCTGCTTTGCCATTGTTTTGGGGGTTTTTTTTGCCAGTATGAGCTGTATTTCGAGTGACGTTGTTAAACATGAAGCTGAAATTCTTTAGACAAATGGCTGATACATGTACTGATGCTGTAATTCCTTGCACTGCAGTTAGTGTAACATATTGCAATGTAAAAAACTCTATAATCAATTGGTCTTCTTTAAAAAACTACCAAGTTTACACACTGGAGAAATACAGAATACAGAGAACAAGGTAGCATCTAAAATGTAATAGATCTTAAAATTTTAGGCTGTTGGGCAAGGAGCCCCCCAGCATTTTAGAAAGATCCAGGGTAGGCTAACCACATAAGCTGCCAGAATCCATGTGTTGTCCATAGCAACATTAGCTTACAAAACCCCACAATAATTTCTGCAGAAGCATGTCTAATGCAGTAGAGAGTTTAACTGCAAGCTTGTATGCCAGAAGTGCAAAACTGAATGTCACGAAGGGGGATAGAGACTTAGCCCTCAGCTTTCTGTGGCCACCCAGGAAAAACTCTTTTCAGTGTTTCAGGCTAGTTCTGCAGTACATCCATGCCCAGCTTGTTGAAAACAGAGAGAATATAAGGCAAGGTTTTCCAAGCTTTGATACCCTGCATTGGGACAAGTTAAGTAAATGGACGGATTTGAATGAGATGCTAGAGAAAAGTGTGAAGAAATCTGCATTATGGCTTCCTCTACTTTTGAGTGGGTGCCAGCATTAGGGAAGAATTGGTCCTTTTAAAATCAATCCTATTTAAAACATTAGCATTTCTTTTTCTCCTACGTAGCTACTAAACGAATCTATTTTTTAGTTTTTTATTTCCCTCCTGTGTAATTTTGTTTGGAAAGTTTCGTCACGGTACTTGATTTCTGATGGCAAACTAAACCTTTTGCTCTTTCATTTCTTAGCAGTGTCAACACTGCAGGCTAAAGTGGCTCCAGTCAGTTTTAGGTACCTGACGCTGCTGAACATGTTTGGAGTCTGCTACTCAGTTACGTCACTGTGTCTTCCATAATGCAGATACTGTAACTTTATCTGAGGACAAGGTGAAACTTTAGTTCTCTAATGGCTTGGGGATAAAGCCCTATGAATATTTTCAGCAGCTAAACTAAAAACCCCCTTATTTTGAACTGGAAACATATACTAATACCAAAGCAAAGAAGAGTTAATATGTATATGGTGGTGGAAATGAAAGATGAGTGATAACAATGTGCTGATGTATGAAAGACCTTGCATCAGCAAATGTGATACACTGATTGTGTGCTTCATGATAATATCTACTGGCATTTTATTGAAGTAGAAAGAAGAAAATTTCCACTTTCTATTACTGATGTTTCTTGCAATTCACTGCATAGCATTTCAAAAGAAAGGTACATTTTATTAAGAGAACTAGAAACCTGGAACAATGAGACAAGTATGCAAAACCCCAAATCCCATAATGCTGTCCTTTTACCATACAAAAGTGTTGCAGAAGAGAATCATTACATGTGTTTTGTGCACTGACCTGAACAAATAAACTATTTGCATTAAAGGGTTTTGTCTTATTTTCTCATATTCCTTCTGTAAATGAAGTACCTCCCTGATTCCTATATCTTAAAGGAACTGGGATTACAGGGGGAGGGGAAGCAGAGATTGAAGGTTTATCATTGCCTTAGTTCATATACAGTAAAATTCCATCCAGAAAGACAGACCATTAGCTTACCCAAACATCTAAAAATCTCCTGTGAATGACTGACTTTTGTTAAACTTGTTTGCTACACGAGGCTAACGCAGTACAGCTGCGGGGCCGGGGGGAGAGCAGCAGTGTTAACAATCTGTGTTCTGGATTAGAGGGTGAGACTGCAGGCTACTGAAGTCAAGCTTTGCTACTGCATGCTGCCAAGTCTTTTCTTCATCTTTCCTTCATAAAAAGAGGCAGCAATACTGAACTGATCCTAGGGATTCAGTTCAGTTTCATGTCTGAAAAACCTCTCCCTCTCTCCTTAAGAGGTAAGTGCGAGTTTACACAAACAGGGAAAGTGACGGTGGTTTGACTCTTCCATATTCAAACTGGAGTTCTAGGAAGGCAGGAATGTGATGCACATTCCTGTGAAGCACACAACTTTGCACAGAACACCCCACATGGCATTTGTTCTAGGGAATGAAATTGTTGATCCTGACAATTTTCCTATATGGATGCAGAAGTGGGCACTCCAGACAGTGATCATTTAAACTTTGGATGTCTGACTCCTAAGAACACAACACAGCATGCTCAAACACTGATGTTTTTAAATGGTATGACGCATGGGGTTTTTATTAACTTCCTCTAAAATGCAACTACAAAATTTTTGACTGAAAATGAGAGGAGATGGTCAATAGGAAGGAAGATTACTTGAGACAACACCTAAAGCAATGGTTGGAGTGTTGCTCTTGGCACTTGCTAAGAAATGTGGCAGGAAGCAAAACGGGAGAAATGTGGTAAAAGAATGAGAAAAGAAGTAAAGAATAAAATAGTTTGTCCAAAACTGATACATGGATAACAATCTGGCATCCATAATATTAAACATTACACAAACATGAAGTGGATTTGAAAGTATTTCAGCATTTAAAAGCCATCTAGTATCAAAAGGAGACGGTGAATTTATATATATGTATGTATATACACACTTTTATGTAAGTAAAAATAATTTCTACAAACTGGTTATAAATGACCATAAGTCACTGATCACAGAACACAGTCAAACTTCTTCACTTTATAGCAGTTCAGTCTACATGTACTGGAGTTAGGAGCAACAATAACTTGATGAAACAAGACTTTATATAATTTCTTTATAAGAGAACCTTTATTTGACAATGGCCTGTCTCAGTAAATTAGGTTGATAGGAGCAATGAATTTCAGTGCTAATGGAACCAAGTACCTGGTGTGTTCATAACTTGACTTCAGTTTCTTCTACTTGAGGTAGTGTATCCCAAACAGGTTTCTGAATGTGTTCAGGTATTTTCTCTATCTTAGTCTAAAAGGAAAGAAAAACCACCATTTACTTACCAGCTAGCTAACGTCTAACTTCTTTATTTATTCTGGTTTGAGACATGAATCAGATTTAAAATGCCACCTAGTGGCACTTCTAAGCAATACAGTCTCTTTACCATGTAACACTTTAGAAAATTTTCCTTTCAAAACTACACTCATTTTCTCGTCTGTCTTTCTAAAGACTCCCGTAGTTACTGGTACTTGCATCAGGACTCATAACTGTTAATAAGGTGGGGTGGAAACTGACCTTTTTAACTTCCATGGCAACCCCTTCAGGTAAGTTTCGTTGCACATACTCCAAGTAAACTGCAGCAGTACTGCTTGTTAGGTATTTTAACTAAAACAGAAAAGAATTTTTTTTAAGAACTACCATTAATAATACTTTAAACAGAATACCAAAAAAAGTTTGCCCTATCTTCTTTAGCTCTTGCTATGGGACCAAACATCTTACAGGGAGGCAGCTTCCATAATATTGAACAGAAGCAGTTGATCTGTACTCAACTCTTATGCAAGTATAAAGTAGTTACTTCACTCCACAGAACTGCACATGTTGCCTGGGATCACATGCATTGATTATGATGGAAGTGGGGATCTTAACGCTGCAGGTATCAGACGAAATTAATCACAGATTATGCAAGAATCACCAGTTTTTCTATCTTCTCAAAGTTCAAGCCTGTTACAAATCCTGCAACTTCAGAGTTCCATTGAAACACTGATTTTTCAGTTTCTCCTGGTTCCACTGAATTACTGACCTTTTAGTTTTTCCTGGAAGGCAAAAACAGTGCTTATGGTCTGTGGGCAGCCACTTGTGGTGCACTTGTGTCAAGGGACTTAATGTCCCATTTTGCTAAGCACTGTGCAAATATACAGTAGGACACCCAGGAGCCACAAAATGCTGGCAATAAACCCTTCTTCTAAGAAAGTCAACCACAGCTGCATTCTAAACCATAGAGATGCCTGTGTCATCGGCCACAGAGCTGGTGGTTTGTCTACGCTTCCTTTCTTCCATTTCCTACATGCAGTTTTAGTTTGCCATGTGATGCTGCGTGGGGCAAAAGTATGTCTGTTCAAAAAAATCAAACCAATTCACAGAGAACAGAACCCTTTGTGACTTGAAATGCCAATGACTTAGCTGCATCTTCTTCCCTTCCTAAGAAAACTCTCATCCCAATGACTTTTGGAAACCAAGAGCATAACACACATAAAGGTAACCCTCACTTATACCTTGTTTTCCTTAGTCATTCTTTCAGCTGTTAGGATGATGGTCAAAATAAACATTTTGGTCCAAAAGTTATGTAGGCTGTGCATTCAGAATAACTTGTGATGCATTTTATGCAACTAGGTCAGCTGTTTTTCAAAATTCCCCTGCAGTCTCCTCCCCAAACCATTTTCACTCTTGCATTAGCACCTAGTAATATCTTTGAATTGTGCACCTAGGACACTTTTTTTCCTTCTTTCTTACCTCTAAGCACATGTAATGTGTTCTCATTTCATACTGAACTCTGTGCTTCTTGTAAATGTGTACAGATTTGAGAAGTGTAAATCGTTCTATCGTCTTTGGGGGTTTATCTCTGAGTGAAGAATAAAAAGAAAATTTCATGTTATATAAAGGATGATACGAATTTATCTGAAAGATTATGTGGAAACCTCTGCTCTTACTTGGCATTTAGAAGATCTGCAAGGAAATATGAAACACTGGTATAGTTTGTTATTAACTCACATGGGCATGGTTAACATTCAGGTATTAACCAGCATTAGGTCAGGGAAGCTAGAGCACTGACAGCTGTACTGAAAGTACTGTCAATATCCTTCATGTAGATAAAATGCCACTACTGCAGCGCTGAGCACAGAACTTCTGCTGCTTTCTCATCACTGTTCTGCCATCAAAGAAGTGTTAGATCTATAATCTGAGAAAAAATGTCAGATTATAGCCATTTCTTAAAAACACCCCCAACCAAACAAAATACTTCTAAGCAGAGGACCTGAATTAAAGTAGATGACAGAAGAAGAATCTGACTCTGTATCACTCTACAGATCAGTTACTTACACTTTTTCAACAGAGATGCCAAGTTCCTTAGCTGCAAGCACTGTGAAATATTCATAGCTGTCCAACACAGCTTTGTCATGGCCTTTAACTAAAATGGACAGTCTCTTGTACAGTGTTTCTGGCTCATCTGAAATAGATACCTGCATTTTTGAAGAAAGGACAGGAGTTACCACACCATGTTCTCCTTAATTAATGCACTCACTGTGTATTTTCTTAGCCTGCATACCCATTTGTAAAAGAGCAAAAACGTCCCACAACCTTTTGAGCTGCTTTTTTGTTTATCTAATGGAGTCTGTGTTCCCTTGACTGCCAGGTCTCACTCTACCAGGGAAGGCAAACTGTGAAGAGATAGCTAACTTCTGAACATTTAGGTAAAATTTCTTAATCTAAAAAAAAGAGGAATGCTAGATAAATATAAGGAGAACAACACTAACAATGGCAAGAACTCATTGTTACAGCAAGTCTGGAGCAGCAATACTTGTATTTTAACTAGCAGTGTGTGAATACCCAAAACACTTAGAGTTTGCTTGGGCATGGAAATTAAATAGAACATTATGGACAGCTAGCAGAATTCTCACTGTACTGTCAGCTCTAAGACTACTTTAAACACAGAGGGCTTCCCCGAGTGTATTGTCCTTCACATCTGTACAAGTGCAAGTTTATGACTTTCAGTTAGAGCTTCAATTTCTGATGGTCTGGGCTCACTGATCATCTGGAAGAGCCTTAATGAGTGCAGAAGTGCTCATTTTCCCAGAGGTTCACTCCTAGGCAGTTCAGCACACTAAATCCAGCACATACCAGACACAGCAGAAAGGCTGGATCAGCACTGTCCATCTAACACTGCCTGTCAGATGTTTCTGAAGCCCTTGTCAAAAGGCTGCTAAGCTGCTGCAGGCGCTGAACTGAATGTAGCCAAAAAGTTGGTATTTCATAGAGTTACAGCTGCATAGAAAAGGGGGAAAGTTACTGAGAGGCAACTGTGAGCTACACAAATCTTGTTGGGAAAAAAAACCCCAGAAGATCTCTAATACCAATAATCTAAATTATTTCTTTCTCTATGACAAATTTGACATCACTACGAACTTCAAAAAGCTGCAAGAAAGGAATTTAGGTTTTTCTGGATGTCCTCTTTATTACTAAGACAACATACAAAATACTGTGTCACAGAACACTCACCAAAGGATTGGTCTTAGGCTCCTGTGTATCAACATGGGATCCAGCCGGCCGTGCTCCCATGAGGTTGGAGCTCCTAGAAACACAGTCATGGGGAAAGCATAAAGTAGGTTGTTAAAGTGGGATTTTATTTTTTCAGGGACTATGGAGGAGCAGCGGAAGGAGGAGGGGCTGTTATACTTACGGAAGAAAATACTGCTTTTGCATAATTCTGCTTGCATAACTGACAGGAAAAGCTGATCCCTGTATAAAACAGATAGATGATGTTGTGGGGTTTTTCCCCAAACCAGAAAGCAGCCAGTTAATACAGGTTTATTAAAGATTACTTTTTTGCACACCAAAGCTCAGCACATTCCTAGACACTGATACGACAAACTAGGAAGTTTGCTCCATTGGAAAACACAGGAAAACAGGAGCATGGAAATGTATTTCCGTATACAATAGCACCCAAAAAAAGAAGCATGTTAAGGGCACAGTATGTAAGTACTACTGGGGCAACTGTATAGCAATCACAAAGCATATTTTTACGAGAAAAATGTATTTTTGTGGCATCAGATGCCATTTCTGTATACGACAATATTTTCTCTTTAGTTTTACTTTCATGGTACAATATATAGTAGTTTTGTCAAGTGACAAGCCTAAGTAGGACTTACAAAAGCAAATGAAAACAGTATCCTATAAATGCAAAAATTCAACCTGTTAATTTAACTGGACATTTACTTTTTTTTCAGAAAAAGTTCCTTGTGATTTTAAACACTTGAAGAGAACATTTAAATAGAAATGCTTCTTACAAGTAAATGAATCATGTTTAAAAGGTAACATGATTTTCTGTGGTAGAAAGCAGACAGAGTTTACATTTTTCCAGGTAATCTTCGTGCAGTTGCTCATGGATATGCAGAACTGACTCTGTGATGCTACTCGGTCCCTAATGTTTTCCAGTATGCATCATACATTCCTTATCCATCAATTACAAAGCTGTTTCCTGAAGTAATGCTGCCTCAGTCGCTATTTATCCTACAAATGCTGCTTCCAATAAAGAAGATGACTGCAGGAGGAGGCAGGAGAGTTTTCTGTTTACAAAGCTGACTATGGTACAAATGCCTCCCCTTAAGCAATCCTTTCAACTCCATATATTCACAGAGGCACTACTCTTACATTCTTTAAGTGCATGACACAATAGGCAATTTTAGGAGCACTGAATATTTGCCACTATAGCTGATAATCATTCAGAAAGTTTCAAAGTTTATGTTGGGAACTACTTCAGCCTTAATACCTAAAACTAATGAAATACAGCTGATAATTTTCTAGTGACATCTAATAAAATAGAGAGACTATGTACAAGAGCATGCAATGACAGGACAAGGGGATATGGCTTCAAACTGAAAGAGGGTAGGGGTAGACTAGATATTAGAAAATAATTATTTTCTGTGAAGGTGGTGAGGCACTGGAACAAGTTGCCCAGAGAAGCTGTGGATGCTCCATCCCTGGAAGTGTTCAAGGCCAGGTTGGATGGGGCTCTGAGCAAACTGATCTAGCAAAAGGTGTCCCTGCACATGGCAGGGGGTTGGAACCAGATGGTCATTAAGGTCCCTTCCATCCTAGGCCATTCTGTGATTCTATGACAAAATTGTGTTGACATTTCACCTCAGTTCTCTCTCTATGAAGCCGGAATGCTGCCTGCCTTCCATCCAATGCCAATATGAAGGACAGTAACAATCACCTGACACCACTTCAGGAAGCAGACAGGCCCATGAGCATAAAAGACTGTGTTCAGTGCAGGGCTTAAACTGTTTGTGCAAGTACATGGCTATCTGATCCCAGATTACATATGTAAGGCTGTTAACTGTAATCATAACTAAAAATTTTATCTGTTTTGGGGTTTTTTTATGCATGTGCATATGCAATCTATGCCATGTATTCTTTTACTTACAACTGCTTGAACTGGTAATACAGATTTATTATTTGCACACAAAGATATATGTACTCATAGTGTATTCTGCTATGTGGTTTTAGATACAAAAATTTCAGTCTTCATGCAATAAAAATTAGTAAAACAAAACCTGATGAAGCAGTAGAGTCTTATTCCCATACACTAAGCTCTGCAGCCTTTTCTAATCTTCTGTGATTGTGCATGTCCTACCACACACCATCTCCCTTTGTTACTAATTAAGCAGATATGCATCAGATCAAAAGTTTTTGTAACATTAAATTAAAGTTGCTCTGTGCAAATTTTGGCAAAATGATACACTGAATACCTCAGGTGGCAGAGATGGCATTCAGTGGGCAGTAAAGTGTATTTTAACAGCTTCGTTCTCTTATTTAATGATGCGATCTTGCTAATGGCCATGACAGAAGGTGGAAAAGACACTCAAAGACTGCAACATAACAGAATTCAACTTCCTGAGTGAATCAAGACCTTGCACAAAACGTAATTACCCCTCTCCTAGTGCAAAATAGCCTTAATTTGTTTGGCTGAGAGCCTCTGAAGTGTCAGGGGGAGAGAGAGGCTTGAAAAGCAAGTCCAGAACACAGTGCATACACAGAAGAGAGTTTAGGCCTTCAGAAAATCCAGTTTTTTAAATCTGAGAGAAAGCAGTCACTGTTTTTAAGTCCGAACTAGCAAACATCGGCCGTGCAAAATGCTTTCCTATTATTTACGTTGTAACTTCCAATGAAACTGTTAAGACCAGAAACTCGCCTAGCACATGACCTCCAAATCCAAGTCACCTATTCTTCACTATCCCTTCCACCCGGACTAACTGCGGGAAGACCGCAGAACCGCAGGGAAGAGTTCTGAGGATCCGCCGGGCGATGACGGCGTGTGCAGAGACACAGTCCCACGCTGTACAGCCCCATCCCTCCCGCAGCCCGAAGGATAACATTTGCCATGTCCCCTTTTCCCCCTCCCCTCAGGAACAGAGATGCGGAGGAGAAGGAGGAGGAGGACGGGGCTCCCGCGTCCCCGCTCCCGCCACACACCGCACCTGACAGACGCGCCTCCACAGCCACCCCGCCGCCATCTTGGCTCCGCCCCAGCCTGCCCTGCCTCGCCCGGAAGGAGAAGAGCGTCCTCCTCCTCCTTCCCCCGCGGGGGAGGCTCGGGCGGCGGGGCAGCGCTCGGGGGCGGGTGCGGAGGCGAGCTCCGAGCTCGTACGGTGCCGAACGAGCCGTACGAGCTCGCAGCTGGGCTCCCCAGCCCGGTTCCCGCCTCCCCCGAGCGCTGCCTCAGGGCAGCACCGGCGGAGCGGCGGCTCCCCCTCAGCCGCTTCCCGCTAACGGCGGCCCCGGTTCCCTCACAGGCGCTCCCCGTCCTATTCTTCAGGAATCCTTTAGGAAAAACAAACAAACAAACAAAACAACCTCCCAAAAACCCAACTACGAACCCTAATTTTCAACCTTATGCCCGCTCTTAAAGATATTTTAAAAAAGCATACAAGCACGTTAGGGCAAAACCTATCCGACTGTATTTTACCGAAATGTAAAAATGATTGGAAATGACACATAAACCGGTTTCGTTTTACACACACAAATAGCGGTTAATAATAGAACACAGCTTCTGATCGGTACCAAATCTTTAAAGGGGTGGTGCAGTAAACAAATACTAATTTTTGCCACTAAACCATCCTTTAATACACACAACCAGGTAGGCAGTAACCTGAAATTAAGCTGTGTGCAAGTCAAATGCTAACAACGGGAACCTGGAACCAGCATAGATCACAAGCTCTATCAAATGTATATATATTTTTATTTTACTTCCTCTGCCACCTAAAATTACAGTCTGCTTTTTACACTAAAACGCCTAAAATATTTACACAACCATCTTCTAATAAAATAACAGTTAAATATTGAAAATAAGATTTTTCTCATAAAATATGTTTTCTATATGTACAGGTTTTATCAAAGAGGACTAGATCCAATACTGAATAGTTTTCCATCATCAACCATCAGCAAGAAAAATGTTTTCTGAAACAAAACTATGTTATACTCATGTACAAATAGGCAGAACAGCACATTTAACATCAGCCAATGCAACACTTAATGATGACAAAGTCAATCTTTGAGGCCTAAATCATGTACTGATTAGGAAATGTGCATTTCTCTTTCTTTCCTTTATGAATAACTTCTTTGGTTATCATTGTTCTATTATATTCTTGGCTGTACAATAAACCAGCACCCAATTAATGTTACTGAACCAGGCATATATATGTGGGTATATATATATATATTTATAGATACTAAGTTTAGCACAGATCCTGTCCAGTTGTTACTAAAAAAGTGCTACTGTAGATTCTTTAATACAAAGCTGCTCTTCAGAATCAAGCCCCTAAGTTTCTACTGTATTTCACTCAGTTCTTCAAGCAGAACTCTGATTTCATTCTTCATTTTGCTTAGTTTTTTCCCACCAGGAACCTGAAAATGTGTAGAGCCGTTCTCACAAAGATCCAGTGTAGAGTGTAGAGCCGTCCTCACAAAGATCCTCAAAAAGTTCAAAATGATACAAGCTTGGGAGAGGAAGAGTAGACTCTGCTGAGCTGTTTCTAACAGAGGCTTCTGAAAGCCTCCACTTTGTAAACCACGAAGACTTGCACTTTTCATGCAATTTTTTTGTCAGTGGGTCTTGCTGGTGGTACACAGCTGAGCACCCAGCCTGCTGGACCTGGGTTGCACATGGTCCCTGTAAATGTAGAATGTCACACCATGGACAGGAACTGCTGGGAATGTGCTGAGTGGCAGGTTGGGAATGAAAAGGCTGCTGCTGCCTGATCTGAAGTTCAAGGGTACAATGACTGAGAACATCACCTCTTATGTGACAGGAGTGAAATTCCACCCACTGGTCAAAACCAACTGCAAAAACCCCTGGTAAACCCCCCAAAACACTAAAACAACCACGTACACAGGAACTTCATGAACCGGAAACTGAGAAGTTATTTCCATTCTCCTGAAGAGTTGGTTCTTTAGTATCAGAACATTTGACCTTGAGTAGAAACTTGAGGTCATTTGGCTTCACATATTTGGCTTTGACAGAGAAGGCACCTCTCTCTGTCAGTGGGTCCCATTGGTTTTGAACTTGTGTGGTCCAAGTACTCCTACAAAAGTGCCCCGATTTACCCTCACTTTGCATAGTTACACAAGGATGAAAGACAGTAGAAAACAAGACCCACCATCCCTCAGATTCTGCTGGAAGTATTAGGAATATGGCAAAAAGAACCCAATAAAATAAAACCCAAACCACTAAAAAAACCCAAACAAACCTGAAGCCTGGAAGATCTGAAATAAGCCTTACAAAATATTTTATAAAGTTAACAATACTCCTCCTACTGTGCAAAATTCACAAGAAAATCAGTGCTGCTGCCTGTGAAAACTCTGCAATCAGCATTTGTATTCTGTAATTAAAGGTCCACTCAACCTAACTCCATTTCTTCCTTAACTGTTTTATTCTGCAAGGTACAATTCTTTCAATATCCTATTTAATCAGAGAACCAAATCTCAATTTATATAAACTGTGACAGGTGTCCAGCAGGTATATCTGAACCTAAGAGAGGAGAAACGGTCATTAAACAGCAACATCAACTCACCTTTGTAGTATGTTTTTAATAAATAAACAACAGCTGAATTTGATGTAATGAAAAGGACTGAAAATGGCACAAGAATAACACATCACACCTAGGTGCTGAAAGTCTCTTTTCCAATGGCAAGAATGCTTCCCTGTGTTTGCCTGGTGAGAGAGCAAGCATTGCTCAAGCACATGCGCCCCTAAACCCACCAAGATGGCTATTCCACAGTGGGATTTACTGTCACGGGACAGTATTTCCAGTGCAATCTGATTACCAAGGCAGTGCTCCTGAGTCTGTGTTCCCATCAGAGGATGTGAACCACACCACAATTATTTTTCTTCTTCAATCCTTGAATTTAGGTCATTTTAAAATCAGATCAAAATCTTGCTAAAATGGAAAGCCTAAAATGTCCTGTGTAACTAAGACAGAACTGAAAATGAACTGTGATATTACTAACTCTTTCACAGTTAAACCAGATTTCTTTTGTCCATCTCCCTTAAAATGGCAGCACAAAGACAAATAATTTAATCTTATCTTTAAGAGAGATGACATTTACTCTCTAGAAGATGCTGGAAATGATCCAATATAAGCAAAAAAAAAAAAGTTTCATCAGAAGTGTATGAAGTTTATTCTTGTAATTGGGGTAAAATGAAAATTGGAAGAGTTAAAGACTAAAGATTCTACCAGGACCATCTGGAAGGAACTGATCGCAGAACCATGAACTTCTGTAATTAGTGGCCTTGGAAGTTATAAGCAAAAAGAGCTCAGATAAAAACAACTTATAAGAATATTTGTACCAATTATTTATTTCTTCCCCCAAAACACAAATTAATAAAAAAAGGGAAAAAGCAGATTTTTTTTCTAGACCTGGATAAAAGAATTATAATTTTCAACAGGTAGTTTACAATCAGTGGGAATAAACAAGCAGTCCAGGTTTCCTGATTGATCCATTCAGGGTGTGCTCAGTAGCTGTCTATCAAACAACTTTATTTACAACTCAGCATCATCCTGCAGCAGATCTGGATCTTCATCATCCAGTAAGAGGTCAGCATCCATGACTTCATTCTCTTCCATGACATCACCCAGATCCGGAACAACATCATCATCAATGTCACCAACATTTCCAACATGTTTAACTAAACTCATGTGATCCAGGGGGATCAAACTATGCCCAGCTGGCCCAGTAGTTCTTGCAATAGTGGCTGCCATTTCTGCTGCCACAGCAGCTTTCTGAGCCTTCTGCCTTTGCTGTTCTTCTTGTTGTCTGTGAGTCTTCATATGAGCATTGCGGCTTTTGATTTTGAAAAAGACCCTACATTTTAAAGGAAAAAAAAAATCAGATAAAAATGCACTGCTTTTGATGAAATGAGCCAAAAAAGACTCAACAACTTATCAGTACATTTGCTTCCTTGTCCTGAAATAGAAGTCAGTGAAGTCTGCAATGCCATGGTGCGAATTTCAGGGACATATTACCAGATATATACATCCTGATGGTATCAAAATGGCCTGCTCTGACTCTGCCAGAGGTAGTTTGTAGCTCCCACACCTGCTTCAGTATCTATGTACATCCTAATTTTCCCTGTATCAGTTTCACAACCGTCTTCCAAAACAGGGAAAAAGTGAAGGACTACCACATTCGGATCGAGAAACTCAAGCACAGAAACACAGAAAAAGCTGCCCACTGTCACATCCGAGTCTGCGATGAAGCAGGAAGCTGGAATGTCAGATGTAGAAATTCTAGCAGGTAAGTGGAAAATAGGCGTAAATACTGCAGGGGCATTCCAAATGTCATGCAAACCTATCTGTGACAGTTTTGGTAAGAGAACATCTCTAGGGGGAAAACTTCTTCCAAGACAATCAGAGCAAAATACACAGTTTGTTCACAGGACAGTCACACTTACTTGCCACACTCCTTGCAAGGAAAAATTGTTGTTGGGTCGGTCTCGCCGCTTGTTGTGCTGTGGGCAGGTGAGCTCTTGATGGAGCAGTATCCGCTCTGCGTACCAGATTTCTGCTTAGTGCTCGGAATGGTGCAGCGCGTTTTCGTCACCTGGTTCGTACCTCCGTGAATGCGAGCGTGGCCGTTCAGCGCTTGTCGGGAACTGAACACCTGGCAGGGAGCAGGGTGGAAGGGAAGGGGAAAAAGAAACAACACACACAAGAAAATAAACCCCAAGAAATCACAAGAAAACACTGGAAAAGAAACTGCAGAGAGCAGGATGCTGTACGTGTCTAATATGCACCATCTACTCGCTCAAATGGTGCTTGCTTTCAGCAATATCCCACTACAGCTGAAGACAGTCATAATAAAACAAAGCAGTGAGCTATCCTATTATTGAAGTTGTGTAACCCAATTGCAGCTGTTGCCATATAGCATTTCTAACTGATACATCATCTCAGAATTCAGTTTTCTGTACAGATCAAACTGCTTATATTTTGTGGGGAGGGAATTAAAAGCAGTCAAAATGACAATTCACTAGTTTACATGCATGACCACCACCACCCTCTCCCTCTTAAATATACCAAACACACGTACAGCGCCACAGTTTGGCATTTCACAGATGAAGGAGGATGAAGAAAGTGAAAGACCCTGAACGGCAGGCAGATCTATAGGTCCAACAAGAGAGATAGCTGGTGGGTCAGGTGACTTCTGCATTTCCCTTTCTTCCTTTCTGTCCTCTTCCATCTCCTCATCTTCCTCTAACACTTCCTCTTCTCCACTTGTCTAAAACAGACAGTGCATTTAAGGAACACTAGAAATATGGTCAAAGACAGCACTGGATAGTAGGACATACACAGTTCTGGAACAGCGTGTTGTTCAGTCAAGTATGCTTCCCAGTATCAGTATTTCTTCCCATCCTGAACGAACTTCTGGTCTTGCTGGAGCTATCACCTCTTAATGGATAAGCTATAGCACATAAAGCTTCTCTGCAGTGCTCAAGACAGCCTCCATCTGTACTATGGAGCTGTGGCTCCAAAGATCTACAGATGCCAGGTGCAGTGCTGTCCTCCTGCCATCAGAAAGGCCATGGACGCCGTACTTGTAGTCAAGTGACTTTAACAAAACCCCAAAACAACCAACCAAAAAAACCCCAACCCACAAACCAACACATCTCAAGTGCTATTTGTACTAGAATGTTAGAGCAGCCTTCAGGAGCACACATGTGCAACAAGCATAATTTACAGATGACTACAGCTAGATAATGCACTTTTATCTCATTGCAGCCCAGCCACATAAATCTTGGTGTAGCTGATGTCACACAATGTTCCTATGGAATATAATTAGGGTTATGGAATAATTTCTGTTGGAAGATACCTCTGTCACCTAATTCAACCTCCTCCTCAAACGAGGACAAACAAAAATTCTCAAGTGTTAAACTTCCTCATCTTCTTTTAGACTTACCAAGCATTCTTCTCTTTTCTTCTCTAAACGCGTTCTGTGTTTCCGTCCCAAACGCAAGATTTTCTTCCAGGTATAGTAGTATTCCACACATTGTGCAACTGTCTTAGACTTAACCTGCAGTTAAGGAATTACAGAAATAGTCCAATCTTAATTTTTTGCTTTCATTAAACACAATTTTAATATATTCCAAGAGGTAGGCCTTATTACTCAAAACATTCAAATAGAGAAAAAAAAATAAGGTAGTTTGCCTACAACAGGAATACTTTTGTAGCGTAATTCTTTTTGAATTTTTTTTTCAGTCAAATTTGTGTTGACTTTTTCA
Organism: Pomatostomus ruficeps; assembly: GCA_013400735.1. NCBI lineage: Eukaryota > Metazoa > Chordata > Aves > Passeriformes > Timaliidae > Pomatostomus > Pomatostomus ruficeps. The sequence continues at coordinate 87,925 of VYZT01011740.1, forward strand.
GCTTCACTAGATTTCTCTGGGATTCTCTAGACTCCAGACAGAAAATGACTCAGAATGTACTTTTGTAGCTCAAGTGTACAGTACACTGAGAAATCTAGGAATTAAGACTTGAGTCGCACAAACCCACATATTTTTCAACATTTGAGCTAACAAGTAGGGTATTGTACCCTGAGATTTATAACCTTGTCTTTTCTGCTTTGTGGCAGAACGGGAAAAGTAAGCCCAAACATGTTCTCTCTTTATTCTCTCTTTTTATTAAGGTTTCAACCCTTTCTGGTGCCAGGCGCAATGTTAGTGACTCGAGTTCCTTGTAACAAACTACCAGAGAATACCATGACAGTAATGGAAACCATTCTTGTCCCACATGTAGAATGCCATGATTTGGATTCCAGGTGTGAAAACTTTAACATGTAATAACAAGAGGAACAGCTTTTATTTATTTATAACTGTTTTTTGCTGGTACCTAAGGCACAGGTACCCCCAATGAATATACCACTCCTATCGGTGTTCTTGTAACCACTGCTGCCTCTATGCCTGCAATCAGCTGGTCTGGCACTGGAGGGAAAATGAAGAGGAATAGAATAGAGCAAAATGAAAAAACCCCATCAATTGACAGAACAGAAATACCCTTACCATTTTCTGTACAAATATGAAATCTTTGCTGTAGGTGGACAATGCCTCTTTGAACAGCCTCCTTTCTTGATGCGTCCATTTGTCAGAGCCTTAAAAAGAAAGTGAAATCATGACGAATGATAAAAACTCACCCCTTCATGTTGGTGCCATATCTGAAAGGAGGACCAGGAAGTCTCAAGCACAAGCAAGTGATTGCTGCTACCCACATAAAAGTATGGCTGTACTGACTCAGACCTCAAGTCCATCTAACCAGTATTTGGTCTCCAGCAGCGGTGACAGGCAGTTGCCTAGGAAACACTAAGATCAGGGCAAGCAGATACAATGCCTCTTCCTAATTTTTCCTAACCTCTGACCAATTTGGGCACAGGGGATTTCCCGAGTCTGTTGCAATTTGCTTATTCAGTAACTACCCTTGTAAGTGCTGAGCCACTCTTCCTTCGACCAATTAAACTTCTCGTACCCAAAACATCCTTTGCCAAAGAATTTCACAGATCAGTGGACCCTCTGCATGAAGACCCACCTCCCTTTCTTTGTTTCCTGGCTCCCAGTAGCTTCACTGGATGACCCTCCATTCTTCAGGTGGAGGAGAAAGTGAACCCAACCTTGCCCATCACCTCCATGCTATTCAGAATTGTGTGCCCTTTCTATCACTCCTAAACCTTTGACCATTACTGCTGTCCCCCTCTGAACCTTTTCCAGTACTAAAACATTCCTACAGAGACAACAGGACCAGAAAGGCACACAGAAGTTCACATATAATCCAGACTCTGACAGTGGCATCACTATGTTTTCTGTCCTCTTAATGCTGGACTATTTTTTTAACCTGTTATAGAATACAGCTGATACTTAGAACTAGCATTACAATCCCAAACTCTCATTCTAATTGAGAAGTACCACCACAGAGCTCACAATTTCTTAGGTAAGGCTTGTATTGTTCATTCCCACATACGCCACTTTACATTTGACGACACAGAAGTTCATATATCCTTTTGTTCTCCAGACAATAACTTCTGCAAGACCCTTTTGCAGCTCTTCACTTGCATAGCTTGGGAAAAGACACTTAAATCCTCTGTGACAGAGGCCACAAGTAGGTAGAGATTGTAGCAATGTGCAATATGCACAAAGTGTTTCTTTATGATTTAATGGAAGCTGTATATAAAACTTCTAAATATTGCTATTATGTGCTTGGTCCCCTGGCCTAACTGCCCATGAAAATGTGAAATCAACATTTAAATGGAAATGAATTTATGCTTTCTCAATATTACTCAAACAGAAGGAAGATTGCTCTGCTGCATCAAAGCAGTGTTTTGTTTGTTAGGAGTGGGCAGCATTACATACATTAAAGGAAGAATATGCAAGAAATAATAAAGTGGATGCCTTTGAAATTACTTACACTATGAGAAGATTCTGCTTTAGTCTGAGAATTTCTGAAACATCTTAAACTTTTATGAAAAGAAATCCCTAATATTTCTGTTAATGTTACTACTCTCCATAGAAATGCTTGCCTCTGCACTGATTTCAATTGACTTGGCTTTGGCACCACACATGGTGTTGAACTCTACAGGTTACATTTGTCTAAAAAAAATATCAAAGTTATTAACTGCAAATGTTTTGCTTTTCAGCATCAGCTCCCAGGCTTACAAGCTCAGAGCAGGTATCTCATCACTCCTTTATATGCTGAAAACTACAAAATTAACTTTCTGCAACCTGTTTTGTGCAGGCTCTTCCAGTATTGAATATAAGCATGCATTAGTTGTTTCCACAGAGATTTACACTTAAAGCTCTCTTAAGCATCAGAGAACGGCACTGGCTTCAAGCCACGTGTTTTGCTTATTCTGTTATCACCCAGCGATCTTTCTGCTGACACACTGCCTTTCCATCTTTCCCACCCTGACCCAGCATCATTCCCTTCTTGCACCACTTGCCAGTCATTTGCATTTACCTTCCCTTTGTGGAGGGGTAAATGCACTCATTCAGTCCAGGGGGCTACTCTATTATGCCAAAAGATAACTTTAAAAAGCATGACAACACCAGGAAAGATATTACATTTTTCTAGTCATTCTGCTCTCCTGGTTCTAGCCCACCCTCCTAAAAAACCAACACAGTAAAAATAATAACAGAATCACTTCCATGAACTAATTTTGTTGTACACCTATGAAGAATTTGGGCCTTACAGACTTTCCCCAATAGCTGTGGTATTAGCACAGAGACCCTTATAAGATTATGCGGGTTAATTGGAAGTAACCTAATTAATAGAATAGATCCTGTGTAGGAAAAGAAACAGAAGAAAAGCTGTTTTTAACTCTGGTTGCTGGGAAACCACTTTTGCTCTTGTTAGCTTGAGGGAGATAGAGAGAACGTGCATAGAGAGAGATCTGCAATGCAGCAAAAAAGAATTTGGGGCTTTAGAATACAGATCAAATTTTAAAGCTGATCTTTATGTTTAGGTATTTATTCTACATTTTGTTTTACCTGCCATACTGTTTTTGCACTGATTAACTGACATTAAATATCTTCTACTCATTTGTGTGCTTTGGCCCCAACTTGTGGGTTTCAAGGGGGCTACACCTACACACACGGTGCCCCCCCAAGAGGTAGCTCAAATCCACTGCATACAGCATATGCTGGGTCTGATTCACACCCTGTCCTGGCATGTACAAGTGCCCTGTGTCAGAGATCATCTCTCCTGCAGTTCTCACTACAGAACTTAGACCTGAGAAACTCCACTGTTCAAAGGAGAACAATTCAAGTGTTTGCAACAGTGCCCCTCTTCAATTAGATACGTGTCCCCTCTCTCTTCCCTTAAACACCATCCTGACAGATAGCAAAGTCTTAGGACAAAGATGAGGGTGTTCTTCCAAGGAGCCCTGGGTCAGCATGTCCAGATCTCTTGGCACACAACAGAAATTCCTCTTTCTACAACTGGCTTCCCTTGCAAGCCAACAGGTTTCAGAGGTGAGCTATTTGCTTGTACCCTCATGCAAAGGCAATGCTAAGGATGAGTTTGAGTATCTGTTGTTTGTGGTATTCTAATGAGTTAATTCTCACAAGTCAGTGGCATGCTGTTTCAGCGTATTCCACCTTTAAATGTGGCAAGCCTGAGAGCTGTGATTTCTGAGTCTGGACCAGAAAACACGAAGTTAGCCCAAACCGATGCCACTTGAGCTTGTATTAAAGCTATTCATGCACTAGATAGTGACAAATTCTCATATGCCTCGAGAGGCTGATTATCAATCAGAAATAAACTGTTATTCAAGAGCTGCTGCACAGTGCTAGAGCAATGCTGTCACTGTAAGTTGCAATCACATGTTGCATGCAAGAGCATTAGAAAGTAATGCTTTGCCTTGTTATTTTTTGGCACTTAAATCCAGACTGGTGAGATTTTATTTCATGCTGTGATAAGCACAATCAAACTTTCTTTTCCGCTTAAGAAACAGGGATTCACAGGTGTCCACAAGTCTCAGTGCTAATTACCAAGGATTAGCATCATCTCATGTGAAAGATTAAATGAAACAGTCTCTCTTGGCTCCCCTCCCCCATGAATCCCAATGAATTCTTTCTGAACTACTGTGAAGTTGCTTTAGTAAAGACTCTTCCTCCTCTGCCACACAGGCAGAAATTTCTTACCTGCTCTGCTAATTAGATTGTTTACTGATGATGAGGCTGTGGGATATCTCCTCATCTTCCTGCTCTCATGCCCTCGAACTGTCTGACACATACGATTTGGGGTCATCTCTTCAGACAAGAGACCCTGATCCAAGTTCCTGGCTGATGTCCTCCTTCTCCATCCACTCCCATGTCCACCCTTTGGAGTGCAACACAGCTGCTATCACAGGCACCTCCCTCAGACAAAACCGAAAACCTGATGTTCACATTTACTGACTGTCATTATCAGCTACCATCAAACACGTTTCTGTTCTTGTTCTCAGGCCAAGGGGTTAAGGAGTTGCTTTACAAAGATTTCTTGTTACTGGGAAGTCTTTCCAGAGGGCTGCTACAGCCAGGAAGTATCTTGTTTTTATACTCACACTGCCCAGTGACTGCAACTGGAAGTGAGTACATGCCCTTGGACACTGCAATTGACTGACCACCAGTCAGCTGCAGTATCTTTGGCTCGTTTCCTATTGAGCCTGAACTGGAGATGAAGTCTTAAATGTCTTATGTAAAACTCTGTTCTGTGTCTCAGCAGGTGTTAGCCACTACAAAGCATTGAGCAGTAGCATGGAGGGCTGCAGAGGAAAGACATTTGCCATCTATGCTCAGGTGACACAACTGAAGTCCAGTGGCTTAACACCACATTTGTATTTCACTTCTGTTTCACACCCCAATGCAGTTCTTTCTGTGTTCACGAAACAAGTCACCAACACAGACTTTCTCAACTAGATCCACACACAGAGGCTCTGTAGGCAGCACTAAGATCCTAGTGAGCGTTACAGCACTGCTTCTTTGGGAGGATGCTCATGATTATCATATTCATTTATTGTGCACCATCACCTCGGAGGAAGCAGGCATGATGGCAGATTGTTTATGTACCAGAAAATTAAGACATTACTGATATTACTGTAAATTATAAATTACAAATAGCAGCAGTTTTAAAAGGGGATGAAATTGTTAAATTTCAGTTTAAAAGAGAAAAAGAATCATCCGAGGCAGTTTTAAATCCGTAGAATCCTACACAGCAACATGGATGCAAAGCTTCTGTACATTGTCAGTCATGTAAAAAATCGCTAAACTTGCAACAAACAGCGCTGGGAGTACCCCTGGCACTATCCACATTATCTCTCTATTAAATGCTGCCATCCCTACAGCAGACAGCAGAGAGTGCAATGTGATCCCATGCTCCAGCCTGGGATGCCAGGCTTGGACTCTGTGTAACAGATAGAGAGATCACAAGGAAACCTACCAGCGTAGTGGTAATTTGCCAAAGGATGACACTTCAATCTCACTGGTTTTCTCAACAGCAGCTTTTCAAGAGCAACCTAAATGAAAAAGCAGGCAAAAACAGAATTAGGAGAAGCAATGAGCTGTGGCCTAAAACTGCATTTAGAAGACTATTTGGTATGAGGATATGAATTAATTTTCTCTCTTTTCTGTTATATAAAATCACATCAAATTACTCTGAGGCCCATTAACACTGTACCTCACAGAAGAGAACCTAATGTGCACCTGTCCTGCCTTAATTAGCACAAACGCTATTACTTAGCAACTTCCAGTTCTTTCTCTCCCTTCTGCTTGCCACAAACAAATACGGTTATAGTGTTTGACTTGATAGTGTTAATTAATACTAATATTTAATGGTGGGTTTGACAGCATTAATATTTACAGCATAAAATATTTTAGAGTATCTGTTTAGGTCAACATCTGTCAAGAATGACAGCAAGTACAGCTAATCAGTCTTCAGATCAGGAAAACAGAAGATTTATGGAAACCTAAAATTTTTCCCCTGAAAATGCAGACTCTCTGTAAAGCAAATTCTACATCCTGACATTCTCAGACCTCTCAGATACAGCCAACAGAGCCTAAGGAAACTGGGACACAAGCTAAAACCCACTGTATTAGCGAATCTTGTGAGACTCATTCCAAGCCCATGTTTTGTTGCATTTGGTTTTATATTGGCTTTCCAGGAGCTGGTGCAAGGGGCCTTGCCTTTCCCTAACACTGGGCAAAATGGATGTTTTGCCTTAGTTGATAACATTCCCATCACTAAACTAATGCAAATATTTGAAATGCATTGCTTATACAAGAACTGTGTGCTATTACCTCACAGTTCTGAACAAGTAAGTAAATGTGATAGCTGCTCCAAAAAAAGGTTTTTTATAAGGGCTAGAGGAGGACTAAGCTCTCTGTGACCAAATATAAAGCCTGTGAAATATCAGGGCTGGAGCAAGCACTGGGAGACATTCAAAGCCCCAAGGCTATAAACTAAGTAATCTTATCTATATGAAATATACAGTAAGCCTTCAGAGAGACACTGCTTTGAAATTTAAATTTATTAGAGAATAAAGGGAAAAGTCATTCCCCAAAAATGTTACAGGATGTTTAAAGCATCATTGCAAATCAATCAGAAATCTTTTTTATATAACCATATCTGAATCCATTTAATAAAGCATGCTAATTTATCTGCAGAAGAGGATCGTATCTCCCCTTTCAGCTTTTTATCTTACCATAATATCTCCTTTTGCTTCAAAGAGAGAGTGCAAAGCATATTCTGAGTTAGTTCCTCCACCAGGTAACACACTGGAACAGCTCATATTTAAAAGGTCTTCCACTGTCAGAAATAAGTCAACATTTTACTGCTAATACAATAACCTGTCAGTAAAACATCCAGAGCCAAGGATTCTGAATTGCCCCTCAAAGACCACATAGTTCAGGGCAGCAGATTCTTTCACACTTTTCCTCCTCAGCATCTCATCTCCTTGTTTGAGGATCACTGAGGAAAGGATGTAACGGAGCCATCCTTGGGATGGGACAGACAACTACAGAGCCAGAGATCTGCCTGTGAGGCAGTGCCTTGCACATGCCAGTGACGCTGCTGTGCCAAGAAGGCTCCAGCAAGGGTGCAGAAACAGAATGAACCATGTTAGAAGCGGGAAAAAACTCTGCTGAGGACTGCTAGAACCCACCAAGCCTGCCACATTTCCTCTCAACTATGGTCACAGGAGGGGCCAGGATCCATCAGCTGCCCCTCAGCTGTGACCTCTGCCCTTACCAGACAGTTCAGTACCCAGCTTCCCAGCAATGACCTTTCCCCCTCTGGCTGCCAGAAAACAGTTCAGACAGAGTTCCCTTCAAATGCCACTATATAATGCTGTTGCTCTGAACCTATACCATGTAGTTCTAGTCTCTTGCTCTGCACTCTCAGTAATTAATATTCTCTTGAACGTTTTGTTCAGTACAGAAACGAGAAATCAATGCGCATTTCTTCAACAGGCACAGGCTGACGTAGGAACTTCTAAAATGGCAAGTCATTATACCTCTTTGTTGGAATACTTTGTTCTCCAGTTCTGGCCATGGTTTCCAAACCAAAGTAGCCTTGTGCACATCCTTCTCCATTAGCAATCTGTCCTGCAGCTCAGGAATGTCAGCCTGGAACCTGGACCCAATATTGATTCGCCTATAAAAAGAATAAATAAGTATTCAACTACACAATGTGTAGAAAAAGCAAAAGTCAGAGGAGTGTTCCCTTTATTTCCAACAAAACTTTTACTGCACTGAAATGGCAGGAAATTGTGTCAGATTGCTTTACGCAATGCTTTGTTCCCAGTGGGATAAGTATTTTGAATACTAGAGAGAACTGATCTCTTGGGGAAAAACAAAAATTTCAATATGCAATTTAAGCCATACTGAGACATCATACCTTAGGGACAACCCAAGTTAGTTTATATGCATGATTAGCAAAGAGGCTAGACATCAGAAACTGCAAATTTCTGTTCCACAGAGAATAGTACTCTTCAACAGAGAGCAAAGGGAGCCATTATTGCCGAGGGACAATCCTGTTTGCACTTGGTAGGGGAACCTACCAAGTAACACCACCACTCCAAAGCTCCACTCTTAATATATATATATATATATAGATTGACATATATATATATATAAAAGGAAGAGTACTGGATTAGCACATTTTCCTCACAGCACTCATCCCAGCCATCACTAACTGTTGTTTCACTCTGAGTGGCTCCCACCAAGCCTCTCCCTAGAATTTTTGAGCCATGACACTTAAATCTTACACAACCACTTTGCTCCGAATGTCCTCAGCCACCATCCAGAGAAACCTTAAATGCATCCAGCCCAACATGATTTCAGGTAGTTGAACACTTCCTGCCTGGTTCAAAACATTTCAGGCCACAGGCTCTAGGTTGGAGATAATCTACAAAAGCAGTGACAAAAAATATTGCTTTTCTTACGGTTCAACAGTCTGTTCTCCAGGCCCAGGCGTCACTGGAATGACACTTCCATCAATACTATCTGAAACAGAGATTGGAATTTGAGTATTGCTGTTTTGCTGCTGGTGACCCTCCCAGGCTGCATTGCCACCTCCCTGCCAACACCAACATTACGCCTGTCTATGATGCAAAAATGACCCTTTATTGATATTTAGGAACAGTCTAAATTTTTATAAATAGAAATGTCTGAATTTGCAGAAGTTTCTACTGCCCTGATTCTGAGTGATTAGACAACTTTTCTTGTGAAGTACTGAACAACAAATTCTTAAAGAGAAGCCCATGTCTCAAACTAACTCTTTCTCCTCCACTTGAGAAGGCCCAGATGTAATGAGAGGCATGGTGGTCCTTTCTTGAGGCAGACCACATGGAATGGAATGCTCACAGCCTTACTGACAGATTAGGCTCCTCTACTCACTTTATGCCTTAACATCACCTCACAAAATCCAAGGCAAAACTTCCGCTAAAGATGGACTTTTCCCATGAAGGAGCAGAAGTGGCCATGCACGTGACCACACACAAAACCCACCAATGTGGGTGACACAAGAAGAGAGGACAGGGGTCTCTCCTTTGTGCTGCTCCTCTGTAAATGCAATACTTACTCGACCGACACAGGAGCACCCGTGGAGTGGGTGTCAGGGGTGTAAGTGGCAGCTGAGTATGTGATGTGCTGTGAGAAGAAGTGATAACACTGCTGAAGAGGCCAGACCCTTGCCGGACAGGACTGAGCATCGGTGGTGGAGTGTAGGGGGGTAGCTCTTGTGTCCGGTCCAGCAGGTGATCGCCCAGAACACGGGGAGAGCGAAGCTGGCTCTGGTACAGAGTGGCACCAGAGTGGGACATGCTGAGGTTGAAGGAAGGAGGAGGTATGAAGAGAGGTTCGGGTCTATGCCGATACTTCTTCTTGTCCTGCAACGGTTTGAAGTTTTCTTCCAATTTTACAGCACTTGGATGAGGTTTTTTGCTAGTTTCCTAAATGAAAACACATAGAATCCTAGCATTTAGGCACACTTAAATGTAGTTTGCACACAATCCTCTACAGCTCTGGGCAATGACCACAGAAAAGTTACTGCCACCAGGCAGTTATTCAGGTACCACTATAATGACCCTGGCCAGTACAGTATCTGGCACTACACAGAAACCTCAGGGGAGTGAGAAAAGCCAGGGCAAATTATCCTTCACCTCCATCAGCAAGCCCTCTGGGTCAAGATAGGGCTGAGCCACAGAGATAGACATGGAGAGGCTGCTGTCAGCTTTTGAAGGGCAGGGAATGGCTCTCCTAGACCATGAGTCTCCCACACCCTTCTTCATCACTACCCAGACACTCTGGGCACTTCTACTTGCACTGAACACACACACACAGGCTGGTTGGAGATACTTCATTACCCAGTCACAGTTTATTAGAAACTTTATATAAGAGGTTTTCTAATGCATTAATTTAGTGAAACCAGGAAGGACACATGAGCTCAGTGAAATTACTGCAGTACTCAGCAGCGGGAAAGGAAGAAAAATGCAATAAATTCAAATTCTTTGCCTCTTATCACTACATTCCCATCAGCTTGATTACAGTCCAGCTGCAACAAATCTTGAACTTATCTCTCTCCTCTTTCCTTGGAGAAAAAAGGATAGCAGATGACCATTTGGGAAATTCACACACTGTTAACATGCCTGGGTTTCTAGAATTTGAATGTTAAAAATCATTTAATAACAAATCTTTAGGGTATACAGAAGCAGAAGGCACAGAATCTGTGCAAATCTGGATTTCTGGGGGGGGGGTAGGGATGAGGTAGGAAGAAACAAGTCCTCAGGTTGTGCTTTAAGAACACACAGAAGCTGGTAGATGAAAACAGTAATAAATGTACTGTTTTTAGGTATTTAGGATGTAGGCCATCTTTAAAATAAATCTGGAAAGCAGAAAAAAATTTTGACAGCGTTACTCCAGAATGTCTGCATCATCTGGTAAATTCTACTACTACATAAAGCGAATTACTACAATATGTGTTTAGACAACATACATCTTTACACCATGGGTGGTTCTTGAGAATCACATTCACCCAATAAAAATCATGTTAAACGAGCATTAGCGCTGTCACCCTTTATCCCTTATGTTAATGCGTTCCAGCTTGAGGAAATGTTTTTGATTACAGAGGTCCTGTCCTCTTTGTTAGATCATGGCTGTATCCTCTCCAACAGCTGTTGACATTTTTTCTCTGTAAAAAAAATTTTAGATTTGGAAGAGTTTTGCTTCTGCAGGGAAGAAAACGCAGCTTTGCAGAGGATTTTTTTGGTAATGGCCATTCAGAACAGTGAAAGTAGCCTGTAATGACAGCTACAGTCCATCAAGGTGGTGAACATTTAGTGTTCATAAAGGAGAAAGGCAGAAAAAACCCTAAACTCAAGGAAAAAAACCCAAACAACCCAAAAGCTAAAAAAGAGACCCAGAAGGCCAGATCCAAGTCTTTGATCAAGGGCTCATTTGTTCTGCTGTCCAAGTGTGAAAGAGCTGGTGCTGCTTTCTCACCAGTGTAAAGCAAACCAATGCAACATAGAAATCCTGAACACCTCCATCTCCTACGCTGCTTCACCTAGGGCATACCTATGCCAACACTACTTTCAAAAAAGATCACACTGAACAGTAAAGGAGACAGTGGTGTCCATGTGCTCTCAATGCAGAACCACCCCAATACTTTTCTGAAGCTTGAGTAACTGATTCCCATTACCCAAGACAGAATGCATTCCTGTGGGCCCTGCTGCTGCACCTTGACAGATCCACTCTGGACAGATCCTGATGAACCTCACTTGTCCGCTAGCTTCAGCTTACCCTCCCGTAGCTTTGCTGAGTGTTTAGTTCCTCTTTGCTGTTTCATTTTACTGATTCCATTAGTTTTGTGAGAGCTTTTCTGGACAGCTGAAAGCACAGTATAAATAAATGCAACACAGCTTCAGTTCTTTGGCATTAAAAAAAAAATCCTCTCCAATGGTACAATCTCTTTACAGAAGAAGAGGAAACCGATCCTTTGATCTTTTAATGCTTCCAATGCCACTGCTTATATAAAAGATAGGGTACAGAGGGGGAACTTCGTGAGTTAGGTTTGTTTGGGCAATAACAAAGACCACAAGCATAATTTTGAGAGAATGAATGTGCATTTAGCCAAACACTGGCAGATTTAATCACAGTCACTTTACATACATTGCAGAAATACACAAGCCCAAGCCACCTACTCTGGTGTCTCTAGAGAAGATCTCCCACTCAGAGCTCAAGGATTCAGAAAAGACTGTCCCTATTCTTTAGAGGAACTAGAAATAGAAATGAAAAATTGTACTGCTGAGTTACTAAGTATTGTGAAATGATGGCTTTCACAGTAAAGTGGAAGTTCATTTGTAAAACCACTGTCTGAAAGGAAGAGAGGGAAGATTTTATATATACTTGTATATATTATATATATTTAAAATTAGTGTGTATATCTGAAGAATCAGGAGTGAATACTGTAAGGAGTCACCCATGATAGTATAACGCTGTCTCCTCATTTGGCCATCAGCTTCACATGGAGAAGGAAAATCAAAAATATCACAAGGATATTTCTCTGCCTTATACAGATAATACCATACAGTGCTTACACTCCCCAGTAATCCCTTATCATGGTGTAGTTGGCCAAAATGGATTTGAAAGCATGAGCAGAATGCATTTCTACATCGGAACACGAAATAAATACTGCTTGCTCCAGGACTCCTTCAGGAAAATAATAATGGGCATTCTCACATCTCATTCAAGCACTCATCAATTCCACATGTTGCCTGACCATTCCAGTTTTATAAGTGAAATGAAACCACTAAACAGAGCTATATTTCCTGTACGAGAAATCCCAGTGATTAACCCTTAGAGCTGATGCATGCAGAGAGAAAGGGAAAAATTATTTCACTGCAAAATTCTGAGTTTCATATTGGCTTAGAGCACATGCTCTAAGCACTGCAATCTCTTTGGCTGAAATGAGAAGCACATATATCTGACTTCAGAAAACAGGAAGAAATAAAACTGCCGATTTTAAGCAATAACGTAACAATGAAGCAGCCTGAAAAGGAAAAAACAAAACCAGTAAAAAGATAATAAATCCCTTTGTTCTAGTGGGATAAAAGGATATCACATTCCAATTTCAAATCATTTGTTTTCAACTGAGATCTGGATTCCTCAACATAGGAAAATTAATATTTTAAAATGATTGAAGAAGAAATGCTCTGATCCTACAGGACTTTTTTGTTTGTTTATTAGGAATCCTAAAGATTCCAGAAAATATTCTAAAATACAGATGTTTTAGTAGCAGCACTACAAGCAAAGGGATTTAACAAGCACAGGACAGTTAGTGGCAAGAAACACAGCACTCACAGAGGATGAGCAGGGGTTGGCCACTTTTGGACTGCACGGTGGAGAGTAAGTCATCTTCACGAGAACGGGCATCTCGTCATCTGACACAGAGTTGGCAGGCTTGTCTGTGACTGTGGCAGTGCTGGCAGAGGGCTGCGTGCTGGGCTCAGGTGACAGAAGCTTTACAGGGACAGACACTGGCATGACGATGGGCGCGAGGCCATCCACCTCTTTAGGCAGCGGCTGCTGTGGTGGTTTCTCTCCTTCATCCTGCACAGACAATTAAAGGCTTTCAGCCCGAGTGAGGGAGCGCTGCTTCTGGACTGATGCACTACGCAATGTGTGCACCGTGGCTGAAAAGAAGTGGCCAGGGTTACAAAACACACAATAGTGTTCCTTCTTGGGACTCTTTTATTTGCCTCAAATGAAGTTGGCAGGTTACTTTTGATGCCTACATAGGATTCAGTCTCGGTGACAATAATCATCTGAAGCATCTTTACAAGGTAACTTGCAGGAGGGGAGACAAACATGTCTCTTTTTATCACTACAAACACAGAATTCTCCATCACCCAGTTAAAACCAAAAACATGAACTGTGGAACTCTGGTACGTCTTGGCCTTCCTATGGTATTCCCTGTTCGGACAGAATTTCTAAAATATCAGGATAAAGAAAGACTGACTGACAGGGCAAGTTATTTTTATGCAGAACAACTCAAACACATTTTTGGTTTGGTATTTGTTGATACCTATACAACTGAAACACTTTGGAAGAAAGCTGTCAAAGATTCAACAATTCTGCTCCTCCAGTTAAAGCCTGGGAAGGCTTCCAATAAATATTCCTTAGTCATCCAAGTAGTTCAAATGAAAATAAGGAAGACTTGATGTTCCTGGTATTTCTAATATAATAAACAAACATGAGGAAGAAAAAAATTAGGCACTCCTGACATGACTTGGTAGGGTCTTTCTGTAAGGTGCAGAGAAACAGAGAAGGACAAACACTGATCTGTCCTCCACCACTGCCTGACTTTAAAACAAGACTCCTGGCCTACAAACTGACAGAATTATGTACATTTCTACTTCCACACGGTATGACACAACAAAACAGTGCTGAGAAGAACAAGTTTTGACAGCAAAGCAAAGCATGGCAAAGCAAGCAAACATCAACATAAAAGGAGTGTAACAAATACTGAAGCCAAATGGACTGCTACCTGTTTGAAGTTAGGAGATGCTCTCACTCCTCCGTGTGACCTCATGTGACCATTTAGAGCAGGCAAACTCTTAAATTCCTTCAAGCATATTGAACACATTAGCTTGTTCTTCGCATCAGCTCTCTCAGGAAGTGTATCTCTGTTCTGGCCACTATTTTTATTTTCATTTTTTTAAGCAAGGAACAGAAGAGAAAACATTAGTTTGGCATGTTCCCTTTGTTGCAGAGGGAGCTTTTTCAGTCAAGAACCCAATAAAATTTTACAGTTAGATGGTTATGAAGTCACAAGTAAGCACGTGGTGACTGTGGAATACGTGACAAATAACCTAGATCAGATGCTCCCAAGATGGGGAGAAGGGAAGTTTTGGGAAGGACATGCTCATGAAAACGTGGCTCTTAATAGAGAAAAGTCTGAGAACCCATGAGATCAACCATGACAGACCTGCATTTCCCCACTCACAACAGCAATTAACAAGTACTTGGACACAATGCCTCTAACTTATGGTGGGCAACCACTCTGATGGACACCTTGGCCCTTCAGAGGTGAGACCTTAAGAAAATCTCTGCTGCCAAAGATACAAATCCAAACCACACAGCATCCCTTTTCATATAAATGCAACACTGGAGCTCCCTTGCTTTTGGTTTTTCTCTGGTTCCCTTCCCTTTTTTTTTAATATAAAGAAAGCACTTATTTGATTCTATTGTGGGGGAGGGGATGCTGAAAATCATACAAATTTAAAACCACAAAGCACAAAACTAAAGATGTTTCTAGAAGGGCAACAATTATTACCCACCCAGACTACATTTTTTCCCCTCTAAATACAGATCTCCTTTGCATTTCTCATATTTAATTAAAAAGACAAAAAGAATCTTTTAAAAATACCTTTGTTCTGGGGACAGTGGCTGCAGTCTGCCATCTGAGAGTTGTACCTGCTATCAAAATGGGAGAGCGGAAGATAGGAGAAGTAGTTGAGAAAAGAATTTTTCAGGAAACACTGTGTAAGTGAAGATCCTGACAGCACTAAGTCTGCATTTTGCATACAATTTTACTACTCTTAAAAGCCTCTGAGTTGAGAGACAGACATCAAATGTGCCTCTGTGAGCACAGCTAGTTCACGTTTTCTTCACTCACTGGCTGTCTGAAGCCTTTGCTTTGACCAGAAGCATAACTCTTGGAAACAGAGTTGACTAACTGCTCCTGAACAATTGAGCCCGCAGTGTTGAAAAATTAGCAGGAAGGCTTTGTTGTAACTGGGTCCCTCCTTCCCAGAAACTGAGGCAGAGCTTCCCAAAGCCTCTCACAGGGAAAGCAGCAGCCTCACAGCAGCAGTTCTGTGCTGCTGCCAGCCTGGCCCAAAGCCAACCCAGAGCTGTAGACAAAAGTCTGGTAATGAAGTTCCCCAAAAGTTCCCCATCCCAGGGATACCCACTGTGCTCATCCTAACC
This sequence comes from Pomatostomus ruficeps, assembly GCA_013400735.1. NCBI lineage: Eukaryota > Metazoa > Chordata > Aves > Passeriformes > Timaliidae > Pomatostomus > Pomatostomus ruficeps. The sequence goes on from VYZT01011740.1 coordinate 103,510, forward strand.
TTCTGCCTCTGCTGAAACTGCTTAGTTGCCACACTTTGCTACACAAAACAAATTTGGACATTGATCTAAAATACCACCCACCTGAGGCCACGTGGTGCTGGGAGAGTCTTGCTGAGAGCTTTTGTTGTTCAGATGAACTCCCGAGGGCAGCAAAAGAGTTCGATGAGGGACAGCATTGCCTACAGAATTAATCTCCTGCCTTGTGGGATCCTCGGCGGTCTCTGGTGGAGTGAGGCCAATGTGGGAATTCAGGGATGGCACTCTGCTCTCGCTCAGGTATTGCTTCTGCTGATCCTGCTGCTGCTGCTGCAGTAAACTCGGGGGGTACAAGTGCCTGTACTGTTCGTGGGGATCTTGGAAGCAATACTGAGGCACTGCTCCCAGCTGGATAAGCTGCAGAGGATGACTGGGATCTTGAGAGTACTGGTGTGGTTCATGCATAGTCTTTGGATCGGGTTCCCTGTGATACGGAGGGAGCGGCAATTGCATCTGCTGCTGCTGCTGCTGTAACTGCTGCATGACAGGTTGTGTTTGGTAATACTGAGCGATCTGCACCGGACACTGCCGCTGCTGCCGCGCTGGCTGCTGCTGCTGCTGAATCTCCTGGAGTGAGAGCCGCTGGTGTCCCTGCTGGGGCTGAGCGTAGTACTGAGGTTGTTGCAAGTGCTGCATCTGTTGCGGTAGGAGCTGCTGGGACTGCATCTGTGGAACATGCGCCGGTCCCTGCTGGAATGCAGAATGCATCTGCATCTGTGATAAGTGCTGCTGGTAGTCGTAGTACAACTGTTGGTGCTGCATGACTTGCATTTGTTGCTTTTGCTGTGTGCTTGCAAAATTCGGGTGAGTTTGCTGTGGCACTGGTTGGTATCTCTGCACTGTGGAAGTCACAGGCTGCTGCTCAACTGGCGGCTTCTGGGACAGCAGCTGCCTGAGCGCACTGTCGCCAGAATTATCCACCATCGAAGACTCAGTATGCAGAACCTGAGCCATGTTGTTGACTTGAATTCTCAGATTTTGGTTAGCAAATACTTGTGTAAAGGAGTCCAATTTGTGCAGGACCCCACTGGTAATTTTTTGCGATCGGTTTTCACTGGGTTGAGGGTAAGAATATTGGTATCCATCATGGGACTCCCCCTGCCCGAGGGGGCTCCACATTGCGCTTTGATTATTCAAACTGTTCCTTGCTGGGATATGGTTTCCTGAGCCAGAATGTGTCCAACTAGTTTGTCTAGATGTATCCATTGATCCAAGACTTTTTGAACCTACAGGCAAAGCTATACTGTCCCTTGAATCTTGGGGAAACTGAGGGGAGAGGGGGGATGCCTGGGGAGCATCCATAACAGATGTCCCATAGCTATGATTTAGAGATGGAAGGGAGTTCATTTGGTGTTGTTCGTAGTACAAGTTCTCATTGTTGTTGGCAGTATGATTACTTTTATACAATTGCTGGTCCCCCATTTTTGGTCACTTCTGTTCCAAACTTACAGGCACACAAACCATTGAAATCTCTATGAACCCTGAGATAGCTGAGTGAGGGGAAGGGAGGGGAGGGGAGAAAAAGCTAGAATTACTTATAATTCAGCATGTTCATGTGCATCACAAGGACTAAAATTTCCTCCAGTCTGTCAGTAATTCCAATCTCAGACTTGATGTAGTTTCACATCTTCAATAAATGGACCACAGCACAAATCCTACACAGATCAGTAAGTTCAGTATGCCAAGCACCTGCAGAGTAAGAAAAAGACAAGGTAAGTGCTGGCTCTTTCCATAAACTGTTATTGTTATTGCCTCAAAGGAAACTGTAAAATCTTCTGGTTTGAAATACATAATCAGATGCAAAATTGTAGCAGCTGGGCTATTTCAGAGCAGTTAGATTACTTCATCTCATCCTATTACCCTGCCTCTTCTCTAGGGCTCCGATAAAATCATTCTGCCAAACCAATAAAAGCTTATTCTTCCAAACTGTCTTTTCCCCTAAAGTATATAAACATTCAAGCAGTTTTAGGTGGCCATATACTGTGCTCTCTTGACTAGTTTTAGTCAGGCAGTTGACTATCAAGCCAATCACAGACTCACAAAATCACAGAATGGTTGGAGCTGGAAGGGACTTCTGCAGATCATCTGTTCAATCCCCTCCTAAAGCAGTTTCACCTGTGTATATCTCCAGAGAAAGAGACTCCACAGCCTCTCTGTGCAGCCTCACTTTGAGGGTGTCAGCGCTCTGACACCCTTAAAGTAAGGATGGATGGATCATATTTAGATGGAACTTCCTGTGTTTCAGTTTGTGCCCACTGGCCCTTGTTCTGTTGCTAGGCACCACTGAAAAGACCCTGGTTCCATCCTCTTGACACCTGCCCTTAAGATATTCGCATGCATTGATAAAATCCCGTTTTCTCCAGGCCAAACAGCTTCTCCTCGTAAGAGATGCTCTAGTCCCTTTATCAGCTCCATAACCTTCCACTGAACTCTTTCCAGTAGTTCCTTGCCTTTATTGAACTACAGAGCCCAGATCTGGACACAGCACTTCAGATGAGGCCTCACTAGGGAAAAAGAGAGAGGCAGGATTGCCTCTCTTGACCTGCTGGCAGTGCTCTCTCTTCCTAATGCCCCCCCTCCAGATACCTTTAGCCTCTTTGGCCATAAGGGCACTCCTGGCTCATGGACAGCTTGTTGTCCACCAGGACTCCCCGGTCCTTCTCCACAGAGCTGCTTTCCAGCAGCTGAGCCCCCAGCCTGTGCTGGTGCCTGGGGTTGTTCTTCCCCAGGTGCAGGATCCTGCACCTGCCTTCATGGAACTTCCTTAAGATCCTCTCCACCCAACTCTCCAGTCTGTCCAGGTCTTGCTGAACAGCTACACAGGTTTCTGGCAAATCGGATACTCCTCCCAGTTCTGTATCTTCAACAAAATTGCTGAGAGTATATTCTGCCCCTTCATCCAGATCACTGATCAATAAGTTGAACAAGGCTGGATGCAGTACTGGCCCCTAGGGAACACCACTAGCAGTGGGTCTGCAGTCAGACTCTGCACCACTGACCACACCTCTAGGATCATCCCTTCAGCCAGTTCCTAATCCCCCTCACTGTGCACTCATCTACCCCACCCTTCCTGAGCTTACCTATGAGGATGTTATGGGAGACAATGCCAAAAGCCTTGCTGAAGTCAAGGCAAGCAACATCCACTGCTCTCCCCTCATCTACCCACACAGCCGACATTCCATCACAGAAGGCTATCAGACTCGTCAAGCTATTGTATCTCCTTGGTGAATCCCTGTTGACTACTCCTGATAACCTTCTTTTCCTCCACATGCTTAGAGCTGACATCCAGGATGAGCAGTGTCATCACCTTTCCAGGGATGGAGGTGAGGCTGACTGACCTGGAGCATGTCTGCTAAGACCAAACCAGTCAACTGAAATATTTTCCGACCAGTTACCTTACATCAGGAATGCGGAACTCCAATTTCTGTTCCACCTTCTCAACCTTCCTTCTTTGTGTTGCATGATTTATAAGACAAATTTATTCGGAATGCAACATTTTGTAATTTTTACTGTATAAACTGTAATTAAAATAACATTTTATAGGTGTCTGTACTGTTTTCAAAGAATAAAAAATACACAAGCACATTATAGGGCTGTTTTACTATTCCACAATATGAAGCAATCCCTGTGTCTACAGTCACACATATGCACAGAGGTAGAATATGCTTCTGCATTCATAAATACATTTTAAAATAAAAGCATATCCTGAACTTGAACAAGAACACAGAAATATTAAACCAAAACCTTAACTCTGCCTCCTTCACATCTGATTTTCTAAATGCAATGCTCTCCAGCAAAGACTCCTGTTCACTGATGTCCTTACCTTTTTAACCTTAGGAGAATCCTCGATCTAGATGGACAAATGTGTAGTCACCGATGGGAGAAAATTTTAACCATTGCCAGATGCATATTAAGGAGAGTTTGTGCTAGCAACAGCAAATAAGGGTAATGCATAGCTGCAGGCAGAAAAAAACCTTTTCCATTCTAGCATAATGTGTGACAGAAAACCATAGCTCCCAATGAAGAGGGTTTGCAGTGTGTATAGTTTTTGTGTAAACCATCTGCAACCATTAGTATGTAACATCTTCACGTGACAAATAATAGCTGAGAATAATTGCAAGTTTATTTCCCCTTTCCAGAAATATACATTGCTTCACAGCTTCTCTGAACACACTCCCTTCCAGATTTTTATAGATGAACAATTAAAGAAGATAGGAGTCAACAATGAATAGTCAGGCTGCCAACAGGATTTTTCATCCACGACCCAACTTCAAAGACTTCCTATTAAAAATTATGAAGGGAAACTAAATAAACCCTCCACAAAACATTAAAAGGGCATAAAAATAAACACTATGTGGTGTTTCACACTGAAAGGCTATCAACATTTAGAGGAAGAGAGGGAACATGCATCTCCTTTTATGCCTGCCAAGTTAAGGAAGCTCAGTCAAGATGCTCAGACCACATCTTCCCATAAAAACAGGGCAGCACTGGATCTATAGGTACATCTTTTGTATAGCAGCTATGTCCCATTTCACCTATTAACAGAGCTGTAATTTACACCAAGTTCCTTCAGTTTGGCCCTTCTTTTTGAAGTCTAAAGTGACAAGTATTAGTCAAAGGACAAGAAACAATAGTGATATAAACCAGGGAGGGGGAACAAATGGCTCCAGGAGACAATTAAAAGGCCACAAGAATTCCAGGAGTAAGGACAGTAAGAGACTTAAGGCAGCAAACAACCTGATTTCCCTACAAAAATGAATCAAGTGACCAGCCAGACCCTTGACCCCTTCTCTTCCCACAGGCAGGAGCACCATGGTGGCAGATGCCATGGATTCTGTCAGCAGCCACAGCTAGTGTTGTAGTCACCACAAAAAGTGCTGTCCCTTGGGCATGCAGCAAATTCCACTTCCTGCACCCTGTCACCTGGGAGTTACCTGTCATAGGTCTCAGGATCCTGGAAAGAAGTCAAGCGGTTTTATAGATGTGGCATAAGCACAAACACCTTTCCTCCCCTCTCTCAGAATAAAAAAAGTTTATTGAAGTTTCCTCTCCAGCAGCTCTAGCATCCTCAACTCGGCTCTGGTTTGGGAGTTGGGACATGCTGCTGTCAGGTAGATTACAGAGTTATCATCAGAGTCATACAGAAACATTTGTAAAAATCTGAAAAAAAATTTAATGGGTATTGCATTAAAATACCAATCAAGTCACAAAAGGACTGGAAAGTTTAGTCACTGTGAGAATCACATTTGGAAAAAATTGCATTGTTTTCAAACACCCATCTCCCCTCCCCCAAAATAAAAATAAAAGAAAGATGAAAACATTCCTTTCAAAGGCATCACTGATCTGGGGGAAAAAATGCAAATGTTTAAAAAGAATCGTTATTCTACCTTCAGGTAACAGAAAAAAACCCAGATATGCACATTGATAAAAGCATAATCAGGAATCAACCAGTCCCTTAGATACCAAATGGTTTTTTAGTACTTGAACTAAAGGCTTAAATTTAAGGGCTTGATGCTGTATACACAACATTTGCTATAAGCTTTAACAAAATGCTAACGGTATACATTTCTTGTCAGATTAAAACCAGAGTATATCGTGACATAATTAAGGCTGAGGGACACCAAAGTTGTCTCTGGCCAACTGAGAAGCCATTAACGCCATACTGAATGATTTCCATCTAAGAGACAGAAAGAAAAGGGTGCTTTTTCTCCTTTGTGTTTAGCACTGGTGCCTAAACACCCATCACTGCCATTTATCACAACAACTCTGACTACTAAATGGTTAAATCAAACAACTGAAGTGGTAGGAGTTTAAAGTAGCAATGGTTCTGCAGTTCTGTGTTTCTTCTCTTCCTAACAGTCATTTATGCTACTTAACCTATTACATTTCTGACATTACAGATACATCCCAATTATACAATCATTACAAAGAAACATGGAAACAAATGCCAACAGACAGAAACATTTCTGTAGGCTGTCTAGAAAGAGAAATACCCTACTTAAGTTTATGGATGAAATCTGGACTCATGCTAATGGTAGTTCAATTGATTTCAACAGGGACAAGGGTTTGCTCCAACTCTTTTCTCATCATTTCAACAAGGTCCTCTGCAACTTGCACAGCTCTATTCTCGAGTCTGAAAGCCATGGGCCTGCCAAGCTGGCTGAAATGCCTTTACACACTCCAGCTGTCTCCCTCTACATACACAAGAAACTGAAAGGCCGAAGCATGCCATAACTTAACTCTGGTAAACTAAAAATGGAACAAAATACCAGTCTTCAATAAAGGTGATCCAATTTTTCTCCTTTGTAAATTCTGTCACCGGAGGGCCAGAAGCAGCTGTGGGGATCCCAACACAGGATGGACATGGACCTGTTGGAGTGAATCCAGAGGAGGCAACTAAGATGGTTAGAGGGATGGAGCACTTCTCCTATGAGGAAAGGCTGAGAGAATCGGTTTTGTTCAGGCTTTGGGGTGATCTAATTGTGGCCTTCCAGTACCTGAAGGGATCCTACGAGAACAATGGAGAGGGACTTTTTATAAGAGCATGTAGTGACAGGACAAGGGGAATGGATTCAAATTGAAAGAGGGTAGGTTTAGATTAGATACTAGGAAGAAGTTCTTTACTGTGGGGGTGGTGAGGCAGTGGAACAGATTGCCCAGAGAAGTTGTGGATGTCCCATCCCTGGAAGTGTTTAAGGCCAGGCTGGATGGAACTCTGAGCAGCCTGGTCTAGTAGAAGGTGTCCCTGTGACAGCAGGGGAGTTGAAACTAGATGACCTTTAAGATTCCTTCCAACCCAGGCCATTCTATGAACTTAGAGAAGACAACAGGCAATGAAATACAAGAAGATGACAGTTACATAAAACAAACACTTCTGGCTCTGTCACACACCACAGAAGCCAAAACCCACAAAATTTTTCAATTCGAGTAAAATAACAGATCAAATGTCAGTCACACAATTGAACTGCCTGAATTCACATGCATTTCAGAACCAGACATCCCCTACAAGTAAGTCGATGCATAAAAGTTGGGCTGGGTGTGGGCTGCAAAACCAGGGCTGAATGCCAGCCAGAGCCAGTTTCAGAACTGAGTTAATGGAGAGGGATGACAAAAGATTGTATGAGGGCAAATGCTGAAGGAAGCAGATCACTAAAAGGCTGTAAAGTTATTACAGCACTAATCTAACCCATCTCAGTAGGCTGCATGGCTGTGTATCAAAAGGGAACTGGATCCTACAGTTTGTCCAAATTATTTCAAGTTTTTCAGCTGTCCCTTGAAGCTAAAAATCTACATGTTTTTATAGATTAATTACTAACTAGCCTGAAAAAAAGAAGACTGGATAAGACGGCAGAAAAACCTGGAACCTACACCCCTCCATGCTCAACCAGCTTTTGCAGGACAGAGTATCTGCAGCTACTCACTAGCAACAGCATCAGCTGATACTCGTTTGCTGGGCACCTTCACTCCTCGAGTCCCTCCCTCCCTCTGAGATGGTAAAACGCCTGTTAAAGCAAAGTTAACCACCACCCTCAGCAGCCTAAACTGTTTTTTAACACTTAAGGCCTGCACAGAAATGTGTCATTGCTGTGTGTTCTCATGTTTTAATCATGCCTTGCCACCCCTCAGTCACACATGCTGACACAGGGCTCTCTTGTGCGGCTGTCTTTCAGCCACTGGAATAGCAGCTTCATTCTCAACTTCAGGAATATGAAATCCAAAATCAAGTTCTCCCTTCCCTCCTTTCATTTCATTTCATCCCCTACTTAGCTTACATAGAAACAAACGAAGGTTTCTCTTTTTCATCTTTTAGCCTTTTTTATGGGAATGTTTTTATTGATCTGTTTTGTTATTCAGAACTGTCAGATCTCCTGCCAAGCTATTCCTAAACCAAGACAGCCATCATTCACATCATCTTGCTCTCTGATTTCCTTTAGGACAGACACAGGAATAAACACCAGCTCCTTCCCTGACAGCCTGCAATCTGCCAACTCCAGTGCTACCAGCAGCCCTGCCACATGGGCTGACCATAACCCAGCCTTCAAGCTGGGCACAGACAGGCACGGTTTCCAGCAGGCCAATGCACCACTGTGACCCACCCCGAAGAGCAGCTTTGAAAAGCAAGGGAGTGCTACCCAGGAACAGACCCACCTGCATGGCTCACACCCATCTCTCAGGTGCAAAGCTGGCACTGTCCCTACATCTTCAGACTGGAGTAATGCTGGAAGGCTGAGAAGCACAGAATTAGGAGAGTAAGACTGACATATTTCAGAGACCCCTGTGATCTTGTGGACTGTTTAGAGACCACATTTGCCCTTGTAACTTTTCATGCAGCCAGAGTTCAAGCCCCTGCTTCTCTTCTTGTTGGGCACAGAAAATAAGTCTGTGAAAAAAATCGGCACAGTACTCTAAGAGAATGAATAATTTCCAATGCCAGGCAAGGTGGTTGGATGAGCCAGCAGAGAGGAAAAGAGAAAGAGAGGTGAGATGATAACTGAAAGACCTACTTTTTTTTTAGAAAAAGTCTCTATAGAAACCCTGAAGACATCTGATACAGCAATAAAGAGAAGCAGAGACTGAAAATAAGGGTCAGATGATATCAGACTCATGGCTGTTTTGGTTAGAACAAACACTGAAGTAGCAATATGGATTTCAAGGACCAAAAATTTTCTACAGCTATCTCAAGGACAAGTGTTCATAGGGATGAAAACCTTTTCATCCCAATCCTGGATACAATTATTCCTATGGTTTCTACGGCACTTCAGTTTTGGCTGGTTTTGAATGGCAGAGATCTCAAACCCACGCCTGTATCTGCATTCAAACCCAGAGACTGACGTTTTTAGGCAAAACCAACAACAAAAAACCCACTTCAGTATATGAGAAAGTATGCAAAGAGAGGAATTACAAAAGGGAAGAGGATTGAAAGGAAGCAAAATATTTAGTAGACTGATTTTTATAGCAAGCATAGTAAGAAAGCTATATAGTCTTAAAATGGAAAAGAAAAAACAGATTAGCTGCTTTTTAATATTAATGCTAGTAATTCTTCAACAGTTGCACAAATCCTCCAAAAATTATCATTCCCTTTGCAGCTAAGCTTCTGCAGTGCAATTGGAAAGGCTGCTGAGTCTCATGTGGCTGCACATTTAAGCTGTTCCCATTTCCACTCTCTTAAGAGAGACTAGAATGTCCTAATTCAGTTTAATAAAAAACACACTGGACTTGGGGGAGGGGAGAACAACGATGGCGTTGGGAGAGGAACTGAGCAATTTATCTACTTCAATGAAGTTTAAAAAAAAGGCAAAAAAAAAAAAAACCAACCCAAAAAACCAAACACCAAACCCAATGAACCCAACAGGAAAAACAAGAGGTGATCATCTCAGGAAAGTCTCTTGAAAAAGGGGGAGAAGAAAGGAGGAAGACAAACAATCAGAAGCATCTTTCTCTCCTTTTGATTTATGTAAAGAATATGTTCTGAGGCACTGGTAATTTAATGAAAACTTTTTTCCCCCCAAACTAACAGAATTCTGGTTGTTCAAGAAGAGGAGGTTGATTTCTAAATAAAGCCATTAACTGAATTTAGTTTAAGGAAGATAGAATTTCATGAGTTCCAAAAACACAAAGAAGATTGCTTCAACAAATCTGATTATCTCTGCTGTCACTGAATTGGTGTTACAGTTCCAAGGTACTCTGAAGGGTTTGGAGAACAGCAATTGAAGCAGGTATCACATTACTTCATAAAAATGGCAAACATAAAATGAGATGATCTCCTCACAATACTGATTAGAAATAAAAATAAAATACAATTGATTAAGGCCAGAAGGGCACTTGAATTGCATATTCCATGACTAAGCAACTAAAAAGCACACCAAAAACAGCACTAAAGGAGCTGATCACCTGTGATAAACACAGTACTTTTATTTTTTTTCATATTTGCTGATACTTTCCTGCGTATTTGATCAAGTGAAACTTGATTTGCAATCTCTTCAGCCAACCTGGGTTTACTGACTGCTTAAATGAGACAAATTGTAGTCCCTTCTGCCGAGTCTTACATCAAGGGCAATACTCTCAAACGCTTCCTTGAAAATAAACGTCCTATCATCAAAATTGTCTTCAACTTCGTATTTTAGTTTATTTCTATTACTGAACTGAGAGACTTGTTATTCCCCAGCAAGATCCTAGTTCTGCAGACATGAGAAAAACTTAGGACACAGAGGTCAGACCTCATTCAGTTACTGTATGTGGCTACATTACAACCTTTAGTCACTGCTGTTGATTTGGGGGAGAGGGGGAAATTTTCAAACATGAATCCATCAGCTACTGCTGTGACCGCAGCCATGATAAGCCTACAAATTTAGTTTAAGGTAAGCACCCTTGTGATGCACTTAAGCAGTTTCTTCCTGACCTCTCCAGTGTTTACCCTCTGAAGAGTGCGATGCGATTGCCTTTTTCTGTAACTGGAAATGCTCCGAAACAGTCAAAGAACATATGTTAGAATTTGCAAAAACAGGCAAGGAGGAAACATCCTGAGACAGATAAACAATCAAAAAACCCAAGCAAAAGTAGTAGTATGTGGAAAATAGCATATGGCTAAGCTTGCAGTGGGGAGGGAACAGCTATTTTGAGCCTGGTGTCTCCCCCAAAGGAGAGAGTTTTGAGAAATGCAGCTGCAGGACGCTCTGAAATGTCCATCCCTTTCAAATACACCATTTTGGTACCTAGCAAGGGAGCCAAGTCAAATCCAACAGGTAAAAAACCTGACCACCATGGCTGCTGCTTCTTTTTCTTCTTAATATCCTTTTGCTTGTATGAGACAATATAGCCAAAGCAGTCCTTTAAGATGTAACTGTGTGTTTATCTTCTGTGTCATACATATTGTGAAACACAGAACAATATTTTACTAGATACACAGCCAACAAAACTAACCAGATCTGAGAAGTCTAACAATAAATTCACAGGGACTCAGAAGCCCAAATTTTGAAAAACAGTCAAAAAACACTGAATCTTCATTAAACAAGACAGCCTTCGAAAAACTGGACACACGATGCTCTGACAATTACCTGGTTTTTGAGGATTTGTGAGATTCTTGTATCTTCTTGTGCTGTCTTTGCCATAACATTTCATGCTGCTTTCATTCTGTGATCTCCAAGTGACGTATCTAAACAAAGCAAAAGAATGGAAATTAGTTTTTCCCCACATGTGACTCTCTTTCAGCACCAGCTTTCTCCAAAGCATGAGCAGATTTGTGACAATGAGCTTCCTATTGCAACACAACAAAATACTAACTTCTATCCAACACAGTATCTCCAGGTTACTCTATGCTTTCAGTTACTATGGCAGAGGGCAACTATCAGCACTATAACTCCTTTAAAGAACAACCAAGAACCACTTTCCCTTATTGATTGTGAGAGACTGCTTTGTTGTCAAATCTCTGGGATTGATACATCCACAGACCTTCAAATTACAGACTGAAATACAAGCAAGTGAATCTTTTCTTCTTACTCAGCTTGGTGCCTACTGCAAAATGAGGAATGGGTTGTTGATGCAATAAATAAAACAACATCTTGTGTCTATCGCAGAGACCATAAAGATTTCACAGCACCTCATGCTGCTTTGACAGAACCCAGAAGCAGGGTAGATGCTCTCCCTGAGAGGAGATTTGCTGGCCCAGAGCTTGCAACCCACATGACAAGTATCACACAAACAAGAGCAGGTACAGCAACCAGGAAGGGAGGGATTAATGAAAGTCAAAGATGTGGGAGATACAATCAGGCTGTCACCCAGTGCAGAAGAGATATCTAGACAAGGCATCTTAAATTATCTAAATGAAAACAACACATTTGTTTTTGTCAATGCTGCTGCCGAGATGGCTTTGAGGGAAGGCCCTCAGCACCTGAGGGTGTTAAGGAGGCTGGCTGAAATCATTGCAAGGCCACTCTACATTATCTTTGAGAAGTCAAGTGGATTGGGGGACACCCCAAAAGACTGGAAGGTGGCTAATGCCACCCCATCTACAAGAAGAGCTTAAAGAGGGACCTAAGAAATTATAAGCCCATCAGCCATACTTCAGTTCCTGGGAAAGTTACAGAACAAATCCTGCAGGAGGTTATCACAAATCAAATGAAGCACATGATTGGGAAAAGCCTGGATTCACCAAGGGCAAAGTGACACAAGTGTGGGTCCCCCAACACAGAGCTCACTGCTGTTTAATACCTCCATAAGTAATCTGGAAGATGGAATCATGTGTACGCTGATAAAGTTTGCCAATGATACCAAATTAAGTGGGGCAGCAGACACTTCAGGAGGAAGAGTCACCCTGCAGGAAGACCTGGATAGGCTGGAAGAGTGAGCTAACAAGAACCTTACAGAGTACAACAAAAACATCCGAGGTCTTCCTGATTGGACCAGATGGTCCTTGAGGTGCCTTGCAACCTGGTATTCTATGATTCTGTGAAACAGGCCTGGAAACTCAGTGTGCAACTCACAGCTCACTGATACCAGTGGAAAACTATTCATCTGCATTGAGCCCTGCTGGGTTTTGGAAAGTCATTCCAGGCTTAAGAAGCAAGTGCAGAAATGACCATAGATAACCTCAGTGACATCAACCAACATTTACTTCCTCTCACCATCACGCTACATTCACATGTTAAAAAAATTCTTTTAAAATCTCTGATAATGGGTCCCAAGCACTGTGATGCTGCCCCATACAGGAAGAATCCACCTCCCAAGTCCAGCAGATCCTTGCACAGAACAAATGCCCTCCCTTAGTTATCCAGCAAGGTGGGGAGACGAACCCAAACAACTCACTTGTCCTGCCCAACACCAGTCTCTGCTTCCCTCTTCATCTTCCCCCAAGCCGACAGAAAACAGCACAGCACAATCCAGACATCAACCCATCAAAGCATCAACACTGTGAGAGACAGCGGAGCCCCTCACAAAGCCTGACCTGCCTAAAATGTCTTTCTTTAAGAGAACACCTTGGCTGATGGTAAATGCTCGCAGCATCACAGGGATTTTCTTGGATCTAAGTGAGTTTTTGATTACAACATTATCATGTTGAGCCCCAGTAACTAAAACGTGTGTGCACCCGTATCCTGCAACAATTTTGTGTCTAAATGCTGCATGTCCTCACACACAAACCATTCATCACCCGCTTGCATCCTGTCTACTCACAACTTTTCTAAGCAAATCCACGAATCTGCCTCTTTGTTGAAATAAGGTTTTAATAAACTCACATGTACTTAATGCTTTATCTGACTTGGTTTTCACACTGCTATTTAAACACCTCTAGGTTTGTAACAGGCATATTGAATATTATAGTTGACTAAAAGTTGAGTACCATTTGTTTGTAAGAAGAAATACTCAGACACACAGAGAAAACCTGAGAGTAACATCAGTGGAGCCAAGAGGGAAAACGTTGGGGTTTTTTGCCTCCGTTTCACACAGCTATTTAGAACCTGCCAATATATTTAAATTTAATTTTAAAAAAGAACTGCTACATCATGAGCCATGACCAAAGTCACAATATATAGTTTAGCTTTCTTTTTCATTTATCCATCTGCTCTGAACAAACGATGCTACTATTAAGCCTAAAAATGCCAAAATATTCTGCAGACAAACCATTCCTCGCCATTTCCTACAGAGGCCAGGCTGATGGACAGTGGGAAAAACAACTGAAATAGCCAGGAAAACCCTTTTCTGTTTTTCATATTTGTTCTGGCTGCTTTTCCCACTATATCACTTTCATCATTAGAGCTACGAAACAACCCATATGCAGGGCTACAGAAATTATCAGACACCTGCAAAGGTCTCACACATAGTAACACAGTTAAAAAGTAAAACTTTGGACATTTTAGACCCAGAGGTAGTGAACTGATGACTGATAAATACTGAAAACAGTCCAAACATAATTAATGCGGGACCAAACACTGCAGATGCACATCAAATTGACAAATGAGATTTTAATTCTTTCCATCAAATTTTAATCACCATCTCATTTTTTAAGGTTCAGAGAAAGCCATCTAACTTTATATTCCTTTGCCATATTCTTCAGTTTCACTTCCATCCCAGCCCCTAGATTTTGCATGCAAACAAAGCACAATAAGGAGGGGTTGAGAAGTGAAGCCTACAGCAACATTACAAATTAAGAGCTAAGTCAGAGATCAGCTATCCCATATAGACAATATAAATTTTCAGTCTCTCCTCATTAGGACTGATGACGCTGTTGGAAAACAAGGAGCACATAATACCTTTTATGGGAATGTAAAGCACAGATGAATTAGCAGAAAGAGAATGCAGCTGAATCAATTTCTCATCTCAAGATAGTAATTGAGGCAATTTCTTGAACTTTACTAAGCTTGTAACATATTGATCAGCAAAGCTTCACACTGCAAGTTTAAGTAGGTATTTTCCCAGGAAAAAAATGGAGGATGGCAGTAGAACTCTACACATCACACCAAAGAGAGGGATTTTTTCCAGTCATGCTACACTTCAGAAAATCAAAGATTCCACGTGCTTGTATGTTATTGCAACACACAAGAGGAACATTTCTAGATGAAAGCTGAATTAGTCCTGCAGGAGCCTTCACAAAGCAAATTTAGTGACAGGACAGGGGGAATGGTTTCTAACTGAAAGTGAGTAGGTTTAGATTAGATATTGGGAAGAAATTCTTTTTTCTGTGAGGCTCTTGCACAGGTTGCCCGGAGAATCTGTGGCTGCTGCATTCCTGGAAGTGTTCAAGGCCAGGCTGGATGGAGCTCTGAGCAACCTGGCTTAGTGGGAGGTGTCCTGCCCATGGCAGGCAGGTTGGAACTGGACGGTCTTTAAGGTCCCTTCCAACAGAAATCATTCTAGGATTTTGTGATTCTACAGTTTACTTCAATGGCATTAACTTCTGAATCTTTTGACATCAAGAACTTAACCAAGGTGTTACAACTAGGAACTCAGCCTTCCTGTAGATCACCAGAGCATCCAAAACATGATTCTGAGAACAGACCAAAGGGAAAAAAAAATCATAGTATCAAAGAGCATCTTCTTATCTAAATTGCTTGGTTATGATTAAATAACATTTAATTATTTTTGGAGCAGGAAAGGGAAAAGTTAGCCATCTTAAGATAAGAAACGTAAGAACAACAGAGTAGGTGCATTAAATAAGCAATACCAACAAAGACTGTAATAGCAACTGGCTAAATCAGCAACAAAATAGTTACCAGTACCAGAATTATCATCATCAATCATATACCATTACTTTGGTTCACTTAACACAACTATATCTGAGCAGAGTCTTTCCTCACATGCTGGAAATCCTCTCTTAATCATCAGCCTCACAAATTTGTTCTCTTTCCCTGGTCCCTGTTCAGCTTCTTGCTTGCACCTTCTCAGAAAAACTCTAGGAATTCAAATTCTCCTCTAAGGACAGGATTCTCCATGCATGCATAATTATTTTTACGTGCTCACTTCTACATCTTTGAAATGCTTCAGGAATACTGCATGACATTTATGTTCAGAGAAAATGGCTTAGACAAATGGAGCATCTTACAGATGAGATGCTATTCCACAGACAGATTACGAATTCCAAAATTTATCAGTTTTTCATCTGTAGGGTCCAAGGCTTCAGATAACACACCCAGTACAACGTGAGATTATGTTTGAAGTGTCTTTGACTTGAGCTACTCGTCAGCTTCATCCCAGTCACATAAAGCAAATGGGTGCTCACATGAGAGGAGACCACCAGCTACACTACAGGCACAGCACAGAAGGTGCCTCCCTTGGCAGCTGCATCAAGCGACTGCTCTCTGGCACTGGCTAGAATGTAACCCAGCGCCCTCAAGCAGGGCTCAGCTGGGCCACCCAGAGGAAAATCCTCTACCTCCTGTAGAAAATCCTCTACCTCCTACCCCATGATGATCTCTTGCCCTCTCCATACTGAATGCAGGGAGCAACTCAGCTGGCAGTACAAGTGCCCCAGAGCTGCTGCAGAACCCATCACTGTCCCCTTCACAGCTCTCCTGTGCTTGTCTCCTGCTCATCTCCTTGGAAGGACAGGAGACGCTCACTCCCCATCTCTTTCTTTGTGACATTCATCATTTTCAGAGGCCTCCTTCCAGACCAAGGGCTCCTGGTGGCTTTTTGTCACCCCATACTTTGGACTTTTCCTCTTTTTTACAACACTTTGTGAGCTGGGGGAGGTGAAATGGGAGACAGGGAGGACTAGAGCCGCATATGGTATTGAAGACAGGGGAGCACCACACATTTACACAGCGGTACGCTCATGCTTTCTATTTTGTTCTCTGTTCCTTCACTAACGACTACTGACACCCGTTTTGTCTATCATTTCGCTGCCATTTTTACAGGACAACCAGTAAGTCTCCTTCCAGAGGAGTCAACATGGGATGCAGCACTCATCAGGCATGCACTGCATTGTGACTGCCCTCCTCCTCCTACTTGCATTGCGACTGCCCTCCTCCTCCTACTTGCATTGCTTTCGTTTATCTATAAGCAATTTCCTCCAGCATTTTATCATCCAATCACTCAGTACAAGGAGTTCTGCAACACATTTCATCCAGCCCTTCTTTTCGTTATTCTTAATACCTCGAGCCCACACTCTTGCAAAATTTCAGTTTCTTACTTAAAACTATGAGGTGACTAAAACTGTTCAAACAAAATCATTGCCAAGAATGACATCAATAAACAACTCTGCTTCCTCGAAAAAACCTCAAACTATTCTTTCCCTTTGCAAAATTACTGCAAAACTGCCACTCTCCTAAAAGAAATTCCCCAGTCACTTAAAAAACCCCCAAAATTCGAAGTGGGTACTTGCCATAATAAGCTTTAGCCCTAATTGTTCCAACTTGGCAGAGCTGGGAACACATCAAAGCAAGATCTTCTGTCAACAGCCTGATAACCTGATGTTGGGACCTCTTGTGCCATACTAACATGCCAACCCGGCCCTAAGTAGATGGAGCAGGAGGCTCCACAGCTCAGCAAACAGCACTATGAGACAAAAAAAACCCCCCCAACCTCAAACAAATAAGCAGACAAACCTAAAAGTCTAACAGCTACTTCTTGGCTCCAGATCTTCCCTGCAGAAGGTAGGTGGGGGAAAAAAAAACCCCAACCCATCCCACCCCTCTGCAGACTGACTCCTATGCAGTGCCAAGAATATTTTGAAAGACACAAAATGTATAATAACTTTTCAACTGAATATTAATTTCTGAATTGAAGGGAAACATCTTAAGGGTGAGTGGGTGTAAGAAATGATTCCTCCTCGGCACTGCTGCGCTATTTATTAAAGGCTGTGAATACCCATAAGAATTCAGCTTTGGCCTTTGCACTGTACACTAACAAGCTTAGTTTACTGACATTCACAAAGCAGATGAAGCTCTGCTTCAAATGATCCCTTTGAAAGAGACAATTAACAGACAACTGGAGATTGGATGACCATCAGAGCTAATTAAATTCTTAAGTCCTGTTTGTATTTTTATCCACATTTTTCCCACCATTCTTGTTGAGCAGGGAAATGGGTTGGCTTGGAAAGCTGAGGGAACGAAAGTGTGCCTTTCCCACACCCCCATTCCCTTCCAGTTACAGATCTGTTTGGAACAAAACTTGAGACATGAAATCAATGCAGCCAGTGGTGGAATTCATCTTATTGTGACAGAAATATTCCATTTTCCCTAGCTTATATTTTAAATTGCTTTCTGATATACCAGGTTATTTTTTTTAGCTTCTTTCGTTCCTTACATAATTAAATGCCATGCCATTCAGCTTTTACAATTACTTTTACCGTTTTCAGAAGAACATTTCTCAACTTTCTATGAAGAATTTATTCCCCACAAGCTCCACTGACTATTTTCTTCTTCATTACATTAAAAGCTCTTAGCCATCCCTGCAGTAATCTTCACCCTTACACAGACTTTCCTGTAGGGTGGGTATTATTTGCCAATCCTCAGTTTCCTTTCTGAGTATTCCACATGACCAGCACAGAAGCGAGGAAAGGGCAGTGCTTTTTAGTACCTCGGTGCCTTCAGCTTGCAAGCCAAGGAAGAGGGGCTAGGCACCATTCATGGATACTTTTTTGTAACAAATTAAGATTTTACACTTAATATTCGCGAATATAACAACACTGCTCCGAAAAGGTCTCCTAGCTAAGCTATGAATGTTTCACCCATTTACGAGCCAGGTACAGATACGCAGCCTCTGAAACCTTGAGTACTGGCTTCTACAATTCCTCTTAAAAGGCCACCTCAGTTTTGGAGCAGGCATGCTCCCAGCCCTGTAATTTCATGTTCAAGGTACTGCCCACACTCAATGCAGGTCCAGCTGCACAACACTCTCTCCAGTTTGCCAACTTGTGACAAAGCACACAGAAAACCTTAAAGAGGTGCTTTATTGATATAGAAGTGACAAAGTAAACACATATCATTCAACAAGGACCAAGTTCATCCTGCTTAACGCTGATTTAAGAGAAATATAAACAAACCCCCACAGATTAGAGTAATACCTCCCTTTTTGGGCAGGCTAATGATAATTATTTGGCTAGAGGGGGTTTATTTGTTTCAGTTGGTTTTGCGGTTTTGTTTGGGGTTTTTTTGTGAACAACTTGGGGGGTCGGGTGGGAAGAGAAGAACTGAAGAGTACTGTGAGAAAAGGGTCTTTTAAACAATTTAACAGCTAAAGCTTGATTTCTGACCAAGCTGCCATCTTGCTTCTTAGTAGAACAGGAGGAAGGTGTTTCCAGCAAGTGCCTACCAAACACCAGGGAAGAAACCTGCTCTATAGCAGGCACAGTAGACCACCATGGCATGTTCTCTTGTGAATTATAAGTCAGAAACACTTTGAAGATGATGATAAACTTTCTTGTCATCTATGTCTCTGTCTTACCAGCTGACCATGAAATCCCTCAGAATTACTGAAATGCTACCAAGCATCATGCCTGCAACTGAAAGCAATGTATGCCTGACGTTTTCATACCATTTTCAACTCTATCACAGATAGAGCTTGAATTATTGTCCCAGGCAATTCAAGGCAACAGGCTCTGCCCACATTTCCCCATGATCCCACTGGCACCCTGGCACAATGTTTTGCATGAAGGTGAAGGAACTGGGGACTCTACAAGAGGATAATGTCTCATTTCAATCAAATCCCAATTTTGTCTGAGGTCACCATGACCTGACTCTAGCATGAATTATGCATAATCATCCTCCAAGCAAGTGGAACTGTGCCAACTGAACATCATTAAGTTTTGGTTGCTAGGAGGTTACAGTGGACATATTCTCAAGCCCTGTTTACTTGGGCCATTGAGGTTTCCTCTCTGGAATAACCTTCCACAGCCTGCCACTAGTTTATCTCTCCTTGAGACATCGGACTACAGCTAAACTCCATGATTTCCCATCTGCTGTCATTCAGAGAACTCTTTATGAATTATCTCCCCATGTAGTCTGCAAAAGACCTCTGACACCTTCAGAGCAAGCTCCTACCTTTAAACAAACCAGATAACACAGCACAAACCCTGTTCAGAGGAGTCCTGCATTCAGACACGCTGCCCAGGTACCAAGTCCTGCCTCTCAAACCCCACAAGCCAGCACAGCTGTAGCACTGGGTCAGGCCGGCTAACTAGGCCGAGGAGCCCCAAGGAGAGCCAAATAATGAACCACACCGAGACGGCAGACCGAGAGGGCAGAAAGAGAGAGAGGACAGAACGCTCTGCCTTTATTTATATGTTTTTACAAATCACCGTGGATTGGAGGTAGAAATCAACACCTCTTAATTCACTGGCCAAAGTACCTGTCTATCATATTTCTCCACCCAGTATACTGGAATTATAAACATAGGAAGAGCATAGATAATTGCTAAGAAACCATGGCCATGTTTACAGAAAAAGAGTATGAGAAAAATTTACAGAAAGAAAAACACTGCAAAACTCAAAACTCAGGGCAACATCCAGCAGACAGAACCTCAGCACCATTCCACAGAGCTTGCCTTAACTTTTCAGTCCATTCTCTATCCCTAAAAGACTTATCTCAATGGACATACAGTATTTTTACATCAACATTTAATATCAATTGTTTTACATGGACATTAAGTTTCAGAGTGTGCTATCTGGAAATCTTGGCTTCTCTGCATCATACTTTTAAAGACTTACCCTCTAATTCTCCTAACAGTTTGTAGGAGATGGATTTCCGTCTTCTGATTTAGGAACACATAAACAGATTTTTCATGGTTATCTTAGCTAGGATTGGACTTGGACTACTTATTTATTGCATTGTTTACATGTACTGTGAGCCACCCGATGAGGAAATGCAGAAATAAAACCAACCTCCTCCTTTAGACCACATCATTTCTGACACCATTTCTACTCAGAGATCAGCTCAAGTTTTGTTTGTTTTACGAAGAAAGAAAGTAAGCAAAAACAGACTTCAGTTTTTCATCATTTACTGAACCTATGGCATACCAGGCTCATTTATCATCAGGCCTTAGACTCAAGCTGAAATGCTAATTACAGACACAAAGAAAAGGTAATGCTTTTCCAATAATTAGTAGGCAAGCAATTCTCCAAACAGTGTTATCAGATTTATCACAGAATTCTGGAAAGAAGATGGTGATGCTGACACACCGGTGGTTTCCCTTCTCTTCACTTTTCATTTATAACGGATTCAAACCTCTGGATTATCTACTCGAGACATCTGACTGGTAAAGTTATTTGTAACTCTGAGCAGCATGGATGTTCCCCATTGAAGCACCCTTGGGAACTGCCCAAGCAACAGTGGCTACAAGCAGTATGACCAGAGGATTGAGAAATAATGTCATGGACTTCAGACATTTTTAGTTATTGACTGTGGACTTCATGACTGAAAAATGCAACCAAAAATGCCATTTCTAACAACTCTCATCACTGCAAACACCAGATAACATAACTAGGAGCTGTAGAATGGGAGTGAAGAGGGATTGTGAGTTCATTTAAAAAACAGCTAGAACAGGAGGTAAAAACAACTTCAGCAGAACTGAAAGGTGAGAGACATTGAAGTGTGCTGATCAAATCAGAAGCAAAAGCAGCTCAGGCAATACCAACCAGACCTCAGCAGGCAGAGCTTCAGCTCCCCTCACCCAGAGTAAGGAGCTTTGGGATCTCCCCAAAGCTCCAACACAGCCAGACAGAGGGAAGGTGTAGCAGGGACACAAGCCTCCCAGGAAGCCCAGCCATGGTGACGCCCATTCCCGCTCTGAAAGCACGGTGGCACACTGCGAGAGGGAAGGCTGGTGCTGCCACTGTGTGGCCTGCAGGTCCTGAAGAGATGCTGAGCCTTGTCCTTGCTTGCCTGCACTTAGCTCCAATGGCACACCAGCACTCATGCTAAGGAAACACCATTACTCCTCTTGGCCAAACCTTGAACTTCGGTGCAGGCTGCAAAACTTGTACAGCGCAAGGGCGTTCCAAACAGCCTTCCCCCAAGACTACACTCAGAGGAGGAAAGCTCCAACCTGCATGAGTGTTAGGTAGATGTTCAACAGCAGCCTCATCTGATAAAGATTTCAAGCAGAGACCTTCCAGGTAGGGTTACAAGATTATTAAAGGATTTTCCCCTATGTATGAACAACCCTACATTTGTTCCTGTATCTTGAAATGGAGAATTCTTATTACTGTGCTTCAGTTAAAAGACAGTGAGAACGGATAACATATAATGAAGGTACCGCACATATGATTTAAAGTTGCCTCTGAATACCTAATACACGAAGATTTGTTTTCCTTTAGATGCCAAGAATCAGGCTAGAACAACAGTAATATGATTTTGGCTTGTACAAAACCATGTTTTATTTTTTTAATAGGCAATGGTCCTACCTAAAAAATTTTATTTTAAATTCAATTGTCCTTATGGGAGATTTGAAGACAAGCCTCCTGGAAAAGCAGTAACCGCACAAGACAAAAGACAATCAAGATCACTGTTTCTATCATGTGCTCAGCATTTCTGGACTGCAGATTCAGGCTGCAAGAAAGTCTGCATCAGATGCTCTACCATGTAACAACAGCATGAATATCTAAATCTTTGAAAAGTGAAGAGTTTCATTAAGTCTCATTTTTTAAAAAAAATTTATTTTATTATTTAAATATTGAGAATCCCAGTATAGATTTGATTTTCATTTTAGTTTTTTACAGGGTATTGCCTTGGAGGAAGACCATTTCACAGAAAAATCTTACGGCATTTCTTACCTCATCTTCCCCTTCATTAATGTCTCTGGTAATGCAGGATTCAGATCAGTCTATGCAGTCTCATGTTATCCTACTGGTATATTTTCCAGTAATGCCTAGCTATGTCAAATGCTGCATCTATTTCCATTTTCTACATTAGTTTTAGCCAGTGGCCTGATTTCCACTGGGATAGAATTAATTTTCTTTCTGGTAGCTGGTACAGTGCTGTGTTTTGGATTTATGATGAGAGGGAGTATCATCCCTCATGTTTTACTTGTTGCTAAGTAGTGCTTGCTCTTCGTCAAGGACTCTTCAGTTTTACATGCTATGCCAGCAAAGAGGTGCACACGAAGCTGGTGGGGAGCACAGCCAGGACAGCTGACCTGAACTGGCCAAAGGGATATTCCATACCACAGAACATCATGCCCAGTGTACACACTGGGGGGGAGGACTGTGCTCAGGGAGTAGGTGGGGAGCAACTGTGTTGTGCAACACTTGTTCTCTCTTTTTGTTATCTCCCTTTTCCTTACAGCTATTATTATTTTATTTTACTTTCTTTGAATTATTTAACTGTTCTTATCTCAAGCCATGGGTTTTACCTTTTCTGATTCTCCTCCCCATCCCACCGCGGTGTGGCTGCATGGTACTTAGTTGCTGGCTGGGGTTAAGCCATGCCACCAAGTCTAGATTCAAGAGTGGACTGAAATTCCCTTGCACACTGAAAGTTTCAGTTGCAATCTCATTAACTCTAGAGTGCTCTCCTGCAGAACCCTCCCTGAGTTCTGCAAGGCTAAATGGTCTTAATAGGCCAATTGCAATGCCCTGTTCCTTCGAGATCCTCCTGTACTTTTCCAGAAGAGAGATGGCATGAAGTCATCTTTCTTCACAGAGGCCTTGAATTATCAAACTTTTCTGACACTTTCCAAAGCCCTGCAAGTGTGAGCCATCATTTCACAGTGACCTTCTGACACACAGATAACATTTTCTTCTCAAAAACTGTTACAGTGGTTTTGCACAATACAAACACCTGCTGAAAACAGAGGAATGCTGGTCTGGTGTACCTTACTTCCAGTCAGCTCCAGCCTCCTCTTTTTGCCCCTGGGGTACCAGCAGAAGCCACAACCCAGAAGTGCTTTCCTTCCCCACAAAAACATCAAGAGCTGATGATGAATGGAGAAAATCTTTCTGTGTTTGTGAAAGAAGAAAAACACCTCTCTGGTACTCTGTGCCCAGGCAGTGCTGAGGGCAGCTGGTCATGCCTCTCTACATTGATCAGAAAACCACAGTACAACTACATAGCATAGTCCTGGAAATCCATTTGATAAATGATTATGTCCTGATTTCCAATAGATACACCTGTTCCTGTCAGGAAAACCTCAAGATGCGATTCTGATGATTTACTCGTTAGTGTGAGCTATGAAGTCCTGAACTGAAAAATAGTTCTTACAGTAAAACATACATGACTAGTAATTTTCTATGGACAACACAGGACTGACTACTTAAGACAAAATCCTGAGATGGACAGACCTTAGGCCTGTCTAATCTGAGGTTTCTGGTGAGTCTGGCGAGAAACAGAAGGTTTGGGAATCCTCATAGGTGTCCATCCTTTTCAAAGCACAAACATCAAGTGCAGTCAGTACAACTTCTCCAGTGGTCACAGATATGCAGTTTCACTCCACAGTCTGTGCTTGATGACTACTTTTACATCTTTATGGGCTTACACAGTCCATTCAACCTGAGTGGAAAATGGTAGCATAACTCTGTGGACATGACTTTACTGGTCTGATGTCTCAGGTTTAGATCTTTCACACCAGCACAAAAATGGTGTATTTTATATGCCCACAATAACAGAACATTGACTCAGCAAGAAGTTTCTGGTTCATTTTACCTGAACAATTTCATATATTTTAAATCACCATCACCTACTTCTTCCAGATCTCATTTCTGTTTCTCAGCTTCAATAGGCACTTAACAACAAGATGATGCTCAATAAAAATAGAATCTTTGGCAAGACTTGGGCAAGTAGGCTCATTTCCATTTCAGTTTTAGCCATTTCCTCAAATGGATAAATTGCCTCAGTTATTATCAGAAGGCACTTGCCCTGGACTTGAGAATGTCACAATTTCCAGTGAGTTCCTGTCTCTTGGAAGGTCCCACACTGAAAGACTTTAGCTAAGATGGGAAATCCTAACATAATTCAGGATTTTGACTCCATCCCAATGCCTAAAGGACCACTGCAGACAACCAGTTCTAGGCTCACAGGGCTGGTAGCATCTGTTTTGTTTCTAATAAGCAGGGTAAGCAAAGACCCTCACAGCTCCCACTTCTAAATCTGGTGAAGTAGCAAGAAAAGAGTTCTTGCCTTCCCCATCAGGTGCTTTAGAAGCAAAAAAAAGAAAGAATCATCATCCATGTGAATCAAATAACTTGCAGGATGATTCATGGCTGTCATATCTGAACAAAAAATTACCCCGTCAATATGCTGAATTAAAAAAAAATTACACTGCAGATGATTAGAGCAAAATGCATGAGGAATATTATGGATTCTGAACCTTAAGAATGGATGACAGACTCACTGCATCTCCTTAACATTGGGGAAAAAAAGAAATCTCTTTGGTGGCATAGCACCAGCCTTTGCAAAAAGGGTAAAAATAACATGCAGCACAAGAGAGAGGAATCCAACACATTAGGTAATCTGTGATGAGAACTCTACGAATAAAGTAGATAATACCGAACTAGTTAACTAAAAAATCATCCCAAAACAGCCATTTACAGATCAAAAGAATACCTCCGTGTTTCAAATTAACAACCAACTGGACTGACATGTATTTACTGTTTAAAAATAAGTGAAGAACCAGATACACAAAATGATCTGAATTTGCCCACCCTCTTAGACACACTGGGTTTTAACATTTACAGAGTACCGAAGCAAACACCCCATCACTTTTATCTGGATTTGATGTTGCACTTGGCACAAAACTTTCGTATTCAGAAAGAGACTTGGCTTGACAGTAGATGGAGTATTCCATTAAAACATGAGTGGCAACATGTACCCGCCCTCCCAGTCAAACGCAGAAAATCACTTCTCAGTAATATCTGCTTGTAGATCACAAGATGCTCACACCAAGCTTACCCACTAAATATTTTTCCTTACTCTTGTCCAAAACTGTTCTTCTTCATAAGTAAATTCTGTAACTAAAAAAAAAATTGAAGAGAAAGAAAGAAAGAAACAAAGAAAAAAACCCCACAAACAAACAAACAAACACCCCCCCCCAAAAAAAAAAACCCCAAAAAACCCCAAACAAACAAGTATTCTTCCAAGCACTGTTCATTTATCCAGAAAAGTGTACAGAAACACTAACAGCAAGAAGTGACTATTTCAAGTGAAGGGTAACTAGGAAGAAGAGAAGCTTGGTTCACTTTATAAAAAAAGATATGCGGTAATATTTAAAAAAGAAAAAAAAGAGAAAAAGCAGAGGATACATTAATTATAATGGTTCTGTGGTTCTCTTGGATTTCAATTAGAAACCACTTTATTTACAGCTCTTGGCTCAGCAGCAGGCAACCCAAGGAGAACATTATTTATGGTGCAGTTTCTAATGCAAATAAAAGTAAAGGCAACCCTAGAGTGGTTTGCTAACTTATATAATGAGACAGGAAACAAATGGTACAAGTGAATAATGCTCATGTCAAATGCATTCAGGAAGACCACAGGACTCAAATAATAAATTCTTTGACAAGTACCTTTACCTCAAAGAACTATCTAACACAGTTCTTTTTTTTTTCTATAAATATATAAACGCTTTCTCCTAAGATCTCATTTTAATAATAATTTAAATCTACATTCCATAAAAATAAAAAGTTTAACTCATTCACTCCACCCCCAAAACAAGAAGTGACCACTAGAGATAGAAATTTGTCTTTTCTGCTCAGAAAGATCACATTTACTAACTTCAACCAAAGTGAAGAGCAGTTCTAAGAGGCAAAGCTGGGGTTCAACGGGCTCACAAAGACTCAGACCACATTATTTCTCCCCATTTCCCTTCACAGAGGACCCTGTCTAGCAGCCTTGTCCAATCTGTTACACTTTTATTCAAAATATAACATCACAGGGGAAAATTCCTACAGCCATTTTTTATTTCATTTTTAAAATGGAAACAAAATAAATTTTGCCTGGTTTAACAGCACTTTTCCAAATTGTTCCAGATACAGAATTTTCTATCTTTTCAAATTCACAGGGTTGTGTCAAACACTTGCATGCCCTCTCAAATGCTACTCCCCTCCCTGGCTTGTTGGTTCACTTAGGAAAGAACCACCTGCATTTTGGGCTACCATTCGGCAGAACATTTTGAAGCAGTTTCTAATGCCACAGAAAATGCCTATCAGCAGCATCTGCCAGCATCACAGGAGGGATCTACCTGTATACAGATGCTCATATGCTAGTGAGCGCTTCAGTGAAAGGAGTAAGAGATGTGTGTTACTTTTTGCAACCCATTTGACTACAGGCAGTTTCAATCTGTATTTTGCTCTTAACAAAGAGAAGATTCTAGAGACAATCTTGAATTGCTGTCATTTACAAAGGCCTGCATTTGGAAGAGCAAGAAATGCATTTTTATTTCTTTAAGATGTAGCATTCCTTCAAGTCTGTAAAAAACACTTTGCACTGGACAAACTATTTAAACAGGTCTTCTGACCAATGCCTTCATTATCACCCTCGAAAGATGCCCTACCTGGTAACTGTGGGTACAACTGTGCAACTGATACCACCAACAATTTGGTTGGCTCATGTCTCCAGGTTTCTGATACAGCCAGTATAAAAAATGAGGAGAAAGCAAAAAAAAAAAAAAAAAAAAAAAAAAAACAAAAAAACATTTCCAGAAGATAATGTGACCAGAGCACTGAAATTCAGTTTCTGCTGCATTTCTGCCCTAAAAAAAAGACCCTTTGTCTCTACTGACTGCAAGGACAAGTCAGGTGTCCGAGGAAATTAGCCGGTCCAATCAGAAGCTTAAACTTAGGACAATCTGAACATTCCATTATTGATACTTCTGTCTTTTGAAATAAACTGCAACAGCAGTAAGTTCAGTTAAGCCTTTTTTACACCTAGCCATTATCAGTGTGTTAGGGGCATCATCTCATTTGCAGAGGGGCTACAGCACATCGTTAATGAAGACAAGGTTACAGGAAGGCAGGCTGGGATGAGGCAGATGCAAGTGGTACAAAACACGGAGGAGGGAAAACTCACTGCAAGGCAAACATCAAAGATTCAGTACTGTCCTGTTGTTATGCTAGAGAACCACAAGAAAGCCACCTCTGGAATTGTACCTAACACCAAACCACACCAAACCCACCTACCCATGCAGCTGAGAGGCCCCAGACACATAGAGCTGCCCACCCACGGCAAACCACCTCAAGAAGCACCTCAGTCAGAACGGCCGCAGAATGCACCAATGTGCCACACATGCCGCCAGGCCACCACGGCAGCCAAAGCCATGGCATGTAGCGAATGCCCCAGGTGTACCACGGACAAGCCACCGACCAGCCGGCCCTTCCCAATGCACAGCATGGCGAGGAAAAAAATTTATGAGGCTCTCAGCAGCCCTTAAAACTGCTGTCATGTCTGAAAAAAAAAATCCCAACACACAGTATCACTCCCACAAAAAAGGGATTGAGCTTGTTCTTATGTAAGTATGTACATTATTTAACACTCAAAACCAACAATTCCATAACATTGATGCAGAACCAGGCGTGGTGAAGAGCTGAGAGTGGAAAAAAAATAAAGTAATTTCTACTCTATTGTATCCACCCATTTTGTTTGTTTGTCTCAGGGCAAGTCAAGGGCCCTCAGCACCGTGCAGAATAAGGACCACTATCTGTTTTCTTTTTCTTCCTTTGTTATCACACAGGGTGACTGATGCAAGTAGGTGCAAGTATAATTCACACAGTATTTGCATCTATTAGCTGTTATCTCCTAGGACATTATCTTTTGGATCTGGGAAAAAGTGATTACAAACACCTTAAAGGTGAGATAAACAAATGCACACCCTGATCTGGAGGCAAACAATTATTTCTGCTTTTGCGGTCATCCGAACAAGTTTTGCTCTTCCTTAGATTAAACAAACACGCCGCCAAGATGCACGCGTTGCTTCTGAGGTAGATGTGAAAGAGAAGGCCTAGGTGACAAAAATAACTTTCAAATAGATGTTAGTGTATTCACATTGCAAAGAACATAAAAGGAGGCAGGAAGCAGGGGAGGGAAGTGTCTCTCTCATATCATATTTAAGTGACAGTACAAGTAGCAGTGACTTTTTTTCCATGAACTGCTCACAGATATGGGACCATTGCATAATCTTCAATAATCTTGTAAATTCTATTCACATTTTTTTCTGAACATTACAGGAATTCACAGAAAGAAAAGCAAAAATCATGATTTTTTCCCCAACTGATCACTCATAAGAAACAGATGCAAAATAGAGCAAGTTTTCCTATAAAAACAGCTTTGTCCTACTTTATGGACTAGTTATTCCTAACTCTAACCACCTCCCCTCACACAGAATATTATGTAGTGCTAAGAAGCTCCTCCAGTCACCAGCCATGTTTTGCAGGGTACCTATAAACAAGCTGGTTTACTGCAAGCAGAAATCCATACACGTGCAGAGGAGTACAACAGCTGCCTCATGGAAGCAGGTATGTCTGTGTATCCCAAGCTTAAACTCGTCTGGGCGAGCAACACTAGGAAGGATGCCCAAAGCAAGGGAGAAGAGGCACATCTTGGTGTAGAACTGGAAGAAAGAGGGTGAAGGAAATGAATGCATACATTTTTGAAATTTTGCCCTGGTAAAATCTTGGAGAAAAAAAAATTTCCAATGACATTTCTACAGATACAGGGATAAAAATCTCTAGAGAGTCAATGTGAAAAGTTATTTAAAACATGCACAAATTTAATTTGATAGTCAGCCTTTCAGTCAACCTATTTTCTGCACTCCAGTGAGGGCAACAGGGGAAGAATATTTAAATCTTATAAAGTAATATGGAGAAAGGCATTTTGCATTTCAGAATGCATTATATTTAAAACCACATAGAAAATATCCTTCAAGGTTACCAACCCTCAGTGGCATCTTAGATGGTCCGCATGAAAAGCATGTATCCAACAAGCAAGTAATTCAGTGTCAACAATACAAAAGCAAGTCAGATTCAATTTTACTTGAAGATGTGGCTTTCTAAAATACCACAGGAAAAAAAAGGCATTCCTGCAGTGAAGAGACAGTTGGGACTTTGCATGGCATACTTCAACAGCAGCAACATACAGCCTTTGTTGTAACAAAAATCTTGAATCTTTTCCAAACCGTTCTTGTTCTCCAACTTTTTTTTCCTACTTGATAGCTTCTCTAGTTTTTCATTACATTTCTGATGGTTCTTCACAGTTTCACAACATCATCCTGGAGGACTTTTTAAAAATAAACCCATAATTTGAATCAACATACTCCTTAGCTCATGTCCAGGCCCCTGTGCTATTTTTCGTATCAGTACTGCCTTGTCCCAGGCAGTCCCTGCAGCAGATGCAACCTGCCCTCTCCAGCCAGCTGCATTACTCAGTTTGTATTCCTGTAAATATCCAGCTCAAGAGAAATAATGATTTCCACTTGAATTTAACTTCCTCTGAAGTGCCTGACATGTCTTTCACAATTGGATTTCTTTACCTGGCCAACAGTAATCTACTACAATCTATTGTGCAAATTTCTGAACCTAACTTTAAGAAACCTGAGAGGCCATTAAATGCACCAATCACATTGATGTGTTCTCCTGATTCAAGTTATAGACAGGAACAAAATGCCTAGAAATGCTTTAGTTCACTATTCTGCAGAGTTTGGAAGAAACTTCCTTCTACTTTTCTAGAAAAGCACACTGCAACTTTTCCGTGCAAGTCATTTGTAATTTAGAAATACCATGCACTGGAAAAATATTTTTAATATGTCTGAGTATGCATATGAACACATAAAGTAAGTATATGGTAAAAGCATGATACTTCCATGATTTCTGACAGACAGTTTCCAGTCAGATCTGCTCACTCCTGTGCCTCCTCCACAACTTACGCCTTTACACCACAGACTTTCACAGCTGAGCTCACGGTGCTGTTTGGGTGTGCACATGTGTGTGTGCACCCCTGCACATCTGTGTAGCATCATTTTCAGAGTGTCTCTGAGGAGGCGTATTTACGTTTTCCTCAGGGAACGCCGCGAACTGGAAAGAATAAGCTCTTGCAGCATTAACTTATTTAATACCTCAGTAGTGTAACATTAAAAAAACCAAATGTAAAAAGACCTTTCCTTGCAGTGCTTTTAAGGCAGAACCAAAATTCATTTACATCAATGAAGCCCTGTACGTGAAATCTACATAACTGGGTCAGAAATTGTGTCCTGGAGAGAAGAGTTCTTATTCCTTAACTCCTGAGCTTCAGAGAAACTTTAGGGAAGTTTCTTGGTAATGTTTCCTTCAACGGATGTCAAATCATCCTCAGATACTGCCACCTTACCATAACCCAAACAGAACAGGCAGAAGGGAACTAAACCCCTCTTCACAACCACAGAAGCTGGGAGATCAGTGATGTGAGTTACAAAGGTTCCCCACCACCTTCCTTTGTAGTATTAACTTGAAAAAGATAAACTGGCATTACTGGGTAAACTTAGTTCTAGTCAAAAGCCTGGTAAACCCCACATGACAGGCAGGACAGAAACACACAATGCAAGCCAGGGCAAAACAGCATCTGCGTTAAACACCACAAGGGTAGAGGTCTCTACCTTGACAGAAGAGTAACAGTACCTGGTGGGCTGGTGGCAAGATGGAAGAGGTGTGACATTTCTTGAGGGTTCCAATATTTTTGTAAGACATTTAAAACAAAGATAGATGTCCTGGCTTCAAGTAACATGTATGGAAAGGGAATCTTTACAGAACACGGCAGGGGAGGAAAAGCTGAGGGACTTGATACAAAAATCAAACACTACTCCCTCCCCCCAACACACAAAAAAACTCAAGCACAGTTTTTCTTCAGGCAGACAAATAATAAAGCAGAACAATTTCAAACTATTTCAAGTGACAGTAAGACAGAAAAAGTTCTCTGAATTCAAAACAAAATGAGCCTGCACAAAGACTTAGGATATAACAAAAAACAAGGCAAACAAAGGCTGGAGCAAGAGTGTCCCGAAGGTGGAAGAGCTATAGACTTGGTGCACACAACTCTAATATTTCTGACAAGATACAATTTTCCAAGCCTAGTTTCTCCAACAGATAAACGCGTTCATACTTTTCTCTTTGCTGTTAATGAGTACTTTTGGCTTGTCAGCCTAAGCACGGATTCAAAGAGACTGGGAATTGCACTTGCAAACAAAATTTGAAAAAATGCTTTTATGCTACTAAGAAAATTGAGGTTTATTAGGGAGAGCATGCATGGAGATTTGAAAGCAGCAGAGAGACACAGAAAATGCATGAGAACAAAACAAACAGTTTTCAATAAGGAAAGAAAAGTGTCAAGGGAGGGAGGCCCTCAGCTCTATACTGGGATAGCAGTGTATCATATACTCTTGAATGAACTGAAAAACAGAAAGGCAACACCTTCTCTCCCCTCCCCACCAAAATCTGAACAGCTAAAATCCCACAGATGCCAAAATTTACAGTTGTTCAAAACCAGAGAAGACTGGAAAGAATTCCAGATGAACCATGCAAGGCCAGACCAAGGGGCAAATTAAATCCATTTCAGATCAATAAAAAGCAAAGTGCATTTAAACGAAAAACATGAAGCACTCAAAACTGATTGTTGGGTTTAACAGTTCTGGAGTAACTCAATATCTGAATCAAGTGTTCAGCTGATAAATGAAACACACTGCTAGATATACAAGGATACAACTTAGAAATATTTTTTTTTCTCCATTTTCAAGACGAAAGCATTCACATGATTATCTAAAGGATAAGACCTACAAAACTGTTGTGCCACGGCATAAATCAGAAGCGTGTTCTCCATCAGAGTGCTGTGTTCAGCTCTTATCATCTGATCTCTTCTTGAGATAGCAGATGTAGTAAAAGCCTCAGAAAATGGGGACAAGAATAATTTGGGACAAAGACAGATTTCTGTACAGAAGGAAATGGAGAAGTTTAAAGCAACCACACTAATGGAAGATGAATAAACTATTGAGGATGTAAAAATTAAAGAATTGTGGTAAAGACAACAGTGCTCCTATACACTCTTGTCATGCAGAAGCAAAGGCATTTTTTAAACAGCAATAGACTTAGAGCTGCTAAAAGGAAATGTGTGTTTGCTTAGTTGGTTTGGTTCTGTGGCAGTGCTCTGTTGATCTAGTTTTATTTTGTTTATATTCAATGCTCAATTTGCACAATATTTTGCCATGAGTAACAATGAAGATCTCCGAAAGGTTCAGAGAAAGACTAGAGTTTTATGAAAATGAGTAATCTACTTTGAGTAGGGAAAAGATCAGAAATGCCAACCTGTCCTCTATATTTGTAGGATGTAAGATTTTTATGGTACAGAACCAAACTGACAACAAAGACTCAGAACTTCCCTTTGGTCCCTGAACAGAACCGGCCACCCTAGAACGAGGGAGACGTTAAGAGTGTTGAATACGGCCCTGGCAGACAGCAGGCAAAGGACCCACACACAGGTTGCAGAACTGGTATACTGAGACACCTAATCCTCTGCAGAGTGATATGTCCACACAGTGAGGCAGCGGAGTCTGGGAGCAAGAGAACACGTAAAGCTTTGCCACAAGGCTTTCATCCCAGGAATGCTACATACAGGGTACTTGCGTGCTCTGTTCAGAAGTGGCCCTTGCAATGTTTGGAACAAGAGACTGCATTGGTTTCTCACCACAGAGGACTGACACACCGAAGAAGCTGCTGGGTTGCATCCTGGCAGTGCCATCACAGTGGTCTGGCACAAACTACATCCTTTGGACACCATCCCTTCGCAGTGTTCACAGAAGTGCTTGTACACAAGATATTTACAAAAGGAGCAAGGTATGTCTGTCCTTAGTACTACAGCGTACACTCCTCACCAACTTACTCCTGCGTGTACGAGCCCCGTGTTATGCATGACAACATGAGATTTTTTTTTTATATCTAGAAACCACCCCAGAACTGGGTTAGCCTGGCAGGCTTGCAGCACTTCATTTACATATGAGTCAATCCTTCTGCAATACAAACATTAGTGATGCACTCCCCACTGTCCTTCTATTTATACTCACTGTTTCACCTGCAGGCATCCCAAGTTAATTAAACAAATCAATCCCATTGAGATAATTGTGTCTCAAGCAAATTAACACAATTAGCCTTATAAAAAGAAAATCTAAGCACTACCCATTATATTTCTTCATATAAATCATGTGCTTGTTCCTCCAACTCTAGCTTTGTGGCTATCTAGGAATCTGCATTAAAATGAAAAGCATGACACACCGAACTGGCTCATGTGTGACTGTTACAGCCAACAGCTGCTCTGTTTGCATCATTCACATCTATGAAATCTGAGGTGCCCATCAGAAATAAATGTTCTTAAAGAAGAGATAAGCAAGGAAGGAACCCACTGCAGTGGACACTTCACAGATTTGAGACAGCCTCTGCTCCAAAACAGTACATTACCTTGACATTTACAACCAGGGCGAGATGCAGTGAGCTGATTAATTGGATATACCAGGGGTCTGAGGAACTCTTTAATTCTTTCTTCTCTGGTCAGGTTTACAGAAACCCCTCTGGAACAAAGCTTAAGTTCTACAAATGACATCTTGGTACCCACACTTTTTCAAAGACCTGTGCGTCCAGCCCTCAAGTGTAACAAAACTGCCGTGGCTGTTGAACAGACACCATCATTTTTGGCCACCAGCTGTATTTTCAGGGTGTTTTTTCCCCTGAGGCAACCTCAGAATAACGCAGCATACCTCAGCCTCCCCAGTCACAGCCCATCCTCTATCCAAGATCTCAACCACCTTGCAGCAGTGTGGCCAAGGCAGGGGCTGGTGTCCTTTACTACCACTCCTGGTGACAGAAGAGGCCACAACTTTTGGCTGAAAACTGGAGATTTCTCCAAGATAATGCAGGAACATTGAGCAGAGCTACTCCATCAGAGCCCACAAGGAAAAGCGATGAGAAGTGATAGCACCCTACAACTAAAAATGGAAAACCTGAGAGGCCGGTGTGCAAAACCACAACCTTGTGAGCTGAAGCGCCTGACCAAGGCCACTCTCTCAAGAGGTGGTAAAACATCTATGCAGTACGTTCGCGATGCTCTGGACCAAGGCCTCGCCGCTGCCTGGATGGTTTTGCTGCCTCATTCCGTGTGAGCCTGCAAGCAGTGAGGGTTGCTTGAATGCAGGAGACTCCATTTCCCAGTTCGTGGGAAGCTGCTGAGCAGAGGCAGATGAGGGGGGGTGGGTGTGTGTGGGGGTGGGTGTGGGTGTGGGGGTGTGTGTGTGCTGGAGAGGCAGAAAGCACGATGCTAACAGAGCTCCCCAGTAATAACTGCACTCTCCTGCCTCCTTGCAGATGATTCAGGGAGGGCCGAGCCGCTCCTCCCTAGAGTCTCCCGCTGGCTGCTAAGCAACTGCAGCAGCGCACGGGGCCAGGCAGGCACCCGGTGTCAACTTCTCGTTTTGAGGTAATTCAAAAGGCTTACAACAGTACCTTAGCTGCAAAACTGGTCACTGGTACTGAGTTCCTGAGAGCAATCATGGGGCAGAGAAGAGAAAGGGAAGAGAAGTGATGGGGGCATGAGGAGAGGACAGCAGGGGACCAGGCTTGCACCGAGGGAGGGTAAGCAGAAGATAATTTAATGGAAGACTCCCCATTCATTTTGGAAATTGAAAATACAGTTTGGGGGGGTTTTTTTGTTTGTTTTTTTAGTATACCAAAACTAGAGCATTTTTGCCCTCTTGGCACATTTCTCACCCATATGGTACTGTAACCAACATATCACACTGGCTCAGCAGATGCGGGTAAAATGGCAATGTGTTCCATTTGCAGTCATTCCAAACATGCTTCCATACCGTGCTGACCATGCACAGCCAGCCTCCCACCTGGCCCAGGGATCTGCTCCCCATCTGCCCTGAGCTCCCAGCCTTGACCCCGGGCAGCTGCCCCTTCACTGAGCTAGCCCAATCCAGCTGTGAACCACAGGGAAAGCCAGATTACTGAAATGGGCTCCTGACAAACTAGCCTCTTTTCTTGTGGAAAATTATTTTTCTGACTGGGATTTTTCTCTGGCTTGGTTCACCAGAGAGCTGCACAAGTCAGTTGGTCCGCACAGGCAATGCCAACCCCTTCAGCTACCCACTGGTGATGAATCTCAAGCCGCCCCGCCCCAATGTGGCAGCACAAAAAAAGCAATGGAAAATGTTATCCCCAAAGACATGTAATAGGCCAAACAGGCATTCATCCTGCATTTCTTATTTCACCATTCTGAACCGTACACTGCACTTAGCATCTTCATCACCCCCACAAACTACTGGCATACCCAGAAACTAGTTCTTATTAAATAAAAAAATAATAATTAAAAAAAATGAGTACTGTCTTACAAAATACATACCCTTTGGGAAAGTTAGAAAAAGCAAACAATTTATGAGGTATATAAGTCTTTCACTAACTTCATTTTACAGAACACAAAAATCAGACTGCTTACATAGAAAAGTACCTACTAAATTTATAGTGAACTTAACACTGTATCAACTCACAACAAACAGTACAAACTTCTACATATGTATCTATCCATATATCATTTAGGAGTCAGAATAGATAACACAGCAGGAATACAAAGATACTTTATTACAGGACAGCCTGGGGAAAGGGATAGATATCTTATCATAAAGTGTATTTAGAAAACTAGTTCCATGAGACAGGATCCACAGACACAGATGTCCTGTTGTAAAGAATTCATTATTTACAAATACACTACAGAACACTCCATTTGCAATGAAGTACCATAAATAATTCACACATAATACATGTCAGAAGTGAAGGCAGTGGCATTTTCTCCACCATGTAACTTCACAAATGCAATGAGAACACCGGGTTGTCATTAAAACACAAAACTTCAGTCCCCACAATAGGCTTCACCACCAACACAGTCCAGATAGAGACTTCTACACAAGCACTGCTACTGTGGGGACAAAAGGTGCAATTCCTTTGCTTTTAAATTGCATGTGTGAATTTTATTTTCTCCCCTGTGAGTAATATGAAATTGCCATCTTGGGTCCACTGCCCAGGTGCTGCACTGGTTGCACAGCTCTATCTTGTGTCCCCCTACTCTGACCGAGAGAGGTACATCCAGAGGCAGGCAGGCATCTCTACTAGTGTTCATCTCCCTTTCCTTGTGGAACACATGGCAACACATTGCAAAAAGTGTGCCAGAAGTTTGACAGAGTGATGGAAACCCCTGTCTATCTGAAATTAGATTAACACAGATTTCATTTTATAAGGGTGAACAAAGAGCCACCAGTAAAAGAAAAATAATTAGTTATTACTGATATGGAGTGAATCTGAAAAACCAACCTAATGATGAGAGCTCCCTAGTGCATTAGCTTTTCTTTTTCCATGACCTGCGCAAATTCACCTATTTCCCATAAGATCAAACAAAAATTGAACAAAACCCTTGATCATAAGTTCATTTTCCTCTATATTCTACTTGTCCCATTCATTTCTTCAGCAGGATACCTGCACCAATGC
This sequence comes from Pomatostomus ruficeps, assembly GCA_013400735.1. Classification (NCBI taxonomy): domain Eukaryota; kingdom Metazoa; phylum Chordata; class Aves; order Passeriformes; family Timaliidae; genus Pomatostomus; species Pomatostomus ruficeps. The sequence continues at coordinate 140,444 of VYZT01011740.1, forward strand.
AAACCTCGACTTATCTGACTCCTTTAATCTTCCTCAAAGAAACAAACCAAAAAAACCCACAGCCTCAACTATCAAATAAAACCCCCAAAGCCCCTCAGGACTCCCTGTAATCTAACTACAGAAGCCACACTCCACATGGATGGGTAGGCAGGACTTAAATTCTGTTTTCTCCCTTCTGAGTCACAAATCAAAACCCAGCAGTTTTGCCACAGAGAGAAAAGAAACAACAAACCAGAAAACCTTAGCAGCTTCCTAGAGATGATACTCAGGAGACCTGGCTGATACAATATTTCCCAGCATCAGGTGGTCTGCACCCACCTCCCACAGATGTGGAAAACAGAACAGACCACTGCAATCACTAGTCTGACCTTCCACCCAAGGTGTGCCACAGACCTACGTGCAGATACATTGCTTGCTATAAACACATACACAGCAATACTCTCCCTTGCTAAAAACACGTAGGTCTGCTTCCCAGGCAAGTGATTAGGAATCCATCACATCCAACAGGAGCTGTTTTAGCGAATAACTTATTCTGTTTTAATAATTTGTGTGTTACAAGTAGCCCAGATTCATCTGGTTTCAACTTTCAATTCAATCTCATTACACCTCCTCCTACTAAACTCAAGAGTTTTGTAAATTTTTCCTCTATAGATATTTGCAAAATACAACTCATCCACTTCACTTGAAGCAAGCATGCAAAGCTTTTTATTAAGAAAAAAAAGTCTAACAGTAAAGCAGGTTTTCCAACTGTACTCAATCTCTCAGCTTTCTGCAGGCATGTAAGAATTGGACTCTGTATTCCAGTAATGATCCTGTGCCATCATACACTGGTAAAACACTATAGGCTCCTAGAAGATATGTTTGGCTTTTGCATCTAAAAAATGTATTCATTCTTTTAGTAGTGCTGCAAGGCCTCTGTGTTTTGTTAGCTTCTTCCCATCACCCCAGCTCCCTTCCAATGTAAACTCTCTCCTGAATATGTAGCGAGCCCTACCCTCTGCATAATGTACAGAGTTGGACTGGCCTGTGCTAACATTCAGTCTACTCAAATAAGCCCACACCAAAAGGAAATTAACTCCCTGTGTGACAAAGGACATATTTGCCATACCCCTGATTTTTGGTGGCATTTTCAAATTTAGAAAGAAATAGCTTTGTTCAGTGTAATTACCAATGACCTTGAAATAAAATTACCTCAGTTCTACCAGCTAAAGGCTGTTACTTCTCCCTTCCCCTTCCAAGTAATCGCATTGCCTCATCACCCGTTCATACCCACTACATTAATTCTCTATTTGCTGTATATATGTAGACATACATAAATGTGATGCAAGTCCCAACATAAAGTCTGTTCCTCTCTGCAGAAAAGCACTGAACAGCACTGGGTGTATATTCGATGTCCTCTCAAGCAACAACACATCACAGTTCAGCATAGTGTTGTGTGTTGGTCCATTTTGAGCACTGGGTACAGCATTTTTAGATGTGACCTCCACTTTCCCCCTACAGAAAAGCTTCAAGAGTTAAAACATATCCTGGTTAAGTCAGTACAGGATTACAGTTTGTTATTTTGTTGTTGTTTTGGTGTTTGGTTGGGTTTTTTTTCTTTTTGTAGTATCTAATAAAGCATCAGCAACATTAACATTAGGGTTATTAGTTTACTTAATATTATGATGTTCCATTAGACAAGGGCTAATACAATTGTAGGCTGGAAATTAACTATGGAAACATGTTGATATGGTTATATGAAGTCATTAAACTTTTTCAGATGTAGAAGCACTGCATCTACAATACCGTTTAAACAAGTTAACTTATTTCAACTGTATATGCATAATAAACTTTTGTTCTATGCTGTCATATCAGATACTCATTCTTCCAAAACAAAAATATTTGTTTTGGTTTTTTAAATACAATAAGGCATTTAATGACTATAAAAAACCCCTGTGGCTGAACTTGAGTCAGAACATAGTGCTGCTTTTGCTTTCAGCCCAAAAAAGAGAATTCCTATCATCATTATTAAATAGAAGTAATATTTATAGACAAAAGTAGCAATTCAGTTGTACTATTTTCTCTGTTTTAGCGTAAGAGCACTTTATCTTTTAGACAAATGGTACCAGCATTGCAGTGGCGTGCTGGAAAAGTCGTATGAAGGGGAGCAGGGGCAGAAGAATCTGAACCCATCATCACAGCAGAGCCAGAGGTGGTGAGGTCAGCTGATGCTACAGCTTGTAGGAGAGCTAACATTCCCTTTAAAAGCAAGGGCCTAGATGCCAGATCCAAGTGCTCAGTGCTGTTTTTCCCACACGGGTTTATTCACAGAACAGGAATATAATGCAGACCTAAAGGTGTTCTCCTAGGCTAAACTTTAATAGCGCTTTAACTTTTTAACAAAGGTCAAAGAAATTTCAACACAATCGCTCAGGTTAGTGTTGGTTAAGTAAAACCTGTGCAATCATTTGTTGAACCCTAGCACAACAGCAGAATTAATTACTGGAATTAATTACTAGCCACAAAGCCTTCCCTAGGATATTAGAACATATCTACCACAGCTCATTTAAAAATTGAATGTTTCACTTGCCATACCTAACAAAGGATGGCCAGCTTGTCCATCAGGAGAACACACCCTGACCATCATGTAGTTGTTTCTAAATAATCAAGCTGAGGACTCACTTCTCTGAATAAGTGGGTTTGGGGTTTTTTTAAGTGTTTTAGCTTTAACTTTTTGATGGAGGCCATTTCCTCATTTCTGAGCATGCTAGTATCCAAGCAAGGGAGAGGCAGAACTTTCACTTCTCACCTGCTGACAGAAAGGTCACACCTCACTGTTAACAACTCAACTGAAATACAGCAAGAAGCTCCAGCCATCTGAGACAATGGGAATCTTTCCCATTCTCTGTGAGCTGGTTTCCAGCAAACTAAACCATTTTTGTAAGCCCACACCAAGCCTGTGGCAGAGAACTGGAGCATGGGCAGGACAGAGACATTCCAAAGCTGGGGAGAGGACAGCAATGATCCCCCCACTATGAAGAGTCCCTGCACCTCAGTGACACCAAGCAGCATGGATAAGGCATCACTGTACTTCCGGAAGAAATTCTTGACTGTGAGGTGGTGAGGCACTGGAACAGGTTGTCCAGAGAAGCTGTGGATGCTCCATCTCTGGAAGTATTCAAGGCCAGGACAGATGGAACTCTGAGCAACCTGGTCTAGTGGAAGGTGTCCCTGCCCATGGCAGCGGGGTTGGAACCAGATTATCCCTAAGGTACCTTCCAACCCAAAACATTCTGTGATTCTTTGAAAGCACAACTGTGCTGTGGGCATGCAGGTTAAAATGCTACCCATTGTTATTCTATAGGCAGGTTGCACAGCGGCCTTTTCTTCAGCTTTTGAAGTATTATCCAAACACCAAAGCAGGCTGAAAGACTACTTCTTGCAACTTCATATTTCTATTATAGGCTCCAGCCAGTCACTTGTCTTTTGTGGTTGCATGTATTTCCTATTTAAGAAAAGGACTATAGCAGTTCCTGGTTTGCCACATCTTCAAACGGAGAGTTTGCGCAGCAGCTTCCTCTACTCTGTGTTCCTCTGCCCTGGTGAACATTGTTTTCCCTCTCAACCTGCTCAGAAACATGCTCAGCCACCTACAAAGCCAATTTACAGACACAAAGTAACAAAATGAAGGACTTCCAAACCATATCCACGATGACAGCCCATAGGACGTTTTGCTCCAAACCTAGGTTTCAGTCCTCCCTTCTCCATCTGCACTTTCTATCTCTTTCAAAATAATGAGCAAACATTCCTCCAGCTTCACAAATCTGGCACATTTCACTTTCCTTGTCATTTAAGAGGTACTATTAATACCAAATAGTTTGTGTGTAAGAACACTGTGCACTTTTGTAAAGCTTTATTCAAAGCATCCTGTGATGTTCCACTGAAAGCATTAATTTAGCACTTTCACAGTACTTCAGAGGCTTGTATTATAAATTGTCTCACACAGGTGGAAACACTGAGGCTAAAGTGACTTGCTGTTGGGCTAACCACCAGAAATCCTCGTGTCCTGCCTCCCCAAAATCTGTATTTCAGCATTTCTGGCCAACCCTTGCTCCAGCGCTTCCTGCCCTGCATCCAACTTCAGATGTCATCATCCCTTCCTTTCTCTATTACCACACCTATGTAAGTCTCTGGCAGAACTTCCCAGACATTTTCCTCCCCCAAAGACTTCCTGAAATTAAGTAATTAAATGATTAAGGAACAAGTTCATCACCTGCTAAGAAAACTACTTCTATAAACCACATTCTCACCTACAGCAATCTGTATGGTTGTGTTTCTATGTCCCAGCCACACCAGCTGAACACGAAAAGCTCATGTTAACCCCTTCCAAATGAAAAGAATACTCTCAGGACCTGGTCTTCAGAAATAATTTCCCTGGATCAGCAAGAGACTGCTAGTAAATATCACATGAGTCTCAATTTGTTTTAAACAAGAGAAAAGTAACATAGAAGGCCTATCTCTCGCCTTCAACTATTCTTCAGGTACTATTATACAATTAAATAAAAGTGTATTTCTTTAATATGAAGAAAATACACACATATATGAAAGACGACAAACAACCAGAAAAGGATTAAAACTAATACTACATCAACAGCTGAAAACATAAGTAAATAATTTAAAATTTAATCAGTAGTGAAAACCAAAACCATGCATGAAAAAAAGGCAGCCTATGCAAAAGTGAACTTGTCTTGCATGACAGACAGCACAGGATCTCCAAACTGTATGTGACTCACTAGTGCCAAAAGAGTATTGCTTGCTTTGATTCCTGCACCAGGATCCATCAACATCTGGCCATACAGTCATCTCTCTTGTTTCAATAAATGCACTGCAAAAATGTAAGAGAATACCCTGTATTAACTGCTGTCACCTCTGGTTTTGCTGCACAGTGGCCATCACTACTTTCACTCAAACCTCATGTAATACCAGCTCTCATCAGAAACCACTGTCAGAACTTCAGATCATCCTACAGTAGTTAAGGAACTACTGATCCTGCTGAAGTGTACATTAAACAACAGTTTTCACCTCCTTTTGTGTGTTAAGTGATCAGAGCTACAAATAATTTCAAGACTCACTCTTCATCAGGGTATTCACGGCATGCCATCTTACTCCTTTCATTCTCTCACACCATGTCCGAAAACTGTAGAAACAAGGACATAACCTCATCTGGCTCCGACCCTCAAACCAGAACTGAGGAACGACAGCTGCTTCCTGAGTCAGTGACACATGGAGCACGCATTTAACAATTGCTAGAGAGATAATGCAGACATCCCTGGAGAGTTCTCCAACAACCTCTCTTGGTAGAAATACCAAATTTTCTAGGCAGCATGGGCCCTCCAAAAGATCAGAAAAGGAAAAAGTTACACAGCAAGCTGCACAGGTGTATCCCAAGCACATTTTTCAATAAGTAAAAGCTTGTTGGATATCCTCCTAGCAGAGTGTCCAAAAGCTCTACTTCCACTTGGCTTTGCCAGTGGGATTGATGGTGTAACTAATTCAACTTCAGAGAACACTTCTAATGAAGTCTTCATCATCTACCTCTCTTAAGGCTACAAAAGGGGATGATATTTTAAGCTGCAAGTCAGGAGAAAAAAGCAGAGAGAAAAAGGACAGAGATAATTTGTTCTTTCAAGTTGTCTACTCAAGAAATCCAGAGGAAGTTTAAGTGGGATACAGTCATGTCTACTAGTTTGCCTGTCTGTTAAGAGCACAGACTAGGGTAAGGGCCAGAGAGTGCACACTTCTCCTCCATAAAAGAAATACCATGCCATCATTAGAGTAACACCCAGCAATGCACAGGATCAAAGTGACAATGCTAGTATATATTAGAGGTGAAATTCATCTGAGCCTGTAACAGACAGACCAAACAGAGTATTCCCTGACCCGCAGAGGATGGCTTTGGTGGGAGGGTACCACCACTCACATCCCCCAGCCTTCCCACACTGCCATAAGGAGGTTGCTTGAGTCACTTCAGAGTGAGATGCCCAAAATGAGGCTGTGTGTGACATCTCTGTGGAAGTAAAAGTCTTGACCTTTTTAATCTTCACGAGGTGTGTTCAAATACTGAACTCACAGGCAACGGTTAGAATAAATCATGAAAGCAGTAAACTGTTAAGGCTCACCATTTGAAAGCAAAAGGCCAATAAAGTACAAAAGCAACAAGCCTACTTTCCTCCTGATAAAATGGAGGAGGAAAAACAGACCCAACCCTGCTGGCACACTTTGCAGTCAAATTCCTTTTGACAATTTATGAACTTTTTTCATCCTCCTGCTTAACAAAATTACTTCAGCAGTACAAAAGTTGGCAACATAGCTATCTCAGAAGAACGTTGCTCCATTCCTTATTGGTGAGCAGTGCACACACACACACAAAACCCCACACCCACAGGAAATTGAGAGCTATTCATTTCGTTTTAGCCAAGTCTTTGCGAGACTGTACCTTTTGACTATTAGTTGATGGTAAATGTGCAACTGTCTGGTACTCAATCTCATATAAAAACTAGACCAAAAAACCCTATCAATATTAAATTTAACCTTCAAAAAAGAACACCAGTGGTATGACTACTATTGTCTGGAAAAACGCTACTTAGCAAAAACAAAACAACTACTCCCCCACATACATGCAATATTTAAAAGAAAGAATTCAAAGCTGTAATTATGTTCGCACAAACCTAAACTGCAGAGTACAAAAAGTTCAATGATACAAAATCTTGTGTTATTTGTAATGACACCATGTACTTCCTCTCATATTTTGTCCTTGGTATTTTGGAGGTCTGATGGGATGCTGTCCATTGCCATTACCAGGGATTGGAAAGAAAATATGAAATCAATTCTCGTCATCTGCACAGAACATGAAACCTGGAGCAATGGTAAGCAAGAAACAAGTATAGTTACTTTCTGGTAAAGTATATTTTTTCCTAAGTATAGTTTGTCAGAGCAGCAGCTGGTTTTAATACAACAATAACATAAAATGACAAACTTCTAGAAATTAAAAAGGAAAAAAAAAAGAACTCCTAGAGATACCCTTGGGGAACTGCATTTGGGAAGGCAGCAATCCTGTAAAAAATGACTCAGGGTCACAGCAGGCACCATCTAGACACTAAATTTTCTGCACAAGTCTGCAGCTAAGCGAGGAAACATAACCTCTGGATGGATAACAGCATTATTTTGTATAATGCAAGGCAGGGAGGGAGAGTGTTATCTAAAAAACAGTAACAACAAGGGCAGCATGCATTTCTGGTCTATTCACTTTGAAAACGAGAACAGCACAAGAACAGTGAAAGATTCAGAGAACACATCTTATATCAAGAGTTTAAACAGTCTGCATATTTGGCTTATCCAAGAGGATAATGGTTATCAGTAACTTACCAACAAAATGGCTAGATGTCTCTACGAAAATTTACTCAGAAGATAAAGAACACATTAGCCAAAACCAGGTCCCCAAAAGATGCTTCTGGTCAGATGAAAAGGTTTTGAAAAATGCAGAATTAATCTTCTCCGCCTGACTGTACATAATTACAGTTGATTGATATGATGCGTAGTATGCTCAGAAACTCATTGACAGCGAGTTTGCTAAATGCAGTTTCTCCAAGAACCACTTTCTATCTTATCCAGCTGACTAAAATCTTGTGCAATTCCTCTGGCATTTACATCTTTCCCACTCTGCAGCAGTGCTATCCATTCAGAAATACAGACCTCTGCATTCAGGTAACTCCAACAAGTATGGCTCTTGGAGCACTACTCTTCAGAAGCACCTGCTGTTCTCTACACACAATCAGAGAATTAAAATCAAAGTTCATTTGTCTTCAGATTGCTCCATGGCCTCAGTTCAGGGTATTCAAGGCTTTTTGCAGAGCTCCAGGACAGAGATCTTTATTCTGCTGCTCTACGTAATGTTAATTGGTGCTGGAGATTCAAATTTTTGTGTGGATAAATGAGGCACATGAAGTGATTTCCAAGTATGGAAATGGCAGTTTTGAGAAACAAAGTTTATGATATCCATATATGTCTCTCTCCACTGTTTAACTCATAGCAACTTGTATTTAACAAAAGCCCTATGCACTATATTACATCCAGGTACTATATTACATCCCTCCATGGATAAAGAGAAACAAAAATGGGACAGACCTCCTACTGTCATTTACAGTCAGGAAAGGACATCTCTGTAAGGTAACACCAGAAGTTATGGACTGCCTATAGAAATCACTGAGTCAGAGTTCATGATCTGCTCCAGCAGGACAGGATGAACAGACACCAGAAGCTCATTTTGGGGACAGAAGCCTTTGAATGTACTTCAAAGACTGTATTTTCTAAAACTAAAGCCCATTCACAAGTCCTGAGAGCCCTGGCTACTGTGTGAGCATCGGGAGGGCCACCAGAGAGTAAACAAGAGTCCCACCCAGTGTCTTTGGCTGCCTGGGCTTCAGACAGGCACCCCTGCAGGAGCACTGCAAGCTGCCTACCCCTTACAGCCCCACCACCCCAAGGGGTGGAACAGGGAGAGCTCTCAGCTCCGTCAACACATCCTCTCTTCCACCTGGAGCAGGACGTTACTACCGGCAGCTGGAGGTCATTCATGAACCCAGAGAGCACACTTTTTGTGGGAGATTAACAGCAAACTAGCTTTTGCTGTTCTCCGAATTCTGTCTGGGTACCTTAACTAATATCTTCCTTTAATTTAAATATCTAAAGGGGTTTGAGTTAAATTTAATCTCATATGTGAATTTTGTAATTTTTCACTCATGCCCCCCCTTCTCCCTCCAATATTATTTTTAGACTTGTTTATTTTATATATTTTTTAAAAACCAGCAAGTTACTGGCATGTCTGAAGTTGGCAGCCAAGTCTGACCTTGGAAACTGCACAATCTCCACACGGAATGGGTTTCAGAGAAAAACACAGAACATTTCTATATCTCGCTAGACCAGTTGCAAACCCTTAACCTCACTGCTAGGAGCTTCAACTAAATTTTTCCTTTTAACTCTATCTGGCACCCCGTCTTTAATTTAGGAAAGGTTTGATATGAAGAAGGGACAGTCAGGAGGGAGATGCAGAGAGGAGGAAAGGAGGAAGAGAGGGGCCAAGATTCAAAAGATTGGTAGTGGTGGTTGGCACTTTGGTACTGAGAGTCAATCAGATCCATCTCATAATTTAACAGGAAAAAAAGGAAAAAAACAAAACAAAATAGTCCCTACAATCTGCCATGTTCTTGGAGCCAGGCTTAACGAAAGCAGAGAAGGTTCTCCATATCAAGGGTAACAATACATGGCAGGATCTTGACATCTGAAGGACAATAATTAATCATTTCAACAGTAAGTATCATCCTCTTTTTACTGAAAGGGGAGCTGACTCAAGACAACCAAGGGAGTTGCCCAAAACCACACCACCAGTCATTAGCAGAGCTGCAGTTGGAAGTTTCTGGCTGCCAGCGCTATTTTCAATCGCTGAAATTGGCAGCCAGTCCACAGGCGCAGAGCTGGTGTGTTGGGTGCTCACCAGCGGGAGTGTCACCCACTCCCCAGTTGCTGCCTCCCAGCTCCAGTCATACCACCACCATCAGAGACGGAGGAAAGGAGGGCATGTCCAGCCCAGGTGCTGGGCTCAGGGATGAGCAGCAGCAGGGATGCTCCCGTCACCCCACAGTCCTGCTCCAGTGGGCGCCCACCCCAGAGGGGCAGCTGCAATCCCCAGGAGCTGCCCTGACACCCCCCTTGTGCCCATGCTCCCCATGAAGCCCAGAGAACTTGGGTCAAAAAAGCAACCCTAGGGAGAAGTCCAAGCCCATGGTTCTGGCCAGGTTTAGTACCCTGGCCTGGCTCACGGGGTGAGTGAAAGCCAGGCAACAAGCACCACCCCAGAGACAGCACACCTCAACTACACTTCATCTTCGTGCCTTACGCACCCTAGGGGGAACTTCACATCAGCTCACTTCTCAAGCAGAAGCTGAAATGGCTCATTCCATCTCATCCCTGTAGCTTTACTGTGCATTTTACAGAACTGATTTCGGTTTCTCTTAATTGCTTAGTCAAGAGTGCAAAGTTACTTACATCTTATAGAGCCAGCCAGCTCACAACAAGGATATTCCAAAGCCAAAGGCAGTCCTTTTTGTAAGGGTAGTTGGAAAAGTATTAAAGAGGTGAATTTTTCATCGTAATTTTTACAGAAGCAACACAATTCTTGTAACAAGCAGCCTGGGAAACCGAGTGTGACAGAGATGTGGAGGGGGAAGTGAGTATCCTACATTTACACTAAAAGCAGAACCACAGAAGTCTGCTTTTTGTAGCATAATTAGTCTTAATTTATATATAAAATTACATCTAGGTCTCTGTTATATTAACTGAATATCCTCCCCTCGCTTCTATATTCTCCCTGATACCTGCCTATACTGACTTCTCCAGACATTCCTTCCAACTCACTTGATCCTTTGCAGCTGACAGTTATCTACAAATTCCGGCACTGAACTGATTTTTCTTTTAGAAGAGTTAAGCATTTAAAACTTGCAACATCAGATTGTGCAAATATTCAAATTTTCTGGAAGAAAAAGAAAAGGAAAAAGCATTTACCTTGATGTCTACATTTATGTATATATTCTCCCCCTACACACTCTTATCTAGAGCCTTTTCCTCATGCATGAGACTTCCCAATTTTCTCCCTGTGCTTTCCAGGTACTTTCCACATATTGTGACATAACAGCTAAATAACAGAAGAAAAGAAACTCAAATTACCTGTTACCATTTTATTCAAATTACCTTTCTTATTGTGAAAGTTTTCCTAAGATGGCTTCTGTAGAGACAAAAATATTCACAGGCAATGTCAAAGGAAATTATTAAAACTCATCTAGCAGTGATGCAAGAGTTTTGTGCTGACCTGCACTAACACAAGAAGAAACCACAACGTACCAGTTTGGACAGAAAGAGGTCCTGGACTTTGCCTCTATTGGTCTCATCAAAATCAAGCGTTAATCCCAGTAAACAAGAACACAAATGCACCCAAAATGAAAAAAAAAAAAAACCCAAAACCCACAGAAGTTACTTCAACAAGTTACTGTGGTTCTGCATGTGTAAAATCGGGGGTTTCACTGCCAAGACTTGTTAGAAAAGAACAAGCAGAAAATGTTTGCAAAACAGATTACTATTATGAAGGGCATTAACAGCTATTAATAGTAGAACATACATCAACCTACTGCTTTTTAGACAGTCAATATTAATTGGCAACCTCATTTGAAACTGTTCAGACAAGAGACCTTGCAGACGCCATTTGTCAGGTCTAAGCTAACGGTGGGTGAAAATAGGCCTGCTAGCAGTTACTTCCTTGTCATTTCCTTTCAAAAATGACACAATGCTGTTTCAGCGATCAAAGTAATTTTTATCTCATAAACGTACCTCTGAAAATAGATTAAGCCTTACAGAATGATTTTATATTTATGATCAGAGCTATCCGGCAGACCTTATGCGAAACTGGACTTGCCATTCACAAGGGCTCCAGGTTGCTTGTAAGGAAGCAAGATAAAGGCACAGGGAAATATGGGGGAAGGAAAGGAAAATATTGGGTGAGAGATCTGGCACCTATCAACATTTCTGTAAGCTTGCCAAGTCTCATAATTTCATCACTAGGCTTCAGGAATATTAAAAGAGCTATTATTCGTTTTTTTAATTCCACCCCGCACGTAGTCAGTAAACCAGATGCCAAAAGCCAACCATTTCAAGGAAGTCACCATGGCTAGCATTAAAACAAGATTTTTTCTGCACAGATTGGACCACCTATTATTGCTTTAAACGGGATCTAAACTTCTTTAATTGTAATGGCAGCAAGCAACATGGGAGTGCTTAAGAAGGACTCCTCCAAAAGAAGACACAGAAGGGAATGGGTCAGGAAATATCCACGAAAACTGTAAGCAACCAAGGGAAAACACTGACAGGAGGCACAGTCAAGACCTGAGGGCATGTTTGGGGCAGAATCCAGATGACTATCTGCAAGGATGAAAACCTAAATGTAAATGGGAAGAGGGACGCAGAAAGGGAGCAGAAGGTTAAAAAATTAAATAAATGAAGTAACACTGATGACATCTTTAGTACTTAGGGATAGTTGAAAGAATGAGGGACATCTGCAGCCTTGAGAAGGAACATGACCAGGACAGACCCTTCTTGCAACACAGGAGGACCAGGAGTGGGACAGTAGAATTTCTCCAGCCCAAGCTGCTGGAGAAAGGATAAACAAAGCCCTCTTGGAGAAAGGAGAGCAAGATACACCCATTCCTAGCTCAGAATTAGATTTTACACTGAGAAGGTATCACACAAAATGAAGACAGAATATTTCCTTCTAGAGGTAAAAGACAAGAGCCAGTGGAAAGTGTTACTTCTTCATCACAGAATCTCATTTTAAAGCCAGTCCAGTTGCTGGGACCTAGTTCAGAATTTGTACATGCTTGGGGCTGGCAACAAAGCAGTGGTGAGAAGAGGTGTCATGGCCTCAAGCTGCAGAACTTGCTAGAAACAGAGCCTCCTCAGTGGCTGTTTTACAAGGAAAGGGGAGAATGAACTTGCACTGGGAGAGACAGCACAACAGCAATCAGCTGTTGTGCCAAAAGAGCTGCCCATGCTACAGCACACAGATTTATCAACATTTATTCCACAGAAGACAGAAATGCATACAATTAAACAATATAATATATGTACACTGTATCGTACATATATAATACATGAAAATAATGTCTTCAGGAAATACTAGCAGCTGAATGACTGTGATGAAACTGTTGTCTCACCAAATTGTCCTGTCCCAACTGCTGACGCACAATGAAGTCCCCAGCATTGCCCTGACGCTGGACAAACAGACTTCTCAGTGAACTGAACCTGAACAAAGCAGCCTGAACACGGGCACTTCTACCTGTCCCGTTCTGGCCGTGCTTCTTTTCAATAGGAGCACATGCACACTGGTGGCACTGCCACCGTGGGCTCTGCTCGGCCTCCAACCACAGCAGCGTCACTGGCACGGTGCCATGGGGTGGTGCACAGGGGTGCCAGTGCACGTTGGGCTGAAAGCTCCAAGAAGTCCTGAAAACAATTTTAATTAGCCATTCTTGTAGTATAGGAGGACCGGTTGGAACACGTGCAGGTGAAGCAGCTTGTTTACATAACAAACGAGGTATGCATGCGAGGCACTTTGTGTAACAGCGCTGCACGCTGCAAGCTCTCTCACCTGGAGAGCTGTGCTTTACCAACTGTACACACACAAGACCACCTTTGTGTAGAGAGTAAGCCTTTACATAAAATATTCATAACACGGTCCAACAGTGGCATGAAGGAGGGTGGTTTGAATGGACAAAATGTCTTAACACTTGCAAAAAAAACCCCAGGTAGCCACCAAGTCTTTGATTCTTGCATACTACACACAGTGCCAAGAGCTGTTCATCAGAATTTTCAGTTCTTCCTTAAACAGCCTCCCTCCAAAGGCTAACTACTTGGAAAATAAAACTTAAATGAAAAAAGAACAAAAAACAAACTGACAAACCAAAAAGCCTCGAGAGTGTCTACAAGAGCTAAATGTCTGAATCTAAGGAAGAAGTCATTTAGTCCTGATCCTCATACAATGGCATCATGCATTTAGCTGTTTCCATGACATTTTCCAACCAAGAGCTAAAAAGAACAATAGGGATTTCTGAGGCCTGTAAATGGTACAGAACTCAGGAAGAAGGGGGAGACAAAAATGAAACACACAAGTGATGGAGCTGGATAGTTGCAGTGTGGACTGTACACTGAAAGACAGTGACAATCCCTAAGTAATACCACTTTTGTGCTTGGCTGTTTGTTGTTTGAATATGGTTCTCCCAACACCTAGGAGTTTTAGAGACGTCTACTTTAACAGTTGAAACTTCTGAAGTAGAAACTGAAAGGAAAAAAGTATCCATCTAAACGCTGCCTTTTAAAATGCTATTAAAAAATTATTTTAAAAAGATCAGCAAACTTGCAGCTTCCTTCAGTACAATAGTGAGAGCAAATATTAATTTCAAACTCAAATCTAGAGCATTTCTACTCATATATACTCTGTCCTAATAAAAACAGTCCAAATTTGAAAATACTGCAACAAAAAAAACAAGTTTTAAAGTGTAGAAGTTAAAACAGCTCAAAGATCTTTTGAACTTTTTAAATAGCTGGGGTGGGGATGTGGGGGAAGGCAGCATCTCAAAACTAAAGAAAAACTTCTCTACATCCTTTGTTACTTAAAAAAAACCGCTCTAAAATAATACCATGACTATCTTGTTAACTCCTATGCCTGTAAGGGCATCTGGTTTTGTCTTCTGGACTTTGTACATCAGTTCACCAGGAAAAAGGACAGGGTCAGAAACTGTATAGAACAGAGATGGTCTCAGCTCAGAGGGTCAGAGACAGATTTAACATAAAAATAATTATCACAATTATTTGCAGGGTTCTGCCAGGGAAAAAAAATTATCCTCAACCCAAAAAACCAACCAGTGTGACAGTTTTGTGTAGGAACATGTTTATCTTACCCTCCTTCTTACCTTATCAGACACATCTCCTCGTCCTATTCAAAATACAGCAAGTCATGAAATTCCATCTGCAACAAAAGGAAAAGTCCATTAATACCTCCTGATAACCTTACAACAAAAGTCTAACAAGCAGTTCAAGGGGAAAAAAAAAAAAAGTTAAACTTCTCCTGCCATTCCAGTATAATCTACACCCCAGGCAAGTCGCTCTCCCATTTGCAGCAACCTGGGAAGTGTGGATAATAAAGGTATTAAAGATGTTGTAACATGTCCTGTAAGAAACACGCTCTTCCTCCTTTGGCAGGGCTAACAGAGGTGGCCAAAGCATACAGGTTGTCCTGCAGAGTCATAAGTAAGTCTGCAGCATCCTCTCATTAAATTAAATGAGCATCAAATTACATAATGTGAACGGCTGTAAAATGAGACCAATGGTAATGGCTAGAAATAATCCCAGCGGTGTTATACATCGTGGAGACAATTTTCCATCAAACTATCAAACCTGGGAAAGCAGCACTTTTTATCTCCAGGCCAAGAAACTGTCAGCATGCAGCCTCTCTTAAAAACAGTAAAACATGCAAGAAATGGATGGAACAAAATTCTCGTGCCCAAGTTTAAATAATGCCTACCCCGAAAAAGTACATTTAATTTCCTAACTCCTTTACAGACCAACCTTCCAAAGCAACCAAGATGTTTTCATAATATAGGTAAACATGACACAGTCTGGGATACTTGGGATCAGACTAAAGAATACCACACACCTAACCAACAAATCTGCAACGTTAAAATTGTCAATAAAATTTACAGTCTGGATAGACTCAAGCTTGAACAAAGACTTTGCCACGGCACTCTTAAGAAAAGACGACATGACCTGCAATCCAACCAGTCCATGAGTCACTGGGGCAAAAGAGAGACCTCCCACCTGACAACCTCAAAAGCTCTAAGAGGCTGCCTAGAGTGAGAAGTGTGAATCAAGGACCTAAAAAAACAACCAAACCAATCCCTTCACACACTCTCTTAGCCCCTTCAGTGTCCTCTCCACAAAGCCCAGAAGACTTAGTCCAGTGCCAGGCTGGAAAAGGTCAGAAATGTGCAGTGGTGAAATGGCACATTGTACGAGAGAATACTATTAAAAAAAACCAAATCAAACAATGCTTAATTTTTCAGTCCAGTTATCTGGGGGGAGATACAGCAGGCATGAAAAGATTGGAAGCAAGCAGTTTCCGTGTTTGCCTGCCTCTCCTGTAGTGATGCTACTAAAAGTATCCCTGTGCCTAAAGTACAAAACCAGGGCACCCTCACTTAGTTTTCTTTGAACACCAAGCAGCCATGATGCCAACAGACCCCAGCAGGAACCCACAGGTGCTCAGTAGAACAGAGAGGTGACATCCTTCACAACCCTGCACTGCCATTTCCCCACCAGCAAAATGGGGCTGGCAGCAGGTGGGTCCAGAGCCGGGGTCTGAACTGCCACATCTGGCGTGCTTCCTTTTTCCCTTAAGTGTACACTAGTACACACTAAGTGCTGAAAAATAAACCTTTCATCCTGTAAATACCATTTTCTCAGATGCTACTGATGATCATTAGTTTTTTTGGTATTACCAGAACAATATGACAACACAGTTACACCACTATGTGGTTTGTTTTGTGTTTTTTGGTTTGTTTGGGTTTTTTTTTATTTGTTTGGTTAGTCTTTTGGTTTTTTCCTTAGGAAGAAGAGATCTTCTGTCCATGTTACAGAAAGATTTCAACAAAAGAGAGTCACTCACCAAGAGGCCACTTCAGTATCCCTACCCTCCTATTCCCCTGCCAACCCAGTAAAATTCCTCAGAGCACAACCTCTTCCTGGCTATTTTCAGAGCAACTGTAGCAATCATACAAGAACAATGGGGAAGTTTGTTTTACTCAAAGAGTAAATGTTTTGCAGCTTCCAATGTAAATATTTTAATTAAGGGGTTTTTTTTTAACTCTCTACTGCCTTACTTGTGTTCACATTCACACAGAGCCATCAGGACAGAAGCAGCACTCAACTGCAGGAATACAGAGGAGAAGAGAAATACAACATAGAAAAATTACATGCTGATTTCAGAAAAAGCACCTTCATAACCAAATCAAAACTCAGTGGGCATTTGCTGGGGAAGATCTGCTACAAGAATTTAAGAGAAGCAAGTCTGATCTTGCCCTGTGTCCAGCCAAGGGCCCGTGTTAGTTCCCATTGAGACTGTTGTCCTATTTTCCTAGCCAGCTTGTACAAAACCACAACCAAATGTATTTCTGAAACAGCATTATGACCAATGACCAATGACCAGGCTACAAGGAAAAGGTGACTTATCTTTTTGTGTCAAACATTAATATGGTGGTTCTTAACCACCCATCACTGTGCATCCACTTCACAGAAATGCTCAAATCTCCTCTTAATAATCCATAAACCAATTGTTGCAGACTCTGTCAGCAGCATGGGACTCAGATTCACTCTCTCTAGGCCAGACTGTTTTGGTACTATGGTAAGTGGCTGGACTGAGATGCCAAGCCATCTTGCACATGCTCCTCTGACAGTTTCTGGATCCAGGAGCACCTCAAGTACAGACAGCTCTTTCTGTTTGAACAGTACCTCTCCCCAGAGAAACCACCTTCCTCCTCTACCCCCAGATATGGGGATAAAGTTTGGATGCGATATCAGCAGATGGCTGGCATTCAAGATTTTTTTTTAATTTTCTTTTTCAAATGAAGCAGGACACAGATGGTGACATTCCTGCTTTCCCAAAGCCTGGAACATGAACGTAGACCTGTCTGAGCTGGGAAGCTCAAACCCATAGTATGTTGCTGGAGAGCTGCAGAAATTACTGCACAGACCAGTTTAGCCTGAACCAGTCCCACACGTGGCAGTGTTTCCCTTTCCCTGCTTTTATCTGAATAGGAGGTTTTGTTCCTCTTGTACTGACCTCACCACACTTGATGCCTGTTAGCAACATCCTTCCAGAAGTTCAAACAAGCTCTGTAGAAACTCCCTGCCACTGTAGGTAATCCACATGCTACCCCAGGTAAAATCCTCACTGTATCATTCAAGAAATTACCACATTTGTACTCTTCCATCACCTCATGCAAGATGCCGGCTGCCCACTTGTAAGGCTCACCAGATTCTGCGATTCTTGCAAGCACTGTCCACACGGGCAGCTCCATCACCTCCAGGCCACCATGGTGGAAAACACTACCTGGCTCTCACTTGAGACAGACCCCTTAATCTGGCAGCAGCAGGAGATGCAGGGGACAATGAGGCCATTGCTGTTCCTGCACAGGCAGGCTGAGGCTGGTGCTGTGCAGAAGGAAGCAGGAGTAAGCAGATACATCACCTCTCATGGCGTGTACCCTCCATGGTGCCTTACTCCTAGGTAGGGTAAATAGGGACCAAAGGATGACACCAGTTGAGAGCTCCCCACGCAGCAGGGTCATTCAGAAAGATGTGTTTGCAAAACCCTTCCTCACCCCTGACAATGCCACAAAGTGAAAGTAAAACTCCTCATCTTACATTTGAGTGTTACCAACCATTGCTATGTACTGATACTGTAGATGTTTATACAGTATCAACTTCAGCTTCCACATCAGAAAAAACTTTCCTTAAAAAAACCCCCCATCATTTCTTTCCCCATATATCCCATCGGATTTTTGGGCTATACATACAACATTAAAACAGTAAAGATCAAAGAAGTAAGTATCTCTGCTTGCAACAGACTTTTCAAGTCTGTCAAAACACACTTTTCATGGAAGACCCAAGTGAGGAGGCAGACTTTGCATGAAGTCCTCAGTGTGCACAGACTCTGGAAAAGGAGATCTCTGAGCAAGCGGGCAACCTAAGGCTTATGCCAGTCCTTCCATCTTCCTCTCTGACCTCTTCCAGGGACCACTGCATTTGTCTTCCTCATGTGCCTATTCAATCAGCAATGTAAAACTTGCACAACCTTACCGGTGTCTCTGTGGTCTTCCCAGCAGGGCAATGAGTAGAAACACACCCCTAAGGAGTGGAACATTTGTAAGTCTCCCATGCCCACGGGATGGAAAAGCAAGCGAGGAGAGAACAGATGAATGTTAATCTCTCCTCCCTACCGCCAGCAGCAGTCTGTACTCTCCCACGCAGACAAGAGGGAGGCTGTACAATTTGTTGAGGCCAAACCGTCTGGAAAAATGCAGGGAGAGAAAACTGATGGCAAATTCTCTTCTTTTTCTCTTCTCTTACTGTAGGGAAAGTGAAAGTCAGTCATAGAGTTGCTGACAGAACATGAGACCACAGGGTCTTCAAGGGGCCACTTTTATGCAAAACTCAGGCTGGGCTACGCAGGACTCTATCAGCTCAACATATTCGCTGCCTAAAACATTCTGCTTACACACTGCTTGCACTCTGACTCCTTAGGGGAAATACTTTCATTGGCAGATTAAGCTTTTTGTCTGATCGTAAGAACACAAAAAGGACCCGACACTACTCCATTACGGATGTTAATTTACAAATGCAGGACTTCTCACTAGCCTAGATGACTCCAAACACCTACTTCCTAACCACAACTAGGTAGCCAATAAGCACATGAAGTATCAAGCCTGGAGCAGTTGCCACCACAGACATTTCTAAAACTGATCTGTGCCTCAAAGGTGCCTGTCAGCACACAGGGCTGTACATGTGCCAAATGAGAGCATGGGGGAGAAGCTCCAAGCAGGAAACAGAAGCTTGTCTTAGATTAGCACAGCTCACTCAAGTGTAGTGCTATGCTCAGATTTGGTTTTGATTTGCAAACCTTGCTGTCATTGGCCAAGAGGACGTTTGAAGTGTCATTAAAATAGGCAAAAAACAAAAGCCAGAAAGCTGAAACAAACACACAAATGAAGTTACCTTGGCAGCAGTAGGTACCTTTAAAACCTATGCAAGATGCACATTTCTCAAACCCTGTTTTACAGCTTGCTTTTCCATCTCCCCTTCCAGCTGAAGGCAGCCTCTTGGATGGGCGCCTCCCAGGTCTCCAGCACATCACAGATAAAAAGACACAGCAGTGAGAGCAAAAGGAGAGTCCCTGCTGCAGTCGCTTGAGACATCACCAGTCACCTCTGATCTTCATTGAGAATCTCTCCCCACCAACCCCAAATCCATACCACAGATTTGTTGCCTGTTGAGATGTCTTAGAAATAAGCCAAGCCCAAGACCAACTTGGCTCTGAAGAAATTTTAAATGGTACTCTGGTGAGATGGTGGCATGTTTCCAGTTCTCACCAGTAATTCCAGAATAGAGTCCTGGAGTCACCATATTGCCTGAGGACAGCAGATCCTACCCTCAAACACACGTGCCAGCATTGTAGACACCGTGGTTTTGATACACTAATACCCGTCCAGCAGGAACCACTCCAGAGTAACTACTTGCTTACCTTAGCCCACAATAATCACTGCAGCAGAGACATACTGCAACCAGTACCTTGATCAAGGGCAAGGGGAACGTTCTTTGGGTAATCTAGAGAAGGAATCTGAACCTTAAAGGGAAAACTTGAGTGAAGAACGGCGTGGGGAAAGGCGGGGGCAGGGGGGCGGAATCCACTATTTAATGTTAGCATTTATTAATGTTTAACCTTCAACTGTGGATAAACAGAGAAGAATCTCTCTGCCTGTGCACATATTTAAGACTGTTTACACATGAAGTCCAAAAGGATGTCCTCATTTTATAAATAATTTGATCTGATGACTACATCAGAAAAAAGTGCAACTTAAGGCTACATACAGAGGCAAAACACTTGGCTACTAATGCCTAAACAG
>VYZT01011740.1:160793-182348 GCA_013400735.1 Pomatostomus ruficeps
GACTAAACATCAGAGTCACTAAAACTCAGCAAATGGTTTATAGTTAAAGCTAAGTGCATAACATAGTGCACATTTAACGCACACCAAACTGCGACTCTCCTTAAACTCTTGAAGCTGTGCTTACCAGTACGTCATTTAAGTATTCAATATGAGAGTCTCCTAAAAGTAAGGACTTCCTCTGCTACTTCTACCTGACCACATAAGCCGTCCAGCAATGCCCTACTCCTCCCGTGTGCTAGGCACAACACCTCAGAAAGCACACTTGTGGAGTCACAGGGGCAGGGAACGCACAGCATTGGGAGACGCTGAGACACCTCTCTCACAGAAACGAGAAGAAAAGGTCCTCAAAAGATTTACTGTCTGAACTCAAAGTCTTCCTTTGTCACATGCTCCTGTATGTGCACATAGATGGCTGTAGTTACATGTGTGTGCAATTTGCTCAAGATCAATCACTCTGCATGTCAGTGCAGTGGGGGAAACACTGCACACAAGAAACTTTGTACTACCCTGTGAAGAAATACTATTTCCAGGTAAGATTTGCTCTTCAGTTTAGTTGAATGCACAAACTTAGTTTCCAGTTTTTTTTCTCAACTGAGAACCTGTAAACAGCAATGTAAGAAGACTGTCAGCAGTCTCAAAAGACAATTGAAGTATATGCTACCCCAAATTTTTCACAGACTTCCTAAACTGAGAAAATAATGGGATTTTTTTTTTTTGAGGTTCTCTATTTACTGCTGCAAGCCATAATGCCAGGTCATACTCCACAAAAATTGCCTCTTGCTTTAAGCTCAAAGCATGCCCTTTTGCAATCAAGAGGCCTGCATGCAGAAGAAAGGAACAGAGGAATAAAAACAAAAAAAGGCAGCACACATGTAATTTTGGTGTAGCTAACTTTTCTGTAATACTGATACTGTATATACAACATCTGATACTCACTATCAGTAACGAATACCTGACAATAAAGTACAATTCTGCACTTTTAAGAAGAACTACATTTCTGACCAAGAGGAGCAATGAGGGCTGCAAGCATTTAACTTGAAATCAGTGACCACACGTGGTAAGAAAGGCCTGCCAGGATGTGATCCTTAATTATGACTTCATCCTGCACAGCTCCCTTGAAAAAGGATCAGCTGAGACATCTCGTCCCAAGCAGCTTCTACAGAGCACAGCCCAACCAAAGAGGAGACAAGGGTGCCAAAAATAACAATAAAAAAAAGTTCTCCCCACAAGTAATGAGGGATCCCTTATAATTCAACCCTATAAAACCAGATTTGTCAAGTTCTAAATTAGGTTGCAGCAATATTTCATTGCACCATAAATCTTCCATACACCCCAGTAAAGATGCCTAATAATTTAATATGCCGTAATTTTATTTTTTTTAATCTGGAACTCATCAAAAATTGCCTGAAATAGGCATCTCTTTTACAGTCCATTTTCCACATACGTACAGATTCCAAAATATAACTGGTTTGCATTTTTTGCATGGAAAATCGTTTGCAAAGTGCATTTACATGCAGACTACCAAAGGTTGTAATTATCTCTCTTGGGTTTCTTAGGTAGGTCAGCGAACATCCTACAAAGGCTTCTGTATTATCCCATGATATTAATTCAGCATCATTTTTTTCGAAAGCAGCACAACCTCTTTAAAGAATTACACCAACAAGTAAAACTTTCAGAAGAAAAAAGTGGTTTTCCAGAATCAGAAACTTTCAGAAGCTTTTCCTTTACTTTTTACTGAAAGTTTCACAGGCCTTTTTTTGCTGAAACAGATTACTTCACAAAAATGCTGAATTCCAACTGCCTCATGTACTTCTATTTCAGTGGATAACATGCACCTCACATAATGACTTCAAATAAAAAGAAGTAAAAGCAGAAGATATCTAAAGGGGGGGCGTGAGATACTGCCAGTACTTGTTATAAAAATTTCTAATTCCCATTCCCTACCAACTAATCACGTCTGTAATAAAAGAAACACTATTTCAAAGCAATTGCCATGTCTCTATATGCCACCACTGTAAAAAGAATATGATCCCATCCAGCACTATGAAAAATATACATTTTTCCTCATGAAATAGACACGATGAAAACGGCTCTAGAACTTTAAGATTGCTCAAAGTTTCAAAAAACAGTGATGTCATTATTTTCCTGCTGCTTCTGAGAAGTTTACATCCTTGCTTCCTGCTGCCTTGCTTCACTTTTCTTAACCCAAGAAACACAGGACAGGCACCACAGCACTCCAGTGTTGGGATCACTGGAGGAAGGCGGGACAAGTCCATTTTACATCTCACCATGCCTCCCTGAACAGCAATTCAATAAAAGCTGCACTTCCAGAAGCTAAAATAAAAAGGTGAACTGTCCTCTTATTTGCCATGTCTCTATGAGTACACAGCCTATCTTTCTTTTTTTCTTTACCCTGTTCAGTCAAGGGTCACAAGCAGTGTATGGAGAAGCTAATTCGTGGTCCTGATCCTGCAAAACCCCATGAGGGGAAGGCCCCAGAAAGCAACTAAATGGAGTATGCAGCAATTAAGATGTGTTTGACTACTCTGCTTATCGCATGATTGCACTCCCTGGCATGGAGTCTTGATACAGGGCTTAAGTCAAGATAGGGAGTGTCACAATCATTTCACAGCTCGATGTCAGATCATAGAGACAATTTTAAAGACAGAAGAAATTCAGAAAAAAGTGGGTTTGTGTTTTTTTAAACTTCAAATGTTTTACACTGGGGCAAAGCATTAACAAAAATGTTATTTTAGGTAACCGACTGACTCATTTTTTGCTTAAATTAAAATTTATCAACCAATTTCTAAAGAGCCAGTCAATGTAAAAGCAGTTCCCTGCAAAAAAGCTGAGTTCATACTATCCAAGAAACTTCCTAACCTTGATTTTTAGGCTAACATACAGCCAACCCTGTTATTTCTCTCTTGATTTCCACACTGAAACAATGAGAACTTTACTTTCCTCTTTATTCATCTACCAAATTGCTAAGTTTTCTGTCCTCTACATTTCCCTCAGGGGTGCTAAGGCTGGGGTGGCCCCTGGAGAGAGAAGCCTGTCTGTCTGGTGGGCTTCTGAGAGGCTGGGGGAAGGGGGGTGCTGTATTTTGCTTTTTCAAATGCTGGGACTAAGGCCAGTAATGGGAAACTGCTTACTTAACCATTTTCCCCAGCATTCTCAGGAAACTGTCTGTCTGAAAAAGATATCTTTCAATTAAAAACAAACCAAAAAAGCCCCTAATTAACCAATATATCTAAGATTAATGCCCAGCTAGTTTTGCCAAAGTTTTTAAGAACTGGGTTGGCTCTTCCAGCCAAGGAGGAAGTGAGGCCAGACCCTGAGAGCTGTTGGGCTGATACTGATCTGCAAAAACTCCATAAAGCCCAGGAAAATTATTATTCTGCATTTATTTATAGCTCCACCAATAAATGCAAAATCTGGTAAAAATGGTTTTTAGATATTGAAACCATGCAAGACATAAAAATTTCCTTCCAGACAGTTTCTGACATTTGAATTGCTCAAATAAAGGAAGGAGCCATCTCAATACCTGTTTTTCTAAATTTGCTTCCCCAGGCATCTCAGTTAAATCAGCGCCATCTACATTTAAACCTTACTTCCGTTATCCCACTCTGTGCTTTGTATTTTACAGCATCTGTAATTGTATCCATACATGATATGCATGTTAGAATTTGTTTGTTTTTAAACAAGTGGCACACCATATAAGTAATACAAATATCTGACCTTGCACTACCAACTCACCAATACTTCAAGCAAGGATCTTTATTCACTTAGCATTCTTCTTTAAAACGCACACACATATCCCAAAGGAAATACATACAAGAAAACACAAATTTTTCTCCTTAAGAGTAATATTTACTTACTAAGAAAAGTTATTTCCTTTAACTGGAACATTTTTATAGCTGGGAAAACAGTGTATAAAGAATTTACTAGATTCACATGCTTGTACATCTATTAGTTAAAATATTTCCCAAGGAAGTTTAACTAAGAGTTATGTCTAACATGCACGGTCAGTTAAATACTGCTGACCACAAAACACTACAAACAAAAGTATTTGTATAAACAACAGAAGAAAGGTAACCTGTTTATTACACAGGTTGATTATCTCACCAATCAGATTCAGCTTTTCTAGCATTACAAGTAACAGTATAAACCTTTAACAATCACAGCCTTGATTAGTCTTTGTACCTGACACAGTTTGCATCTACTACATCCAATGCACTTCGTCTTGATTTTGAAATCAAGGTACACCAATTAAATTATTCAAATCCTCAACACTGACTAATCCCCTTCCTGTCTTTCAATGACCAGAAATACCCAAAACCCAACCGATCTCCAACACCTCTTCCCAGAAGTATGCTTTCTAGGTTTTCATATACAACAAAAGCTGGAACTTGGCACAACTTTGATAGCTGCATTTTCAAATTAAAAGCCAGGAAATTAGTCATGGTAGAGAAGCATGTCTAGGGCACAGTTTGGGTGGCCAGCAGCAAGATGCGTGTGGAAGGCTGTGCGAGAGAGCAAGATTGGTATCTACCACTTCCTCCCTTCTGCCATTAGCATTACGAAAGCTGAGAGAGTCCTCCCTCACTTACTGTGGGCTCAATCCCCAATACAGGAGAGGGCCAGTGCAGGTATTCAAACACCACCTCGAGAAAGGGTAACACCAACAGACCTGGTGGGGAAAACTCCTTGAAGCCAAAGACACTTGGTTTTGCCAGTTTGGTTAAATAGTGACGTAAGTGTCTCAGACTGCTGCTCTTAGGACAATCACACCTCAAACTTATAAAGGATCAGACTTGCAGGGGGACAATCCTTTCCAGTCACCTGCAGCTACATGATACCTGTTTGACTCAGCAAGGTCATCACAACATCCTAAAACACACCACCTCCTCACTATGGCAAACCCAAAAAAATGGCTTCCCCCACCCCCACCCACCATGGGGAAAGTAGGGTATCACCAAGCCCCAAACTGCCCTAATAGGAAAAACTCGCTAGGCAGACTGGGGGCTTTCTTTGGGAGCTGGCTCACGCCCCAACTGCAGCACAAAGACCATGAACCAGCATATGACAAGACTCGCCCCACAAGCAGTTGGCTAAAAGCAGTGCTCTTCCCAAGGAATTTTTAGAAGCAGAAGCAATCCAATCCAACAGATTTAACCTGTTAAACAAAGGGTGTGCCAGCTGCTCACAGCCAGCTTGGTGTGCACCTTGCAGGCCCATTCTCCTCAAGGACAGCACCAAAAACTCTAACGCTCCATCAAGATTTTTTTACTATGATCTGCAGAAGGTCAGATCTGCAGGCAAGGGAACAAATATCCTGCTAGATGGAGAGCACGTCCACCACTGGGAGGAAGGGGAAGAAATGGAAACCAGTGACCTGAACTATAGGATGTTCAAATCTTGATGGCTGGCTGTTCTGCCAACAGGGACATAGTCAGGGAGCCAGAGCCCCAAGAGCTCTGTGAACACAGCACAGTGAAAGGAGAAGACTCTCATTCCTCTTCAAGGATGTCATACTTCCTAAATGGTCTCAGGCAGCCTCCACACCACCGCAGCACCCTGACCTCACAAATGCCTTCCAAAGGCTGCAGCCCAATGCCTGGAGCTGTGTTGTCTTCCCTCACTTGCCTCTTCCCACACCTCTCCTTAGACTCCCCTCCTTGTATCACAATATTTTGCAGGTCTGGGTACAGTGGCACTGCCCAGCACCAAGAGGTGAGGGAGCCAACATGCTCGAGCAAGGCCAGGAGGAGGAAGAGGAAGGAGGAGCCCCCCCAGCAGAAGAGTAGAGTTGGGAAGCCAACCTTAGCTGGCAGCAAACACAATTTGGCCAAACCTAATTAACCCACCTGCAATTGCAGTTTCAGTGCTGGTGACTCCAGACTTCACAGGAAACTCCATTTTCCTGAATGATGCTCTTCTACTTTATCCTCATTAACATCACTTGCTTATTTTTTTCAAAAGCAGAGAAGCTAACTATCACTTCTGCTCAGAGCTGTGTAATACAACTAGAGGCTTTCCTTTCCCACACTGAGAAGCACCTTACAGAAAAGATTTTAGCTGACCGTGCTTAGAAAAGTAATGGTTTCCCTTTCCCATCTCCACCACACAGAAACTACACAGATTAGAGTCCTTCTTTTGAAACTTCGGATGTTAATTAACAGTGAAAGGGCAGTGTTAATAGCTTTGCTTTCTTTAAGCTTGCTGGGATCATTCCTTTACTCCACGTAGCAAGGAATGAGGAAAATGTTCACAACCAACAGCAAGAAGTAAGCTAGAACTAGGCTGTGGGTCAGTAAGAAAAGGCAAAATTGATGAACAATGCAGGAACGATGAACTGGGTTACTGAGTTGTAAGTATGGATATGACTGTGTGACAGGGTGCATATTTTTACCACACACAAATATTTGGTGAGTTGGAGTTTCTCATTTGCCTTCTGCCCTGTTCATTTATGTAGCCTGCTCCCACAGCCCCTACTAAGAGCCATGCTCTCCAACAGCCTGCACTGTCTCTTGGAGCAGGAGAAACCTATTTTTGGCCCAAATAAGAGTCTACCATTTCTTTCTGGGTATTTTTTGAAGTAAATAAAGGGCATTTCCACTAGAAACAATTTTATCCCAGGACAGAAGATGGTACAACACAAAACTATACAGTGCCATTTGCATTTTAAACTCAACAGTTTCAAGATCAATCTTCAGCGATTAAAAACATTCAAAAGCATGCTGAATGGAGGTGAAGCTCACACTTCAGATACACTGCTTCTGATATTTGAGAGGTTCAACACAAATACTATCCCATAAACTCTCCAGCATCATATTTATGAGCAGACGGACACATTTATTTCTTTGGATAGAAAACATGGAGTAGATGACCATCACATCACTGGTGAAAACTGTTATGTCATAAAACAGCCCATAGCTGCCTGAATTTATAAGTTCCTGTAACCAAGTAGCACGTGCCAAGCCAGGCAATCCTGATGAATCACCTTAGAAGCCTACAGACTTCTTAGAAATAATTAATTTGCTCAGAGCTGCATCTGCACAAAGACATACATACACTCACATTTCTGAAGGAAAATAAATTCTGACTTCTTACATTCACGTATTTTCCCTTGAGGACAAACCTGTAAGATTATTAACTATAATAAAGCTCTAAAATGGATGCTAAAATGGTGTTTGAGGGCAGCATCAGACACTCCAGAAACATATATAAGCTAAATTCTAGTGCACTACATAAAGGCAAGTTTCAGCTAGAAAGCTTTACTGTGATTTGTGGTACTTTAAAAGCACTCTTGTAACAATTTTAATAGTTTAAAATATTGGAGTGTAGTCCCAAAGAGATGTAGCTAGAACTAAACTGCCATTTTAATGGAATTTTTGCAGACTCTCCCCATGCTCTACTTTATAAATAAACCCCTAGACTTTTTATTGATTTTTTTTTAATGATAGATTGAGCCTCTCTGGCAGAGAGGGCCAAAGAACAGCACAAGAAAAATTACAGGTTCACAGTTTGTGAAAGGGACAACAATAACAAAACCCCCAAGAGAAAATAATTACAAACACAATGCACATGTACTTGTGTTCACTGCTTTCTGATCTGCTGTGTGCATGTGTGTATATACATGTACCTGCCAAGACTTCTTCATTAAATTTACCGTGAGAAACAAGTAAAACAAAGTCATGTACAGTTGCATGATGTGCTGTACATCTCTTTCAGTTGCAAAGCCTAAACTTGACTTCAGCGTGTCTGACTTGAGGAGCTCATGCTCTGAAGTGGTGTAGGACATGCCATCAAAATTATTTCAAAGATTTTGTAGTCCAAGGTCAACATTCTGCAGATGCAGAATTTAAAAACATTCAAGGAAGTTTTTTACAGTATATATAGCAAGAATTAGAGTAAATTAATACAGTTAGTTGGTCTTAGAGGTCCTGCGCCAGACAGCTCACCAGCATACTGTCCTGCTGACCCAAATTCTGCAACCAGCTCTGCCCATGTAAGCGCTGCCAAGGGCACTTGTGGTCAAGCTGCGAGATCACTCCTCCTCCTACAAACCAGCTCAGAAACATACTAGAGAAACACACCATGGCAGAAGAAAAGCTTACTACCCCTGTGCATGGATGCCCACCCACAGGAACAAGAAGCTGTTAGTTTCCTGACACAGAGACAGACCTACTTTAGTCGTGTGATCCAGTTCTAAGTTGCCAACATTATGCAAGGGATAAGCAGAACAGCTCAAACCACAGGTTTCTTTCTTTCATAGAAAGAACATGAAGGACAACCAACCAAACAAAAAGGAAACAGAATACTGGCAGCAAACTAAACTAAACTAGGTAAGTACAATCAAAACTATTTAGTAGTCTTTTGTCTTTATCCCATTTGGTTTATCTCTGCTTACTGCAATGTATTTTTTAAAATCTGGATCTGTTCACTATATATGTGACTAGACTAAAAAGATTCCTTGAACACATGACTGTGCAATATGATTTAAATTCTTTGCAAGATCTCACAAACTCCTGTGTGCTTAATTTTAGAAACAAGGACAACAAAAAAAAATTCAAAAACCCAACAACGTCTGCCATTTCCATATGTGCTCTATATTTTACTAGTTCTTTACCAGAAATGAAGAAAAAAACCCCCCAAACCAACAACCCCCCTGCACAAAAGAATGCTAGGGGCATTATGTCTTTCCTGACACTTTCAAATACAATACTTCTGACTTGTTGGTCACCTAGACATCTGTTACATCCGGCTCTAAGTTCCCTTCAAATGAAACACAGAAGGAGTGGTAATTCAGAAAGCTATTTGTGGAGATGTCAAGATGATGTGACAGCAGTATCATGGATGCTGGGGGATTCTGGCCATGCAATGGCCAAAAATGATCTTCAGCAGACACAGCTGCATCATTCCAAGTCCAGAGAAACTACAAGTCTCCCTGGGTCCTCCTCTTGGAGGTTGTTTCTCAGATGACAGAAGGAGATGCAACATCAGCAATTGCTACCACAGCAGTGATCCATGGGGACCCAATGCACACACACGTAACAGCAACCAGTTATGCAACCTCAACAGCTTGGGATGCTCGAGAAACCCAGGGGGAAAGGCAGGTTCAAAGAGTGGGAGTCTGCCAGACTAGAGATTTCATGTCCCATCTCCAACCAGCCCCGTATCACCTAAGTCACCAACAAGGGGGGCAATGCATGTCCAGTTCTGTTCCTGGGGGCTGGCAGACACATCAGAAGGGACTTGGTGTTTTCCCTGATTTAGACAAACCACATACACAGACCCCAACCAAACCTCCTGACTACTTCTCAAAGGTCACATCTCTGCAGGTGATGGTAGAGCTGAAGGACCAGCACTGCTACCAACCATGCTGTTGCTCTGCAAGGAAGTCGACGTTCAGAGGCCAATGGTTTCAACCTTGGCTTTTTGCTGGTGCTTAGCTCACACAATTCTTTATCCCCATTAAGCATCTGATTTTTAAATACTGCTCCGCCTTGGCTTGCAGGCACCTGCTACTGACAATTATCAGAGAACATATGTAAGAAAAAAATAGCATATGGCTATACAAATAACTGCAGCAATGAAGTGCTCCTTGCAAGCTCTAAAGGAGACAAGTAATTGCACCAGCTCCATGGCGTGTGTGAGCACTGACCACTCAAACACACGGGGTTATACCAACACGTGCCCTCCCAGGACATCCCTCAGCCCCTCCCCCTGCATCCCCTTGCTCTTGACTACTCTAGAAGAGCCAAGGCAGAAGAGATGTAAAAAATACAAAGCATGTGAATGGATATCTGTCACTTTCGCATGCCAAGAGCCCAGTCCAAAGCTGTTACTGCAAGTCTTCCTGCTGGAGGTGCCTGGAGGCCTCACGGCCTTTCTCAAAGGGCGAGGGCTACTGATGAGACACACAACAAGAAGGGAAATCTCTCCACATCCATTGAAGTGTCAGGTGAGTTTGTTTCGCTGTATTTCGGGGGGAGTTTTTTGAAGTTATTGGGATGAGTCCCATCCCCACGGCTTCAGCCCTTCCAAGATAGTAAAGATGAATTAAAATGCTCTACATACAGGACGTTCTTTTGCTTTGTCTCTGTGCACATTGGTACCACCACCAGCACGCTACAAGTCTGCTCTATTCAAACGCACAAATTCAACATCACATTTCTCCCTTTTCTTAATGTATTTATTTTTCCTCTGGGAAGTGACTTACTTTAAATTTGCTTTATGATTAAAAAACACAGCAATCAACTTTTCAAAATGTCAACTTTAATTTCATTTCTGTTTCCCTCCTCCCAGCTCCTCAGGCTCTCACAGGAAACCCCCGTGCCTCCATTGCACACTTTGCCACAGCTGTAGCCCTACAACAACCCCAGAAGGGCAGCTCCAAAACCTGTGTATTTCTGGTAGAGATGAGGAGCTCTCTATTCCCTGCCACGGAGCTCAGCTTTGCACATGGGACATTCAGCCACAATGTAAGAGCTTCAGTTCAAAACCTACTCAGTTTCATAAGGGCAGGTTTTGACCTGCAGGCTGAGGGGACATAACCTACCCAACAATGTGCCACAGCAAACTCCTGACCTGGTCACCAGAAGTGCCAAAAAGCACAGTGCCGTCCTTCGCTTGCTTCCGCTGCAGCAGGGATCCTGGGAACAACGCGGCATCAGGGGGTCACCCAGTCCAGCTGCATGCACAGCGATGAAACAAGCTACATTCTCACCAGTTTCAAAAGGCTTTGCACCAGATCTTCCTTTCTCCTCATCGCACAAAATTCAGAGCATTTACGATGAACTTATCGATGTGCCGCAGTCAGCAAAGGAAGACTTGCAGCACAGAGCTAATGCTCAGTTAATAACCCAACAGGGAGGAGAAAAAACCTCTGAATTTAGCATGGCTGATGTAAGCTGTGACGTCATTTCCACACATAGGCTAGTGAAGAAAAAAAAATTCTTTTTTTTTTCAGATCCAAGATATATAGATATGTAAATTGCTTGGATTCCATTTCAAATAAACAGCATGAGATAACCCCAAAACTTAATAACGCTTTCAGCCTTCGCTCCTGCTCTTCAGAGGACTCGAAGCCTTCGACAGGATCAGCTCGCTGGGAGTACGGTGAGCCAAACCACTTGTGCAGGCACGCACCCTCAGCGCCGTCCCACCCAGCAGTGCCAGCACAGTCTGGTTCTCACTCTTCAGCAAGATGTTTGGTTTGGGGTTTTCTTATTTTGGAGGAAGTAATTTTAAACAAAGTATTAAAAAAAAAAAATCTTGCTCTAACAGCTCTAAAGGTTTTTTGGTATGATTATGGCTGAAATTAACTGTTCTCTAAGGACATATTAAACAAGCCAAGCAAAACAGGTCAGAAGATCAGAGAGAAAGGGCATCCTAGAATTATGAAAGATGCTCAGTTAAATTAACAAAAAAATCCAATCCAAACTGCAGCCAAACAGAGAAGAAACTGCTGAAAGAACAATCTGAAAATACAAAAAAATAAACTCACTAAATCTGAGTAACTCAAAAAATGCTGCAGAATAATTTTACCATTTTAAAAAAAAAATAACTTTTTAAAAATAAAACGCCACACTTCCCCCCCCACCAAAAAAGTAACTTCTTAATAGGAACTCTGCTATAAGTCCTGTGCTCACCTATTATGCCAGTAAATAATTTCAGAACTTGAGAACATTTATGCGAAGATTCAACCTGGAGGGTAATTTTCCTGAAATTTCTGTTTGGCAAATGAAAATAGTGTTTTCAACAGATGAATATCCTTCCCTGTAATTGTTATTCTGTTGCCATCATGTAAATTGGTGTTTTATACAAATGCGGCTTGAAACCTACCTACTGAAAGAAAAACCCCAGATAAAACCAACCTGCACAGAGCAGGGTAGAACAGTATTAATAACATGTAAGCACATGTTTCTAAATAGTAAAAAAAAAAAAAAAAAAAAGTTGTTGCATAATTTATTCACTTTCCTACTAGTTTCACAGATGAAGATAGCAGAACCGGGAGATAACCAAAAGATTTCTTTTGCCTTTAGCTTAGTAATTTACAAGTCTTTGAGTTTCCCTGGGTTTTGTTGTTGCTGTTCACTGGGAAAATACTGTGGAAATAACATTTACCTGCATTCTCAGTCTACAGAGCTTGCTAAGTGCAGCTCAATAGAGAACACATCCCCACCAAGCACCACACAGATTTACCGTAAGTTGGTGACTAATCCTTACAGTGTACCCTGTTCGTGTGTCACTGAGTCAGCCTGAAAGTTTGTTCATTCACTCGAACACCACTTCTTCCATTCTCCTCTCTCTCTGATCTCTCTGATCGGCAGGCACATCTGAAATCTGCCTCTCCTTCATTCAAGGAGAGCTTCTTGCTGCCTGAACACGCAAAAAGTGCAGGTACAAAAACATGTTGCTCTTTTAGAGGATTGCCCTAAGAAAACTCACATTGCCTACACAACAGCATAAAAACAAACAGACAAAAAAAAGAAATCTCTACATTTTCTTTCAGCAAGAAACTTCTGTGTATGCAAGGAAGGAGCCCTGCAGGGAGGGACTCTCCAGGGGAAGAGCTGACCCTGCTACTGGAAAAACTTCCTGGTTCCCACATTTGGCAATCTAACATACAAAGCCTGCGAGAAATGCCCAGTTTAAATTTTACTGGTAACAAAAGCAGTAGCAGAACAATGCAGGTACTTGTTCTAGATAATGGCCACATATGACTTTGCATTTGCTGAAGCCTAAAATAAGATGCCCCACTCTCTTGTTCTCTTTTTTAATTTCTTCCAATTTACCTAATTAGCAGTACGGATTCTCCAGAAATAACCTGAAAGTAAAAGTTCTACCTAAGGAAAAAAAAAAAAAAAAAAAAAAAAAAAAAAAAAAAAGCTGTTTATGCTAAGGATAGTGTGAGGCTTAAATGTAAGGATTTTCCTTACATAACTGAAGTCCATCATCCACTTTGTAACTATCACACTTCAACTAGAAGAATACAATTATTGCAGAGGAAAATAATTACAAGGAGCTGCAGTCATACGCAGACCCAAACCTGCACCTTCTTTCAGTCACACAGATAGTTCGACTGACTATACTAAGAGCAGGCGTTGTTACAGATGACTAAAAATTGAAAAATCTGGTCCAATACTGAGCACGCAATCCAACGGAAGCCTTCCCATCAGCCAGCTTTATGTAGTAATCTATGTGCCACTGCCATACCATGTCTGCACTGCAACCTTATTAGTTTTGGACCATCGCCTACTGGCTGAGAGGCAGCCTTTAAAACCAGATGAGCCCATGTTATTTTAATGAACCCCTTCTTTAACTCATGATCAAATAGTTAGCCTAGGGATCGTATCCTGACAGACTTCCAGCCTCAAAGTCTTACTCCTTTCATAAATTCGAGTAATTCTGCAGTATTAGTCTATCATTTATATATGTGCATGCAACGTCCAGATTAAAAGTTCTGAAAGTTGGAAATCATTGAATAAAAATCTGCTAAGGCCTTATTTTATCATTCCCACTCATGCTAAGCAGTACCTTACTATGCAGGCAACCACATTTGGCTTAACTTACATTCTTTTCATTAACAAAACAGTACTTAATCCAATGTCTTTTTTCTGTGCACCTCCCTTTTCAGGTGTATTATTTCTTTAAATCTAAAGCTGTTTTCAACTTCAAAGACTAACTTTTTACTACAAGCAATATAGGAACGGTAAAATTCATCCTCTGCAATGCATCTTTGGTTTTCAAGTATATAAACGGTGAAATCTTTTTTCATTTTACCTGCAAGGCATATTCTCTTATTCATGCTCTTTCATTATAATAGCAGCAACTTTAGAAAAGTATTAAAGTTCATTATAAACCATCTCTTTCAAAATTTCATAGTCCCAAAAAAACCTCTTCTTTTCCTCACTTTAGAAAAATTTTGCCTCTCATTTTCTAATTTTATCATGCAGACAGCAGCAATACTTTCGCATTGTGATCCATACTGCTCAGATACCAATTTACTGAACTCTGACAGCATAAAACAAGCTTAACTGACAAAAAAAAAATACAGAGAATCACTGTTCACCACCACAACTGAGAAGCCTCTTCCAGTCTTGGAAACACAGCATCAATGGAAGAATGAGAGAGAACGTGCCTGTCCATACTTCTGCAAGTATTTTGGCTTAGCGGAATTACTGCCACCTTAAATAGAGATATGTCCCTACCATATTCAGAAATATGTGTATAACGTAGTTACGAATATGAATCTAACTTCTCCAGACATAAACTGCCTGCTAATTTAGAAACCTCTCTCCACTCCCCCACTCTGTACCTGATGCTTTGCCATGCAGACTTATGGAAACACATGGTGATGGTTCGCAGGGCATTGCTGCAGGTGGGGACGGAAAGGTCACCAGTGCTTCGCTGCTTGTGCTCAGAGACACCTTCTAACAAAGCAGATCCTTGGCTCTTACCTTGATGGGATCAGGAGGGTGAAAGCCTTTCCAGACAGAGGCAAGAATGCCATTTCTGACACTCAAATGCTTCCATGAAAAGACCGCATCTTGCCCCGTTTGGCATGCTCCTGCTCGCAGCAAGTGTGTTGCCAGAGAGAGTTAAAACTTCAAACAGCTTTACTCAACCCTTTCATATAAAGTGTCCTGGTTCAGCATCTCATCACTAAAGCACGTCAATCTCCGAGATGGTTTTCTGCCTTATTTTTGCCAGGAACTCATTAGAATATCGCTTCAAGTACTTGTTTATTATCATTGCTGTGATGCTGAATTCACATTTTTACAGTGATCAATAAAAACTAAATCAGCACACTACACACTCAGCCCACACATGAAGAAAATTAATTTAACAAGATCAAAGTTGTCTACCCTCTACTGCTGTAAAATCACAACCAGCCTGTTGGTTTTTGCCAGTTATCTTTGAAGAATGATTGGAAATGAATAAAAATCATTCTGGAAGCATATACTGAAATTGCAGATACAAAGCAGAGATAGGAGGACACATGCAAGCAACTACATGGGAGACCTTTGCTTGAATTTGAACTGCATGGCAGGCCAAAGCATCAGTGCTTCTGCAAAGCTGCACCACTCAGTGTGGCTGAACATTAACCATTTATTTTATCAAGATACATATGGGGCTCCTCTGCAACACTGAGCCCCCAAGATCATGCCAGTGAGTTAACATCTGAATGGCTTCCACACATTTCCCCCCAAATATACTAGGGGCACAAGCAGCAACAAACCTGCTGCATTAAGCATGGAGCTATGCGTGGCGTGTGCTTGGGGTTCAGGACACTACAGCCTCCAGATCAGCTCTGGTAATGGCCACAGAGCTCAGGGTTATTTCAAGGTCCAGGGTGGCCTAGGAGACATTGAAGATGCTTTCAGCCTCTCAAAAGAGTGCAACACTCGGCCCTCTCCCTGCTGAGAGCAGCAAGGAGCCAACTCAAACACCACCACCTCTCTGCAAGGTAAGCCCAGCTTCCACCCTCAGGATAAAACAAAATATAAGAGAGGCAGACCAAAAAAGAAGCAATTGAGAAGATGTTTACAAAACTTTAAGTCAATAGCCTAAGTATTTCAGGGCTTCGGCAGCCTACATTTTAGGGAAAAGAAAGCTCAGTTTAGCTATGTAGGGTCTTCCAAGTATTCTTACTTGTGAACCATGTAAAGTCTGGTCAGCATCCATTTTTAATACACCACTATTATTGCTAACAATGCAAATTTTAGCATCACAAGAAGAGCAAATAGGTAGCAAATCTGCTTGCAAAATAACAACAGCACTATTTACTAGTCAGGGTTGTTTTTTCTGGTACAGACAAGATCTTCCACTAGGACGTCTTCTGCACCAGCAGAAAGAGACAGCAAGGTAGCAGCACTGGTGGTACCAGTCCAGGAGGCAGCACTGCCAGCTGCACTCCTGCTCCAACACCCAGCACCCACAGACTCTTGCCAAAGAAGCCCCATTTACCTCCTATTCTTCATGAACCGCTGCACTGTCCAAATGAGTAAATAATTTTTAGTCTCTGATCAAAATGTGTATTAAAAGCACCTCATCTTATGTCTCCTCACTTTCACAGATTTGCAATGTAGTAATTCCTAACCTGCAGTATTTAAAATTTATATTCAAAATTAAAGTACACGGGATCTCTTTAGAGGGAAAATATTATTATATATAGACAATATACTTCCGAATGTATTTCCTGCTCCCCAATAAACTGTATTCAATTCTGCCTGGAGAACAGAGGGCTATTTCAAGACATGCAAAGCTCTAACAGCATTTATTTCACGAGGACCCACTAAAGATCATACTCTTGCAAGAGTACCCATATGCATTAGAGCCACAGGACAGCAGGTTTGCCTTACTGACATTCCAGGATTGTAGTGGGTGTTCTGTTAAGAAAATCAAAGAAGTTACTATGTAGGTCAAGTGTGGAATTAAAAATAAAAAAAGAAAGCCTAATGTAGCTGTAATTGGCATAACCCTCCAAGTGTAAATAGAGATCCTTCCAGGAAAATGCACTTCTAGTTCTGATTTGGCATGTGAAACATGACAGTACTGGGAAAAACACTTTTCTGCTAGTACAACTGGAACCCAGACAGGACCCCCAACCGCACAGAAGTGTTGCAAAACCCCTCAATCTCCTAATAATATTTACTATTCACCAGCAAAATGTTTGGCTTATTGGGGAAAATGTATTTAAGATAATTTCTGAACACACCAGCAATAGCTATTTTTTAGTTTTAAATATAAAAACTAAAACACAGACTTCCTTCCTATCCACCCTCACGCCCCCCCCCAAACACATACACGCTAAAAATATATAAATAAAGGAAATGAAACTTCCCCATCAATGAAAATTGGGGGGGGGAAGGGGGAGAAGGAGGGAGTAGAGAACAAAGACAAAAATTGTTTTTTTTTTTTTAGACAGAGAATTTCAACCATTCTCAGATTTTAAACTTGCTTTGCAGGATTGGGTATTTTTTTTGCACAGTCTGACACTGAAATTATTTAGGATTTGACATTCACTTAAAAAGAAAGTACCTGATATAAATTCTGCACCTCAAATGCCCCCTGTCCTTTAAGAGTCCTGGTAAGCCTTGTTCTAGCCAGATGGCGTGAACAAAAACCTCACCATCAGGGATCTTTTAAAAAGGAGGTGCTGATAATTTAACATTTAACTTACACCTACCTGTTTTGCTGGGGCAATCCTTCCCCAGTCCATATTTCTGCAGTCTTTACACTCCAGGGTTAGCTGGAATAAGTTTTAGTAACTGAGTCTGAGTTTTGACTCATTACTGAACATGAGATTTTTGACAAAGGGGCAGGGGGGAGGGAATCAAAAAAGACCCTCTACAACAATCTTGCTTTGCTGTAGTTGCAATGAACTTTAAACATGAAGAGAAAAAATGGCAAAGAAAAACAAAACCTTGCAGCTCTGCACTTCAAGGACATATCACAATGCGGGCTCCCTAAAAAAAATCTTACCATGAGCAGTTGATGAGGGGAGAGAGGGGGAAGACAGAAACCATTTTCTTGCTGAACAGACAGGAGAAAATTCGTGCTTTAGACACTGTTCGGGTACAGAAAGCTGGTACTTGTCACCATGTGCCTGGGAAGTTACAACAGCCCACCTGAGCAGTGGATGGAAAACTGAAGATAAGCGATTTGCCTGAAATTCTAACAAAATTTAAACTGTAAATTGGAGAATGACAAACTAAAAAGAAAATTTTAAAAAAAATCAACTACCTTTTGAATCTGCCTCATATCAGGACTTTGGGTCTTTCCAGAGCAAATCATCAGTCAATTATGAAAACTTAGGTGGGCTGTTTGTGTGTGACACATTACGCTTTGTTACAGAGTAAGCTGAAACCACAAGACTCATTTCACTCAGAACCTCAAAATACATCTAATGCTACATGACTACTCCAAAACCCTGCAACAGCCCCACTCTAATGCAAAGAGTTTAAACTGCTAAAAAAAATCAAACACTATTGCAGGGTATTAGGACATGTATTTAAAAGCACGTCCTGAGTTCCCCAAACCATTATCCTCTTGAGAAGAAAGTAACATAAATGATGTATTTGCCTCCAAGTTTCTGTGACAGCAGGTTGCAACCTAAGCACACCTTCCAGTTTTTCCCCACACAAATAAATGGTTCGGGTTTTTTTCCTGTTGCTGTTTCAAGCACGTCCAGGTGAGCCAACATCCCCACCATCATAAAGTGACACAGGCAAGCCAGAAACAGAGAAAAGAAACTGCGATCAAAACCACTATTCCTTCTGCCTGCAGAAACCAACATCCAACAAGAACCAGTGTCAATATGACTTGCTGACCGACTGTGTCACCTACTTTGTCCTCCTGGCCCGCATGGACAGTGGCAGCCGCAAGGAGATGATGGTGCAAGAACCTATGCTCGGCATTGCAGATCTAACAGGAGATACTCCAAGCTCTATAAGTTAACTTAGTGCATGAATGCATGCTGCTCAAAAGTAATTTTAGTGGATCTCCTAAATCTGTTAAAGACAAAAAAACAACCCAATAAAATTGTTGCTACTGTTCTTTGAACCAGGTTCAGACCTACTCTTTGAAGGAAGAGTCGCCTTTCTTAAAATATATTTGAATGTGCTATTTTTGTCTTTATCTTAGAAGGCCCGATTTCCCCTCACAGCCCTGCAACTGATTACATTAATAGGTTTCTCAGAGATGGACAAGTTAAAAAGCGTTTTTATAGCTTCACATGCAGCAAAACGTATAGACCTTGCTGCCTTCATTTCCCTTTAGTTTTGAATGCAGCCCCCCACTCCCCTCCCCACTTACACACAGTAACTCCACTCTCGCAGGCAGTGCCATGGAAGTCAGTGTGACCACTTGTGCTCCTCACCTTACATAAATAACCAAGGGTGTGGCAACTACTCCAGGCAGAATTCACACATGCACTTAAAGATGCTTTTGCCTACTTCTCTCAGGTGGAGGGCAGGCAAAAGGTTCTGTTAATTTTAGGGACAGAAAAAATTACAATTGATGAACATTTCTCACTGCAACTATGCAGCTATGCAGATCTCAAAAGAATGCAAGGGGAGGAAACAAATTGTTTCCACATGAACCATTATTTTGTATCTGTCAAATGCTGCTTGCTTTTTTTAAAAAAAAAAAATAAAAACAAAAAACAAACACGTATTTCTAAGGAAGCTGAAATGAAACTGCCTTATCTCACAGCTACTATGACACATAGTAAGGAGGCACAACCCAAGGCCCTTCTTTTTTATACTGTCCCATTACAGTTTTGGCAAAGAGAAAGAAGGGCCTTCTCAAACACTTGGCTGAGCAAGTTTTTAGGTGACATATCCCCCACTTAATTAGAGCAAACAAAAAAAAAAAAAGATGAAAATATTCCCAGCAAAGTATTAACTTACTGCTTTAGGAAACCTACAGTGCTTTGCAGGACTGCTCTTCTTACACTTTTCTCACACTCCTTGCCAGATGCCAAGTTATGAGCCCAGTTTATAATAGCAAGCTTCACTTGAAGAATTAAAATGGGAAGAAGTAGAGAAGCAACAGAGTTTTGAGTTGAAGATCTAGGAATTACTTTTTCCTACCTAGGCTAGTTGAGCACTATCCAAAAGCAAAACAAACCTGAAACAAGGACTTGTTTTATGGTCTTAAATGCATACTGGAGTATTCTCAACAGGCAGGTCATCATCAGTAACATACAGGTTGAGAAAATGAAATGGCTTAGGCATGAAGACTTTTTCAGTCTATCCAAATACAACATGAGTCAGTGTTAGGTAGAGAGGTTAGTCATGCTGTGGTTTATTTATGCTCATGTTGGTCCACGATATAAACACCAGAAGCAGGATGCCTGCCTGGCTACCTGAGGCCTCATCCCTCTTCCCCAGGGAGGGATGCCAGCAGCGGGACACACATTGATAGGGCAGCATGATTAAGGTCCAGTCTTATCACCGAGAGGCCAGTTCTCCACAGTGCACTCAGGCCAAGATTCACGGTGAAGTGCATTACTTGTATTTGAGGTTTTTTGGCTTTTCAGGATACACGAGTTTGACTACCACACCACTGTGCTGCTCACGTTCTCCCTGAGGCCTCCCAACTTCAGAAACACAAACTGCTAATCTGTGGTGGCAGAACGGATTGTAAGAGTGTTTATTTGCACCAACACTTTTGAGTAGGCTATACTTGAGCCTTTAATTTTTCCAAAGTTTATCAGAGTATCCTTTATAGAAGAAGAAAAATGCATACAACACATTTTCTTCAGATGAAAAATCACTTATCTAAATTCTTAAAAAGAGTCTTTATTTGTCTTATGCAAAGCTGCATAGTATGCATGCCCAGAGCACTTGTGGAGCAGCCCTTCTGTTGTTATATGTGTGCCTTGGACAAAACTTAGAAGAAAGGTAAGATACCAACTAGGGCATATCAAATGCCATCACTTAAGTGGGCAACAAAGTGAAATGTGTTATTTCTAGAAAGATGCACCTTATTAATGCAATGGCTTCATTCTGATCCAACTGAACATCCAAGGCCACAAAGTAGGTAAGTGATGACAGCCGAGAGCTGCACGTACCGCATGCAGGAACAACTCCTGCACACACTGACACTGTAAGGACGGGTCACGCCATCATGACACCACTGAGCAAGGGCAGCAGACAAATCCCTGGTCCCCAAGGGAACTCTGAGGGCCAGAGTGCCAAGCAGGATGGGTACAGGCAGCAGAGGGGCCCTGCTGAGCAGCCAGGCCAACCCTGCCAGGTAAACTCCCTGCTCTTCCCATATCTACAGTAAAATTGTAGCTATCAAAGGCATGTCAGCGATTATGTGCTTAAAACATTAATCATGCAGTTAAGCACTTCGCAATATTTTCCATAAATAGTTAAGCTATGGGTCATCCTATGTATTTTGCTGCCATTGTGTCAGTCTGTAAAAATGTATGGACCTCACCTGTAACTATCTGAATGATGACCAGCACCGATGCGCAAGGACAGCAAGTGCAGGTCAGATTTTACTGGACGAAGGCACTAACCCGGGTAGGTTTACATCTCGATCAGTCAAGCCTGGTTAGTTGACAGGCAGACATGAAAACCACTCCGTAAAGTCAGCAGAAGGATGAAGAGGCATTATCCATTTATTAACTGGTTAACTGCCGATTAATTTCACTTGCAAATCGCCTCTCCGGTATTTAAACACCTGGCTAAGAGTTTTTGTTCCTTACCACCCCGTAATTTTGACGGGCCTGAAAACCGGAGCGCCCCGCCAGCGCCCAGCCCGCCGCGCTCTCCTCTCCCGCGGGAGAAGAAATTCCCATTCCTCCAAAACGAGCTCGCTCCACGCGGGGCCGCCCGGAAAGGGCCCCACAGCTGAGCCCCGGGACCGCTGCGCTCCCAGCACTGATACCGAGACGGCACCGAGCGCGTTGCGGAATGCAGGACGGGAGGAGTCCGCGTGGGTCGCCCACTCGTGTCAGGGGCCGTGACGGGCAGCGCGGCTCGGAGAACTTCCGCGGCCAGCCCCGCCGAGCCGCCCTTCCCCGCC
>VYZT01011740.1:183298-221029 GCA_013400735.1 Pomatostomus ruficeps
AG
This sequence comes from Pomatostomus ruficeps, assembly GCA_013400735.1. Taxonomy (NCBI): domain Eukaryota; kingdom Metazoa; phylum Chordata; class Aves; order Passeriformes; family Timaliidae; genus Pomatostomus; species Pomatostomus ruficeps. The sequence goes on from VYZT01011740.1 coordinate 183,301, forward strand.
GGCCGGGGACCGCTCCCGCTCCGCCCGGGCGGCGGCGCCGGGGAACGACACCGCGCCAGCTCTGGGGCCGAGGGGTCCCGCCGCCGCGGGGCTGGGGTGGAGGGGGTGCTCCCCTGGCGCCGGGGTGTCATGCGGAGTGGGGCAGCCGTGGCGGCGCCGGGGGCTGCGGGCGCTATGGCCCGGCCTCCCGCAGCCCCGGGGCGCAGGAGGGGGAAAGTGGCGGCGGTAAAGGCGCGCTCTGTCTCACCCGGGAGCTCTCCTGCCCTGAGCGGGGAAGGGCTGCTGCGCCTGGCGGGGCCGCCTCCGGCTCCAGGGCGGCTCCTCCGCTTTGGGTTAATTTAGAAGTTAATTCTCTAATACAGCGAGCCGTGTAGGAACTTGCTCCTGTGGTCACTGATCTTTGCCTCTGGTAGTCGTAAATTATTTTTTTTTTTAATTCTGCAGAAAGATTTTGGTGAACTACCTCATCGGTCCTTCTTCCCTTGGGCTCAGCATTTGCATTAGATTGCACCAAAATGTTCCCTCGCAGGGAAGGATTTTACATCTTGGGGACAGATATGTGATGCATACAGCTTATGCAGTACTCTGTTTAAGCTCACGGACAATGACAGACTGTAAGAAAGCTGGGAAGAGAGAAACTGAAACAGGGATGGTTATAGGCCTACTTCTGCCTTCAAAGAGGGAAAAAAACCCCAACAGACAAAACTCTCAAGGGTTATAACTGGAACAGAAAAAGGTCTTTGGTGTTAGCATTTGTGATTCAGCCTTACATTATAATGGTTGCCAGCAGCCTTATTTTCTTTTTATGGTCATCCTGGTTTCCTGGTCGCATGACACTTCCATCGGGCCACTGTTCTTAATAATTTAACCTATTATGAGATTGTTTTGATTTACAGTGTAGATTAGAGCAAGAGTGAAAAAGTATGATATCACCCATTGGCTATTAAATTTCTTTGAATTATATACAAATCTGAGGAAGGGTTTTTTTTGTTTTTTTCCTAGCCAGCTACTAATTTTCTAATTTTATTTTTACCTAACTGAAAAATACCATTCAGATATTGCAAGTTCTCTGTGCTGAGCTATGCAAAATCTATGCTGAGTTTTTGATTCAATGGTTGGCTTCTTTGCTTGCTGGAGTCCTAAGTCATATAAACTATGTTGAAAATAGAATTAAAACCACAACTCAACATGTGCCTTGCCTCTGTTTGTTTTTTGTGTCTAGTCTGAAACCCAGAATAGCCCATATTACTTGTGATTTCCAAAATGACCTCTGAAAATAAGCAATGGAATTTAACAGTCTTTCTAGGTTTATCTCAGCATCTCTACTTGTCCGGTTAATCAATACAAGCATATCTCTGTTGAATCAGCTAGGTGTTTCTTGATTTACCTGAAACATAAGGGTTTGTGCTATAAGTCAAATAGAAGCAAATGTCTGACTTAAATTTGAACAAAGAATCATTAGCTCAATTTGTTAGAGCATGGTGCTGCAAAAGCTAAGATTGTGTGTTTGCTCCCAGTATGAGCCATTCACTTAAAGAGTTGGACTTGATGATGTGGGTCCCTTCCAACTCAGAATATTCTGTGATTATCAAGCAGCCTTCTGACATGCTATAAATTGGACCCATCTTACTCTGCTGTAACAAGTTTAGCTACACAAAACTCTTAGCTCTGGACAACATTTCCATAAAATTGTGTGGGCTGGCTACAGCCAGACTGCATTCTTTGTGTTTATCCTGCCAGTTATGAGTTGGTCTCCATCAAAAGCACAAAGCCTTAATTTGTGTTCTCAGTTTCCTGATCCTTCTTCTAATCTTTTAAGAATTTGAGTCTCAAGCTTCCCACTTTTGAATAAAAAAACCCAGACTGCTATTTACAGTATTCAACCTCAGAATAATTCTATGGGCTTGTCGTGATGTTGTTCGACAAGGATTTGGCAGTGATACCTGGCGAGTTGGTGAGCTGGGAGCCCTCAAACCGGAGTGAGGTCCTGGCCGGCCCAGCCGCCCGCTTTCTGCTGTCAGAAGAGGGAGACCTTGCCCTCTCTTCCCTGCCCGCCGAGCTGGTTCAGCTCGCCAAGCCAGAATACTATTACCTCTCTGGGCTAAGTTCCTGCCATTTTGNGGAGCCCTGCAGCAAGTTGGCAGGGGGGCTCAGCTGCCTCCGAAACCCCCCTGCTTACAAACAACACAAAAGCAGCAAATGTCTTATGGTAACTGCCATCACTCTGTCAGAGTCTTGTTAGCAATTAATGCATTCTAATTTTTTTCTAAGCAGGGCTGTTTCAGGAATGAAATCATTACAGAAGTTTAGAAGTGACAGAGGTCTCTGATCATCCTCCTCATTCATCCCTTTCTGGCACAGAATTGCTGTGTCATTATTTTCCCAAAAGCTTTAGTGTTTGTTAGAAGGCTTTGCCTTGAATTTGTAGGCTTCCCAAGAAAGACAATGCTGAAGAAAACATAGTATGGCTGTGGTAGGAGGCAACATACCTTTGTTCAACAACTGGAGTCATTAAAATAAAACCACTTAAGACACCATAATAAATCACATTTATGCAAATATCTTACTGGTCAACGTTGCAGCAGCCAAAATGTGGATGTTCATCCAGTTTCTTGGTTTTAGATGCCTGTTTCCAGGTTGAATTTTGAATTGTGGATGTTATCATAAAAAAAAAAAAAATTAGACCATAATTATCTGAGTTCATTGAACAAGACTAATGATAGGCTTAGATTTGTTTCAATGGGGAGCTTTTGAGCCATAAAGTGTACTGATAGATTTAGGTTTAAAAGCAAGCTCAGTTTCAGATCCTGACATTCGACATAATGTGGTTCTAAGATTTGTAATTGAGATTGTAACCTTATTTTCCAGAAAAAACAAAAGTCATTATGGAAATTTCAAGAGATGACAAATATGCCCTTTGCTACCTGTTGTTTTCATGTAATTACTGATCCACCCCCTGGTTGAATGCTTGACCTTGATTTTTCTTTTCAATTTGTGAGTTTTCCAGCATGAATTTGCTAGTTCTTTCCCTTCTAAATCAGTGTAATATAATCTGAATCTCTTCGATTTAGTGAGTCATTTGTCTCCTTCCTGTTAGATGTATAAGACACACTGAAATCTTACAGGAGTGACACTGTCAGGGTCAGAATAGTTTAAAAAGCCAAATGTGTGTTTTTTGTGATCACATTCCCTGTGCATTAAAAGGGAAGTAGCCATAGCTTCCCCCAACCTGAACACAAAAAAAAAAATACATTACAGTTGGCAATGGGCTTGCTCAGAGGACACCAAGTGCATAATTCCAGGTTGCCCCTGTGCTCAAGAAACAGTATCTCTGCTTTGTTTCAACGGAATGTTAACAACCCTGCTCTCATCCTCCTGCTCTTGCCTTCATATGTCTTGGAGTATGGTGTTTCTCCCTCTTAGGTCATCTCACCAGGAAGTTCAGGACATGGAGAGCTTCCAGGATAAAAACAGCTCGCACTCTTTGGTGTCACTTCCGACTGCATCCATTGCAAGGTAGAAAAAATGGCCAAGGGTTGAAATGGAGCTGAATAATTTTTAGTAGAAATGCATCAGGACCGCAGCTACTGCAAACCACCACATACTTCCCTTTGTCCACTTCCACCACCCGGGTGAGGAGCAGGCCTGTGTCAGAAGAGCAACATCCCAGCCTTGCCGGTCCAAGTTGCCTCTTGTCCAGTGAAGTGGCTGCTCTGATTCCAGGCATGAGGTGAAGTCACGGATTTTACCAGCAGCCTAATCTGATCCCAGACCATGCTGCTGCCATTTGAAAATTGATCCTGGAAGTAAGACTTTTTAATTTTATTTTTCTCTTTCAGCCAGATTGGTTTGCTGACTGCGGAGCATAAGGAATGGTGCAGGAAATGTGCCAACGAGGGAAGAGGATGAAAGCATGCTGCTTTCATTCAAACTGCTGGTGAAAGCCCTGCTCACAGGGCCCCTTACTACAAGAAAAAAATTGATGTGCTGGAGCATGTCCAGAGAAGGGTAACAGAGCTGGTGATGGGTCTGGAGCACAAGTCTTATGAGGAGAGACTGAGGGAACTGGGGTTGTTTGGCCTGGAGAAAAGGAGTCTCAAGGGAGACCTCATTGCTCTCCACAACTACTGGAAAGGAGGCTGTAGCAGGGTGGGGGTGGTCTCTTCTCTCAAGTAACAAGCAATGGAACTAGAGGAAATGGCCTCAAGTTGCACCAAGAGAGGTTTAGAATGGGTATTAGGAAAAATTTCTTTATGGAAAGTGAAGTCAAGTATTTGAACAAGTTGCTCAGGGAAGTGATGGCGTTACCATCCCTGAAGGGATTTAAAACATATGCAAGATGTGGTACCAAGCAAGAGTGGTGGATTTGGTAGTGTTAGGTTAATGGTTGGACTCAATGATCCTAAGGGTCTTTTACCTAAATGATGCTATGAGTCTTTCCATGAAGGCTAAAACAAAAGATGGCTAGGGTCCTGCTATGCCTTATGGATGTTACTGCCTCCAGCTGCATGGGTTTGCCTCCTCTTTGCACCCGATCTGACACTGCTTCCCCGGTGAGCCAGATCACCCCCCAGTGCTGGCAGAAATTCCCTGTCATTTTTCCCCATAGATAGCTTCACTGAGTCAGGCAGACAAGCAACAGAAAAAGAGGCAGGACCGTGTGCTCAAAAGTGGGATTTGCAGCCACACCAGTTTAAATTGCCTCTAATTGTCACAAAGCCACAGCTGCTATCTCATCTGGCAGATAAAATGCTCTCTAAGAAGGCTGGTGCAGGTAGTGGACAAAAAAAAAAAAAAAAGGAAAACTGAAACTGAACCTGCACAGCTGTTTGCACTGCAGTCATCTCTGGAAATCCACAAGCACTAGTCTTCTCTCAACTTCAACCTCAGGAACCTTTTAGCAAAGCTTAGAGCTGCTCTTCTCTAAGTCAGTCACTGAGCCAGTGAGCTGCTCCTTTAGCACAATCTGCAGTGGCTGCTGAGCCCCTGGGGCTCTGGCCCAGTGCTGGTGGAGTCGGGTGCTGCTGGATGTGGGATTCTCCTGGCAGCTCTTGGTGGGACATGGCCTTGACCTTTCTGCATCTCCCTGTAGCTGGGCACACGGGAGATGCAGAAAGGGATGCTCTGCCGCAAATAAACCATGTAAAGTGTTTAGGAATGTTTTGGTAAAGAAATTACAGATAGGCAAGTGAGAAATAGCGATGACTTCAAGTCTTTTTTCTCAGTAACACTGTTAGTATTTTGCAACTGTGTATGAGCCCCAGAGAGGAGAATGAGCTAGAGACGTTCTTGCTTCATTTGGTTTGTGCCAGTTCCCGTTCCTCTTGGAAGAGTTGCTTATACCATCATGCTGTCAAGAATAATCTGTGGGCATGTACATGTGCGCACAAGAGATACAGTGACATGGGCCATCTTGCAGGATCTTGTCCTAGTGAGCAATGTTCCAGTTTATGTGTGGCTTTTTCACATGCCAGAACAGAGGAAATGTTTTATTTTATATAATACACTGACATATGTATTTGTAAATCTACAAATTTGTTTAATATATACATATTACATAGATTATATTAGATGTGTTTGTAAATTATGAATGCATAAACATATCAAACTCATGTGTTTTTATAAAACTAACATGTGTGAGTGGGGTTTTTTTAATAATTTCCAGATTTTAAGTTGATGATGTGGTTTGAGCTATTCTACACTTTAAAACCATTCACTGTGTATCTGAGTTGGGAATACAATCAAGGGCCAATAATACTGTCCCCATTTTACATATGGGTAAAGTAGGGAACAAAGGTGGCCCAGTGTTATCTAGGAATGTAGCTGCAGAGATAAGCAAGAAAAAAGTTCTCCTAAGTCTTTGCACCTTGTTATGTCTTGAAGACTGACCAGTATTGTTCAAGTGAATCATATGTCCAGCTTGAAATGTTTGGAGCTTTCACTGTCATGCAAGAAGCTTTATCACACTGGCTTGGTGCGCTCCTGGTTGTAGCAGCTGCAAACATCTCTATGAAGAAGCGCACCTTACTCTAAATGTGCTGCTGTTGTACTGCTGGAAGGAAACACATAGTCCTGTTTGCAGACCAAGATTCAATTCAATTACACTGTTTAATGAAAACTGCCTTTACAGAGACACCATCAACTTGAAATCCAGTGAAATCCAGTGAAATGACAGATTTAAGGTACTGTCTCCTACTACGTTTGTTGAATGCCCCCACCAATCTTTCTGAATTGTTTTCTTTTAATTTTAAAAATCCGTTATGTGGTAAAATGGATATATAAAAATCAGGCTTTAGGACGGCTTGTTACAGAGAGCTGTATTCATTTCTAATGTGTTTGTTGAACAAGAGAAATTCTGATTTTTGAGTATGGGAAGGAAAAATGAAGCTGATTACAATCAAAAGTTTTCTAAAGAGAAAAGATTATAGAGAAGACATATGATGAGAGTAGAAGGAAGCCTGGCCTATTAACTCTAATTTGCAGGTAATCTAAATAACTTTCTGTAACAGAAGGATAATATCTAAATACAGATATGATTAAGTCACTGTGGTTCTCTACCACAACATGCAGTGTGTCTAAGTCCACACTGACAACTGAGATCGAGATAAAAGTTTTGTTCCTTTTTCAGAATTTTGTCTGTTGGAAGTGGATGCAATACTGGCAATAGCACACTGCATATTGTGTGGAAGAGCACAGACAGCCACCTCTGATCAGAACTATCCCTGTCATCCTATCACCTTACTTTCAGCCATTTCTGTTTTCTATTTCATATTCCTCATCACAGAAGCAAATTATTTTGCTGATTTAATTCAAAGTTGAATACACTGTATGTAGGGTTTGTTGAAGGTGTTTAAAACAGCCATCCACATCTTCTGCTCTGAACTTTCCCATTCAGAATGGTCAGCTGAATTTTTATACAAGTCTTTTATAGTCATATACACCAATTACTTCAAGGTCTCACCGTGTCTTACTTACTTGTTTCTTATATATGTGACAGTGGGCAGATACGCATTTAAACTGTAGGGATACAGCTGTCAAGATTTAAAAATGCTATTAACTCACGTGACTAGACTCATACTGTATATCCAATATATATATACAGTATATTCTGTTTATAGTGATGTAGGGCACTTTACATCATCAAATAGAAATAAGCTGTTTCATTTCACATTTTTACAGTGATGGGAATGCACTTACAGTAGAAGACAAGCTCCTTTACATTTCTGTGTTAGTATTTTTGTTTAGTGGCCCCAAAACACTTGAGGAGGTGACAGCTGCACTGAAAAACAGAAAGCAGAAAATGCAGTGGAGTTACTGTACAGCTGCAGTGAAACAGGGAACTGCAAGGAACTCCAAAAAGCACGTTAACAAAATTAATAGTAGAGGAAAACCAACTTGCTCTGTAGCTGAGAGAGTTTTGCTAGCAGCAGCTGAAGGGCAGCAGATGACAAATCCAGGCATATCTAAATACATGAAGTCTTTCTGATGGACCAATTTTGCTTAGAGAAGAACAAACTACCTCTATCACATTCAAATAGCCTGTGAATCTCCAAATTAATACTGAAGTTGGGAAATTAAACAGGGGATCTCCAAAACAATCTCCTGTAGTTCTCCTCATGCAAACTTAGGTCTGTGAGACTAAAGGTCAGACTTTTGGGTCTGATCTGTTAAGAAAAGAGGTAATGGTGCAGATTAAGCATGAGATTGTTTTCAGAGGTGAAAAAGGAGAGACCTTCTTCTGGGTCCCTAAAGTGTGGAATTTTCCTGTAGAATTCTCCAAAGTTTTCTTCTAGCAGTGCGTAGTACAAGCTGGTCCTCCCATATGTGAGAGCTCCCTGGGAACCCACCAATAATGACTGGATAATGTAGTGACTGGAAGGCTCACCTCTGAAGTCTGCAGTACCCACAGCTTGCCAGATTGCTAGAAAATCTTGTAGAGGTATGGGGAGGGAAAAGAGGTTTCTCAAATCAACTTTTGCTTTAATTGATGTGTTGGTCTGCAGAATCCATTCCACTTTATTCAGAAATTCTAACAACAACAAGGCATGCATTTGTGTTTCTCTGGGTATATATTTTACAGCTTTTGTGTCCTCTTATCATGCCAACATGTCCTCTAAACCCCCTTGGGAGGACAAGTACAGCTCCATGCATTTTTGAGTCCCATGCCAGCTGACTAATCTAGCAGCTAGCAATAGCTGAAGGTTGAGGCACTGATAGTTCCTCTGCACCCCAGACAGGGGCAAAGGAGCTAATTATACATTGATTATATATCAGTTGAGGAAATCCCCAGATGAGGAGTTGTGGGTGTATTTCACTTTTTTTGCACTACTTGAGTGATGCGCTGGGAACAAAGGAGGGAAAAAAAATTCAGCCCTAATTACTCATACTGAACTTGTGGCCTTCTTAAAATATGCTCAACCCAAGAAGCAAACCCAGGGTTGAGTGAGACTTCTTCCAGACTTGTTTTAAGACTGCACCATTAGAGGCTGTTCTCGCTGAAGTGTCTGCCAAAAACCTCTTGAGTCTGTGTTTAAGGAGCAGTCCTGCATGGAGGTCCTTCCCTGGTGGTGTGCCAGTGTTTTTCCCTTCCTATTAGAAGACTATCTGAAGATCTTGGACCTGTTCCACACTTAAACTCCAAGCATCTTTATTGTCTATCCATCCTTGCAATGTGACAGGCCAGAAACTTTTACTGTCTGGCCTTTGGTAGGGGTTGTTTCACAATCTGGGTAATATAGATTTCTCAGTTTCCCATTTCCACTTCTGTAATGTTTGTTATATCCAGTTGTAAGTCTTGGGGTTCATTTCTGCAGCTCCTGCCTACATTTCATGCAGTTCGTCATCTTATCTGCAATCGCTATCTGTACTCTCAATCAACTCATTTCTCTTTATTAGTAATAGATCCTGTCAGTTCTTACATTTGCATACACTCTAGCATAGTAATGTTTTGTCTTGCCAGCAGACAGAGATTTTAAAGTTGTGATAATCTATATGCTTATCTGAGGGATGTGAAAATAGCGTTATGAATGTTGTTTATGAAAACTGGGGTTTGCACACCTTCAGTTGTTTTCACATACTGTAACTGACTGTCCTCAAAGAAGTGAAAACAGAACAGACAGCATGGCAAGTCCATCGTTCACATCTGACCCTAACTAACTGACTAGGAAAATCTTCAGCATTTTCCCTCAGCTACCTCTATGCAGATACCACTTTGAGGACAGTTTTCTTTAAATTATTCTACACTTTCTTTGCTCCATTTTAAACTCTGATTATACCTAATTTCCTCTTCCTAATTTTTCTCCTACTGACCTTGCACTATGCATAAACATTCTTCATAGGGAAATCAGTGAGTTATTTGCTGTTAATTTTTTATGTCTTAGATTTTGTGCCCAGCACATAATGATCCACTTACATCTCAACTTGCATGCTGTAACCTCTGCTTTCCACTTCTTCTCTCTGCTGCCAACAAAGCAAGTTTATTTTCTAATAATTTAGAGTACCTCCTTTTATCCTTAACTCTCTAAAGATGCTTTCCTCCTTCTTCTTTGTTAGTTAATTTTCTCTGTTTCCAAGGATCCTCTGCCTAGGATTGTGCCCGTCTCCTCCTGTGCCATGTTCTGCTCTGAGATGGAAAGTGACAGGTAGCCGCTTCCGTCTCCTTCCCATTCCTGAGCATCACAGTAGAAGGATGCCAGCTTGCCCAAGAGGGGCTCTCGGCCAGTTTTCGAGAGAGTGTTTTGAAAACTAGTTATTCAGTTTTCCCACTGTAGACAGGCTCATGGAAGGACCATTAATTACTCACTGCAGGCTTAACCATGGGCAGAAAAAGGGGGGTTTTGTGTGATTGTCAAACTCTCACCATTATTTGTACATGTTGGTTTTGTATTTAATAGGATTACATTACTTCTTTGCTCTATATGCCAAAATGGATGGTTCCTTTCAGTAATAAAACAAAGCCAATAACCTGAAAGGAACCGTGGCTCAAAAGCACAAACTTGACCTCTGAGTGACCCTGACATTTACAGACTAAAAAGAACTTTTCTTTGAACAGACAGAAGTCAGGGAGCCAGCAAGAACCAGGAGAAAATGGTTTTGTTGCTTTCTAATTACATTGTTTAAACCAACATACTACATGGTTTACAATACTTCATTACAATGTATTAGGGCCTGGAGGTGATTTAATGTCTGTTTATAACTGAGACTAATCTTGAAATAAACAAATGAATGTTTGGAAAAATGGATGAAGCTGTTCTGCCGGAGACAGCGTTAAATGCATCTCTGAAGAGTAAATCATCGCTGTAGAGCACTTAAATGCTTTTTATTTCTACCTTCAGTTGTATTTCAGTAGTTTTATCTAACAAAATTAATCATGGTGCAGTAAAAAATTTCTAATTGGTTAGGACTGCCTAGCAGCCATACATTCTATAACAAATCCACAATTTAAAAACTGTTTAGCCCTTTAAAATCAGGGAAAAAGATAAACTAGAATATGCTGTAGCATTATACTAGGCACCATGGTGATCTAAATTAAATCTGTTACAACCTGTTCTAATTTAAAATTGCTCCATTGTGTGAGTGAAGGGGAAAAGAAGCTGAGTTAGTTCACTTGTTCGAAGCATTTTCATATTCCCAGATAGATCTTTCATCCACCCTGCTCTTGCTTGGGCTGTACGTTCCCATTTCCTTTGTGCATCCCCTGCATAACTGCACATAAATGTGGCTTCAGATGGAGTCAAGAACTCTTTCTCCAGCGGTTCAGTATCAGTTCTGGTCTCCACCAGCCAAGAACAAGCACTGTCACCAAGTGTCACCATGGGATGCCCAGCTGCTCGTGACACTCAGAAGCTACTCTGCAGTGCTGTAGGCAGGGACCTTGCTAGAGGAGGTTGCTCCAGTTTCTTCTCCCAAAGGATAACTACAGCACTCATCCTGCCATCCATCTCTGCAGGCAACTCCTTGGCCACTTCTGCTTTCTTCCTCTCCTGTCTCTCCTAACCACCCAAAGCCCTATCCGTGGCCCCCAGATGTTGCACAGCACATTTCTTTTCTAACATCTGACTTATTCCAAAAATGCCTTGAATTTCCCGAAGTATCAGCCACTAAGCAGTTAAAGCTTGATTTGAGAGGAGGAAAGAAAAAAAAGAAAAAAGTGAAGTCGCATGGCTGCTCCAGCCCCAGCAGCCACCCACACCCTTCCGGTTGCAGGCTGGAGCGAGCGGGAGCTGGGAGCGCAGGCTGGGAGCGGCGGGAGAGGGGCGCTCCGGCACCGCCGTGCCCGCGCCGCCTGCCGACACCTGGCGCCGACAGTGGGAAGAGCAAGGAGAGCCGGGCTGCTGCCCTCTCCTCCCGCCAGCATGGCTCAGCAGGACTGCTTAACCTGCCGACTACACCACATCCTACACCCGCTGGAACAGCTGTGAGGCTCCGAATTCTGACCGCGCACTTCCTTGCGCTGCAGTGGACGCTAAATACCGTGACTGCTCTTTCTTACTGCACGGGTTCCAAGGGTATGGTCCTACGGCAGCACAGCATCAACAGTTGCACTTCATACACTTCTCACGGGCTGCTGCCTCTCTCTGTGCCCCGATTCCTGCCACTTCGTTTGCCACCCAAACACAAGTGGCAGAAGTCCCAAGAATAATTAAATTTGTTCAAACTCGAGAAATAGTCAACCACATGAAAGAAAGTCCTGCGAAGGGGAAGGCTGCAACATAAGCCTGTATTTTCATTGTCATCAATAAGTGCAGGGGAAGGGCGTTAGCTACAGCACCAATTTCAAGTGGTCCTTGCACATTCCTAGGTGTTAAAGCTGAACACCCCTGCACCACAACCACAGATTATCTTGGTACCAGCTCACAGACCTCTTTGTATCCTAAAATCATAGAATGGTTTGGGTTGGAAGGCACCTTAAAGATCATCTAGTTTGAAACCCCCTGCTGTCAGCAGGGACTCCTTCCTCTAGACCAGGCTGCTCAGAGCTCCATCCAACCTGGCCTTAAACACTTAGAGGAATGGGACATCCATAACTTCTCTGGGAAACCTGTTCCAGTGCCTCACTACCCTCACAATAAAGAATTTCTTCCTAGTATCTAATCTAAACCTACTCTATTTCAGGTTGAAGCCATTCTTCCTTGTCCTGTCAATACAGGCTCTTGTGAAAAGTCCCTCTTCATTGTTCTTGTAGGATCAGATTCTGGAAGGATTCAGATACTGGAAGGCCACAATTAGATCACCCTGAAGCCTTCTCTTCTCCAGGCTGAATAATCCCAACTCTCTCAGCCATTCCTTGCAGGAGAGGTGCTCCATCCCTCCATCCATCTTCGTGGCCTCCTCTGGACTCCCTCCAGCCGGTCCATGTCCTTCCTGTGCTGATAACCCCAGGGCTGGACACAGCACTGCAGGACGGGTCTCACCAGAATGGAGCAGAGAGGCAGAATCCCCTTCCTTCGCCTACTGCCCAGGCTCCTTTTGATGTAGCCCAGAACACGTTTGGCTTTCTGGGCTGCCAGTTCACATTGCTGGGTCATGTCCCGCTTTTCATCCACCGGCACCCCCAAGTCCTCAGCAGGGTTGCTCGTGATCTGTTCACCCCCCAGCCTGTATTAACTGCCATCTCTAAATACACACTAGCAGTGTTCTGAATTTACAGTGAAAACAGATGAGATCAGGCACATTTTTGCCTGTGTAGTTTGTTTTCCCTTTGCTCCCATGTTAATTTTTCCCCTTGTGCAACTCATTACAGACTATTATCTTAGCTCCCGTTAAATCTCTTTTAGAGGTTTGTGTTTTAACTTACCAGCTTGAGCTCTAGACTGTTGACACGTTACACTGCAGAAAGCAGTGAAATTATCATGGACTAAGTTGGCACTGTATTTTTCTAAGGCACTGCGTTATGAGAATAAATCATGTTGTCACCCTGACATGATCCACTAATGAAGATGCACATCCTCGTGCCCTGCCTTCTTGCTGGATGTTAAGTGAGAGCCCTTCCTCTGTCTTTTTTCTTAATTTCCACCGTGGAAGAAGCTTTCTGATTCTGCACAACAGTTTGCTTAGCAATATTGCTGTTGCCTAATGCAATAAAAATCAGTTATGTAACTGCCTTTGCTAGACTTGCAGAGAGCATTCACCAGACGGGAACATGGCCACAGTATCTTTATGCTTTCATTATGCCTCCCATGTTCGCTATTATTATGCAATATGCTCGCTTTCAGTATCTTTTTAAAAATAATTTTCCTTGACATCATGTTTAGAATATTATGCACCTATAATCTAAGCTCACGCAAAGACAGAGCAGGGAAAAGAAATAAGCTTATTCTGATTTATTGCTAAAAGGGCTGATATTATAGCACTAGTGCCTCCAAGGAACAAAGAATCGCCTACAGTTTGTCAGATAGTATTTTTAATACTCTAATTCTGAACCAAATTCCTAAAATAACCTGTGTTTGCAGATTACTGTGTGCTCTTTTGTTCTGAATAATGTCTTGCTTAGTGAACTATGTCTTATCAATCCACCAAGTACTGCGTGTCATTGTTCACCTCATTCACAATTCATCTTTTAATTAACATTATCACAGGCAAAATTCTATTTTGGTCAGCATAATTTGTCATTGGAATTGGCAGTACAGAAATAAAAGAATTACCATCTGAATTTATCTGAAGACGATGAAGGAGATGGTGGCTACAAACCTACTTCATCTGGCACTGAAGAGAAAGGGAGGGAAACCATGTAAATGATAATGTCTTTAAAAATTGTATTTGCTATGTAAAAATCACTACTTTGGTCATTCAGTATCTGCTAAGCAAACAGTTTCATCAAAATTACTGTTACTGAAAATACAAACCTGAATCCAACATTCAGACACATGCTTTATTTGGTGGAAAGGGCTGCTGCCGTAGGGAAGATTTAAGAGATACAAATGTCTTTTCAAAGTGTTTTTAGATACAGGTATGTAATATCAACTTCATGCAGCAAAATGCTGATCATTTGCTTTAATAGTTAAACCTTAAATTAAGTTGCAAGTGCATCACTGTTTAAGTGAACAGACAAGGAAGTAAGTGCTTTTAAAATGTTTTTTAACTGTACCAGGAAACCTTTCACAGAGAATAGAAACAAGGCTTCTTACAAGACTCACCTTTCATAATGATTGCCAGAAAACTCCATTAAGTAGCATGTTGTTTTTCTGAGTCTGTAAAGAAGGACATCTATCCCTGCAGTGTAGATATGCAATATTTTTCTATTTACATTCAAATGAATACAGTGATGTCAAATCGCCTGCATCTAAGGTGCAGTGAACACACCAGCAAACCAGCTGCTTAAAAATTCCCCCCAATATCCCTTTACCTTTTGATTTCATCCATCTCTAGTTGCAAATGCAACAGGCTCTGAAGATGATCACGTTCAAGCAGTATTCAGCCAGGATGACAATAATTACTGTATGCTGAGCCCTCTGGAGCATGCTCTACTGGAGGTCCTTTCTCTTTCAAACCAGCTGGGCTTCAGCTTGGCTGCCATGGGTGAGTTCTGGTGCATCGAGGAGCAGTCTTCTAGTGGGTGTTTCATTAGTACCTTCTAAAACAGGTTTTAGAAAGGAACCATCAGTCTCTGCTGTGACAATAATATTTCCTCAATTATGCCTATTGTTCTGGTTTAGGATGGGGTAGAGTTAATTTTCTTCACCGTGTCTGGTATGGGGTTATATTTTGGATTTGTGCTGAACACAGGGATGATAATATGGAGATGTTTTTATTATTGCTAAGCACAGCTCACACAGAGCCAAGACCTTTTCTGCTTTTCGTGCTGCTGTGCTGGTAAGGAAGTTGGGGGTGCATGGGAGGTTGGAAGCAGACACAGCTGGGATAGGTGACCTCAACTTACCAAGGAGATATTCCAGACCATAGAACGTCATGCTCAGTATATACAGTGGGGGACAGAAGGAAGAGGGAGGAACTTTTCAAGTGATAGTGTTTGTCTTCCCAAATAAATGTTACACATGATTGAGCCCTGCTTTCCTGGAGGTGGCTGAACAGCTGCCTGCCCTTGGGAAGCAGTGAACTGATTCCTTGTTTTTATTTGTTTGTGCGTGCAGCTTTTGCTTTACCCTTTGAATTATCTTTATCTCAACCCACAAGTTTTCTGCCTTTTACCCTCACAATTCTCTCCCCAGTCCTACTGGTTGGGGGGGTAAGCAAGTGGCTGCATTGGTTGCTGGCTGGGGTTAAACCATGGCACCTATTTACATTGTGTTTTTAATGGATGCAGCATTTATTAAAAATACTGGACCTCAATTAACTTAATTAATCCCCAGTCAAAGTACCATTTAGGTTTTGGTTTCTTTTTTTCCTCCTTTTTTTTTCATGGCAGAGGCAAGTAGTGCTTGAACAGACAGGTCAGGAGATGAAAGAGATATAGATGACATCTGCATCTTTCATAACCATAGTCTGTAGCATTCTGTGGGCTATCTTGTGTGTTGAAAGCAAGATGAGAGCCAGAAACATCTCAGCTAGAGCAGAGAAATGCTATGAAGGTTTACTACTAACCCTGCTGAAACATTAAAATTGTCTAGATTGCTCTTTTTCGGTTTCTATCTGATAATAGACTTGGTAAGAGTTAGGCTTTTTGGCAGAAGATAAAGGCAGTCTCCTCAACCTTAATTATTACTCCTGAATTTGAATACTATCTTTGCTTATGCGGTAAATGGCACAGGCTAAAAGTTATGGAAAATTCTTTCTGAAGTTGTAAAAAATGATACTCAGGAAGTTGTTATGCTCATATTGAAATAATGGCTTTGCAGGCTAATTTCTGTTTGGGTTGCCCACTTTGCTAGGTAAAATAAGATGCCTTTCACATTACTAAACCCCAGGATTTTTCTAACATTTTCTTCATGCAGCCCAGAAAGAGAACAATTAAGTCATACAGCTTTCCTTCACCCTGTGCTATGTTCCAAAGAAGATTCATGTTCTATATTCCTTAGGCATGCAAAGTATATGAATGAGAAACAGTGTGGGCTTTACTGATCTTTTAAGGAATATATAATTATTTTCTACATTTTAAGAACAATTACTTAAGAAGTGGCAAAGGAGATAAAAATAAATACAGTAAAAATATGTACCCTGCATATAGGGAGGGTACATACAAAAGGAAATTATGCTTATTCTTAGAATATTAGGAGGTGAAAGTAATATTCTCAAAGCCATCCTTTTACCATTCTGTTATTCCCTCAGAGCACTGGCTAAACCCATCTTTTTCGGTTCTTGCAGTTAGTCTTTCCAGATGTGTGTGTTCCCTTGATCCCAAAGTTCCCCAGAACTGCCAAACCCAGTATGTAAGTCAGTGCGATGATGTATAAACCCTTGAGGTTTCAGAGATGAGTGTGAGTAACACATGAGCACGTGGTGCTGCCCTCTGATACAGGGAATGTTCAATCTCCACAAGAGGAGCTAGGTGATGGCACTCAGCCCATCTTCCTTCTTATATCAATGTATGATGTAAGATGTACACATTTTGTTACTGCTTGGACAGATATAAGATAATGTATCTCCCTTGGGAAACTCAAGATGTAAATTAGTAATTGAGAGGAGAAGGAGGAGAAGGGATAGGAAACGAGATGAAAAAGGGAAGAAGCAACTATGCATACTCACTATGAGAAAGCTTAAAAAGTTTTAAGGAATATAAGATGTGAAGTGGCACTCACTTTCAATGCACAGCTTTGCTGTGACTTAGCACTGGTTGGCAAAGGTAACATTTATAGGTGCCTTCAGCTAGTATTGCAGGCAATTACGACTTGGTCTGCCTTTCCTGCCTGTTTATTCCCCTCCCATGCATTTGTCTAGATTTGGAAGTGTAAATTCCCCAGAGCAGAGACTTCCTTAGCAAAATTTGCTGGGTTGGGCTTCTGCTGGATGGGTCCATATCTCAGCCACGAAGGCTGACAGGAGGTTCAAGGTAGAAATAGTGTTCAGTTTGTGCATGATGCTTAGGTCCTGCAGAAGTTGCCAGCCAGTGAAGGAAAGTGTGTTTTTAAACCTCAGCACGCTCAGGTGCCCTGTGGCTGCACGCATGGCCAGACACGTCTGCTTGGTTTGGGCCCAGCTGTAATTACAGAGGTGCAAGGCAAGCCCATGGGTACAGCAGCGGTACAACAGGTTTTCAGAAAGGCCTTGTAAGATGCTGAGCCTGTGTGTGCTGAAAAGGAGTTATGGAGGATGAATTGTTTGCTATGTTTGTTGGTGGTGACTTGTGTTTTGAGACTCAGATCTGCATCCCCGCTTGAGTGAGCAAGCCATGCCTCAGCTTGGGTGGCCCCCTGGAAGCTGACCAACAGAATTTATAGCTTCTGCTATTTAGTAACATTTGTCTTAAAGCCATACTTACCAGGAGCATGTAATTTACAGTTTTATTTTCTTTCCACCCACATGGGATATGGGAGCCACCCAGGAAGCCCTCATTGTCCACCGGCAGTGATGACAAGAGCACTTCAGCTGAGGGGGCCACCCAACCTTGCCAGCCACACTGGAGATGTCCCCAATCCCAGAAATCACTTTGCAGTGGGGGAGACTGGTAGGCAACAGGCTGGTGGTGCTGGCATTCAACAACCTGTCCATGAGCCAGCAGTGTCCTTGTGGTCAAAGTGGCCAATAAAATCTTGGGGTGCATTAGGAAGAGCATTGCCAGCAGGTTGGGGGAGGTGATCCTGCCCCTCAATTCTGCTTTAGTGAGGCCACAGCTGGAATGCTGTGATCAGTTCTGGGATCCTTAGTACAAAAGAGACACAGAGCTTCTGCAGCAGGTCCAGTGGAGGGCAACCGTGACTGAGAGACTGGGGGAATCTCTCTTATGAGGGAGCTGGGCCTGTTCAGCCTCAAGAAGAGACAACTGAGAGGGGACCTATCAATGTCTTTAAGTATGTGAAGGGGGGGTGTCAAGAGGATGGAGCCAGGCTCTTCTCAGTGGTGCTGAGTAATCGGGCAAGAGGTAGAAACTGATGCACAGAACTTCCACCTGAACATGAGAAAGAACTTCTTTATGGTGCAGTGACGGAGCACTGGAACACATTGCTCAGAGAGGTTGTGGAGTCTCCCTCACTGGAGATACTCCAGAACTGCCTGCACGCAATCCTGTGCCATGTGCTCTAGGATGACCCTACTGGAGCAGGGAGGTTGGACCAGATGACTCACTGTGGTCCCTTCCAACCTGACCCATCCCGTGATCCTGGGATTCTGTGCGGCGAGACAGGCGGCCGAGGGGCGGGTACCGAGCGCCGGCCTGACCCCGCAGGTCCCGCAGCGAGGCCCCGGTCCCGGAGCGCCGTGTCCCGGCCGAGCAGTGCCGGGGAAGGACTGCAGTCCCCAGAACGCGGCGCGGCGGCCGGTGACGTGCGGGAGGCGGGGCGGAAGTGTGTGTTCCCCGGGCTGGGCGACCGCCCGGGCCCCGTTCCGGCTGTCCCGGCCTCGGCCTCGGTGGCGTGGGGCAGGGGGCAGGAGGAGGGAGAAGATGGCGGCGGACCTGGAGGCGGAGGTGCAGGCCATTGACAAGAGCCTGCTGGAGTGCTCCGCCGAGGAGATCGCCATGGTGAGGCGGCGGGCCCGGCGCGGGGAGGGAGCGGGGGCTCGGAGGCCGCGGGAGGCACCGGCCAGGGGAGCCGTTCCCGGGGCCGGGGCGAGGCCGCTCCGCGGGGCGAGCGGGCTCTCCGGGAGGGGGGTGTCCCTACCGGGGCTGGCTCTGAGGGCACCCCCGGCTGGCAGCGGCGTCCCGCTGTGGCCTCAGCCGGCTGTTGTCGCCAGCGTCGCTGTTGCAGCTGCCGAAATCCATGGCAGCGATCAGCCAGCTTTTCCTGTTGTGCCGGCTGGCGCAGGTGGCTCCCTGGAAGCCGCCTGGACGTGGCCATCCCCTGCCGGGGGCGGCCGGGCATCTCGCCCCTTCCTTAAGCGCTTTCTGAAGTTACCTTCCCCCGCCTCTGCTGCCCTTTCTTCTCTCTCTGCCGGCAAACATGCCTAGACCTGAGGAGAGCCCCCCCCATTAATTTAGGTGGATGTTTGACCCCAAATGCGCTTTGCAGTGCTGAAGTGCCATTACAGGATTCTTCCTTCCTCCCCACTATTTAAAATGCGGTTCTGGCGAAAGCTTGCAGTACTTAATTTTAGGATTATTAGAACGGGGTGTTTGTAGAGGAAACATTAGTAAAATCAGTGTAACATTTAAAGAAATCTCCTTCTGTTTATATACTTTTCCTGCTCTTACAAGGAATAGTTGGAAGTGGAGTGTAGTCTCGAAGGTAAAGTCTTCGGAGGAACTTTTGTTTCTGGCATAAATGCTTGTCCATTTAGACACTTGAGCAATTGAGGAACTGGATGTGTATGTTAAAGTATGGAGACTGCTCATGTGCCTATCTGTAGGATAAACCCTTGAAGAGCTGTCTGTGTGTGTCTCAATGGGAATTACGTTGGCTGCTTTCCAAATGAAAATAAAAGATTTATATTTCAGATTATCCTCAGATTATGCTGGTGTATCTACAGTGCAGACAGAGGTTTGATTAGATGGGCAAATGTGCACAGTTAGCTATATCCTAGCTATTTTAGCTCCAGGATTAGTCTTCCTTCTTCTCTACAGCAAACCAAATAATTCCATCAAACATTTATAAAGTAGTTCATATTGAGCCCAAATTACCTTGTCTGTGTGAATAGCAGATGGGTTTTTTGGGTCACACCATAGGTAAACTCAAGGCGATCATGCACCCCGTGGAATGCATTTAGGAATTTGCTGTAGGTAGAAGTGCCAACTTAAATGTAGTCAATTCCTCCTAATTTTTATTATCTGTCATCACCTGCATAAGCGCCAATTCTGAAGTCTATCATTCAAATCTACAGTGTGTTTTTTCTGCCTCCTTTGCTGCTGATAGCCCAATATTAACAAAACAAATGCCATCTCAAAGCAATAGCTGCAGCACTTAAGGCTTCACTTTCTCATGGCAACAACTTAATGATAAACTTCCAAAGACCAAAAATAAAAAAAAATAAGTTCTCTTTAACATAACATGAGCCTACATTGCAAGTATTTTTTTGTGTAGCTAAAACCTATAAATTGTACCTTTTTGAAACAGAGAAGTGAGTTGGTTTATGGCTTATTAGTATTCTATGTCTTGTTCTCCTGATATCTGTTACTTAGATGTGTATTTCATAGAAACCCTGATCAACCATTAGGTATTTACTTACTTAGAGTGTTGTTCGATCAATGCTTTGCACTTTTTTTCCCCCCAGGGCAGTTAAGTTGTTGCAGGAGAGGGAGTGTGAGGGAGGGAGGGAAGAGGAATACACTTCCCTTTTTCATAAAAACCTCTCTTGGAAGAGTAGAATATTAGCTTTTCTTGTGTGTGATTTCAGGTTAGAAAATAGATGAATACTAATTGAAAACTTGCCTAAATGCAGAATGCTTTCATTAAACAACAAATTTCAAAGTTTTGAGTTGTTTTTCTGGAGTTCAGTGCTCCCCAGGTAGCGATTTAGAAAGGCACTGCAAAATATGTATACCTTTGTATATATTTCTGTTAACAGTCTTATATGCACAGCAGACCTGTGAGTTGCATTCCTGGCAGCTCTTGGAGGGACATCTGTTTCCTTGTCCTAGTAGCCTGGATTTCCTTCTGATGGATTATTTCATCCAGGATCTGATTTTCAAACCTGTATGCACGGTTATGTGTATAGAATTGGCTCCACAAACAGATTTAGGTGTGATGACGTTCATCCTTGCCACACCTAACTTTCAGACAACTACTTCCAGAATTTTTGGGATGGGAAAGCCATTTACTCGAGGAACAAGATTTTTCTCTGCCTAGGTATTTGTCTGAGCTTGTATTGTAGCTAGTATGCGCTGTGTATTTTCTAGGTAGAAATTAGTAATATACTGCTGAATTAAAAGATTGAAGTTAAAGATACTTTGCTGAAAAATCCTGCAGTTTAATAACTCATATATGCCATAGAAAATAATGTAAAAACAAGCTTATTAAATGGAAATCATGGAAAATATTAAGTCACTGCCATTGTGGTTGGGTCTGTTCCTGGCAGTAGGAGCTATTTGGCAAAACTGATGAAAGGAGAGGAAAAGATGAATGAACTGATGGGAAAAAAAAATTTTTGTTGATGAAAACTTTACTTTTTAATTTATTTTTTCGTATGGTATTCTCTGGATCCACGTGAGAATGGTGAGATTATCTGTAAACTTCTAGATTCTTGGCTATGACTTTTTGGCAAACTTTTCCCATGGACTTCCTTGGAAAAAAACTGAACATCAAAGCTATGTGAATATAGAAAGATTTAGCAGATCAGTCATGATTCTAAGAAGTCAAACTTAGGAAAAGAGAAGTGAAGAAAGCATCCTGACAAATTAGGATTTTTTAAAATATCAAGTTCTATTTTAGCAAAACATATCTAGTAAATGAAATTACCACAATATATTTAAAAAAAGGCAAAAATACAGCCAGTGTGCACAGATGCTCAGCTGACTCTGAATGTCTCTATCCCAAGGAACTTACTACAACTGTGTTATCTCAAACATAAGTTCTTTAGAGTGAGTTATAAATAATTCAGAGTAAATCAAGCTCTAACATTGGATCACCAAACCCATTTATTTTGGTATAATTAATTCTGGGTTTTCATTTACAGTTTTAGGTTGATTCTGAACTCTTTTCTGGAAATTGCCAGGGGGTATCTGGTTGTCACATTTACAATGAGAAAAGGCATGCTGAGGCTGTTTATGTAACACAAGATTTAATCAGTGGACACTTGCAGTATGTGTTTGCTCCCATTTGTTTATTATGAAAACCTTGCAGTCTTAATTTACAGTTTAAACATTTCTAAATTTGTTATCCACAAGGCAGAAATAAGACAAATGTTGTCCCAGAGGACTTTTTTTTAATTCTGTGTATATACCAGGGGGAAAAAAAACCTTGGAGAAGCTGTGAGTTTTTAAGTGGTTTAGGGCAGTTCAGTAGTTCGATGCCTTTTAAAAACTGCCAACATTGTTTTTTCACAGTTGATTGACTAAGAGAATTGTAGTGAGTTGACCTTGGCTGGGTGCCAGGTACCCACCAAAGCTGCTCTCTCACTCCCTTCCTCAGCTGGAGAGGGGAGAGAAAATACAACAAAAGACTTGTGATGGAGATAAAGAGCGGGAGAGATCACTCAGCAATTACTGTCAAGGGCAAACCAGACTCGACTTAGGGACAAATTTATTTAGTTTATCACCAATCAAATCAGAGTAGGGTAATGAGAGAGAAAACCAAATCCTAAAAACACTTTCCTCCCATCCTTCCTTTCTTCCCTGGCTCAGCTTCACTCATGTTTTCCCTACCTGCTCCCCTGAGCAGCACAGGTGGCTGCAGAATGGGGTATGTGGTCAGTTCCTCACATATTGTCTCTGTACCCCTTCCCCCTCAAGGGGAGGATCCTCACATCCTTCCTCTGCTCCAGCATGGGGTCCCTCCCACAGGAGACCGTCCTCCATGTACTTCTCCAGTGTGAGTCCTTCCATGGGCTACAGTTCTTCATGAGCTGCTCCAGCCTGGGTCTCTCACAGGGAGTGCAGTCCTTCAGGAACAGGCTGCTCCAGTGTGGGTGCCCTGTGGTGTCCCAAGTCCTGCCAGCAAACCTGCTCCAGCATGGGCTCCTCTCTCATGGGTTCACAGATCCTGCAGAAGCCAGCTCCAACGCTGGCTTCCTACAATGGGGTCACAGCCTCTTTTGGGCATCCAGCTGCTCTGGCGTGGAATCCCCCATGGGCTGCAGGTGGATCTCTGTTCCCCAATGGACCTCCATGGGCTGCAGGGGGTTCTCTGCTCTGGTGTCTGGAGCACGTCCTGCCCCTCCTTGTGCACTGATTTTGCGGTCTGCAGAGCTGTTACTCTCCCATATTTGTACATCTCCCAACTGCTATTGCTCTCTTTTTGTCCCCTTAAATATGCTATCCCCCATTAAATCTGTTATCCCAGAAGTGCTTCTGCTGTCTCTAATGGGCTAAGCCTTGGCCAGCTGTGGGTCCATCTTGGAGCTGTCTGCTGTTGGCTGTCTTGGACATGGGGGAAGCGTCTGGCAGCTTCTCACAGAAGCCATCCTGTAGCCCCCTTGCTACCAAAACCTTGCCTCACAAACCCAGTGCAGTAATTCATGGATCTAACATCACACTTGAAATAGCAATTCAGATGAGTTATTTTGGTAGGAGAAACCAAAACTCCCTCATTTTCACAGGTGATTTGTTGAAATTAAATTGGAAAGGGACTGTTACCTAATGCTGTGTTTGCTTTTCTCCATGTACTTTTTGTCTCTGTTCCTTGCCAACTCCAGGCTCCTGCTGATCCTCTGTGTCCCCACCTGGCAGCATCTGTCTGCACTCCAGAGAAACGTGACCAACATAGTCTAGGCTGTATCCTGAAAGTCGCTGCCAACATTTTACTGGTCATTTATCCTGGAGGAAAATTTTAATTTTTCTCTAAAATATTTTGATTTTGAGAAGAATTTTATATGTCAAAAGGAGAAAATATGTGAGCAGGGAAACAAATTATTCTTTTCCTAGTCTCTGTCTTTTGTGAGCATTTAGATTTAATGCTTAGAAGGAAGCATGGCTTTCTAGTTTTGCAATGCTGTTTTAGATATTTCATTTAGAAATAAAATAATCTAAATGAATAAAACTATGTTGGATGTTTTTATTAATGAAGAATTTGTGTTCTCATTTCTTCTAACATAAAAGAAATGGCTGCAAGCAAATGACCTTCAGAAAGAAGTATACGAGCATCTAGCCTATTATGTACCAAAAATTTACTGCAGGGGTCCCAACCCTGCCCCTCAGAAAGAAGATATGCTGGCACAACACGTTTTGCTGGGACCAATGGAATGGTATCTTTGTGGCGAAGATCCTGCATTTGGTTTTCCGAAGCTTGAGCAAGCAAACAAACCTTCCCATCTCTGTGGCCGCGTTTTTAAAGTGGGGGAACCTACATATTCCTGCAGGTAGTTCAACTTAATGTTGTGAAGTATTTACAATTTGTGAAGTCATGGAACATTTTTCAATAAGAATATACTGTCCTAATGAAACATAAATAGCTGAAATGTATTTTTAAAATAACCTTGCTGTCTTTTATGACAGGTGGGATCAGGGGAAAATTAACACACTACACATGTATAAATGAAAAGATATTAATTAGTATGATGTAGAGTGTTTTCTGTACAAATAAATGCAAGATAAAGAAAGAAGTTGGAGTGATCTTTCAGGGTGATTTAAGGGCAGGAGTAAGTGGGCAAGTGTATGTGCGTGTATTTTGGGTGTTCAATATCAGCTGTTAGTGTTGATCCTGTATTTCAGACCTCTTTCCATGATCTGCTAAACCGATCTATCAGATGCTAAAACAAGCATACCAGCTTCTAGTTCCTTCACTAACTCTATCTCTTGATCTCTCTAAAAATACTTTTACTTGAAAGAGAACAGGAAGTTCCTAACCAATTACAAGTATTTTTAAAAATCTTCAGTTTTAAGCCATTGTATTACTAGCTGTAGGTTCATTTTCATCTTCTATTTTCTGAACTGTTTGTAGTTTAAGTTTTGTTTGTGTCACAGATTCCTCTCATTTTGTGTGGTTTCTACCATTCACTGGGACACTTGAACACTTGGTGAGGTGACATGGGGATGGAATGTCTCTAATTTCAAGGGTTTATTTATCTGGGTTTCCATCCCCTTCATTTACAAGGAGAGAATGATTGTAGAAGAATTTTTCTTTCTAGTGCTCTCCTCTTCTAGAAACATAATACCTTACTGGCCTTTTGGGTTTGGAAATGCTTTGGGACCTCTTTATAATGAGATGGATAAGATTAAACTGGTGGATAATTTAGATACATATTGAGTTGTTGGTCTTGAAAAAGCAAGGGTGTTTGGAAGAAAATTACAGAATTCCCAAAGTTTTCTTTACTCCATATGAACAGTATTTGATCACTGACATACTAAGGATGGAGTCCCTTTTTTTTTTTCTTTTTTTTTTTTTGATCAGGAAACATTTGATTCCTGTTGTGTCTTAATTTTCTTTAGCTTATAGCTGGTAATGAAGAATAATGAGAGTTTAATTTAAGCTTTTATGGAATACAGCAAAGAATTGTTTTCCAAGTCCACATTCAGAGCAGTGGACTTTCTGTGCAGTTCTGCAGCTTACAGGCCTGCTTCTGCTTTAGGTCTAGGCACAGTTACTTGTTTGAGAAATTACTTGACAAGTGTTACTGAATTTTTAAGTACACTGTCACAAGTTTAGAGCTCTGAAGAACCAACATTCAATATTGTAGAACTGATCTACCAAATCCTGCAGGCACATTGTTGCATTAAGTGGTGGTTTGTTTGGGTTTTTTAATAAAAAAAAAATTCCATGAGCATAAACTGTTCGAAAACAAAAGAACTTTGTATAATTTTGCTTTGACATTTTCACCTTTAGTGTCTCCTCTAGTGAAATCAAATGTGCATAGTAAGTCATGGTTCCCTAATGATCTTTCTATCATTTATTTGGTTAAATGAAATTAAGAGAATTTTTGATAATAAGATTTCATGTGATCTCTAGTGTTTCTTTTTAAACAAAATAAGTAGTTTCTCTGAATTCTGGTTTTAATAATAGTCATCATAAGATACCTATTACTATTTATTTTTACATTGCAAAACCTGGCTCCCTTAATCTTGAGGTGCCGTGAAGTCAGTTGCATTACATAAGTTCATGTATTTTCAATGTTTTTCAGGGAGACAGTTAAATATAATACATAATGGTCTCATTTGTTTAGCCCTTTTTACTAGAAATATTCCTTCTGTCTAATACAGCAGTGTTTGTAGACAGGACCTTTTTATGGTCTCTGATATCCCGGTTGAGGAAATTGTGTTCTTGCAGCTTTTCAGGGAGCTTGTAAGGCTGAACTTAGAAGCAGAGGTTTGATTTAGTCTGTTGTGTGCGATCTTTCTTCCCTGTGTTCAGTGAAAAACATCTCTGATTGCTCAAGATCATTAATGCTGCTACTCTGTACTTGAGAGAACTTACTTGGGTTTCTAATGTTTGCCTGTCTGTTCTGGGTTATGTAATTCATCTGTTTACTTGCCTATGTACTTGTCTCACCTCTTGAAGGCAATGTCTGTATTACCCAACTAGACATACTACCCACACAATATTTTAAAGCCTCTTCTGTTGTGAGAACAGATTATTTTTCTAGTTCATTTGTTTCCCCGCTTTGAAAGCCATCCCTTTCCTCTTTCAGAGTAATATATGCATTAGTCAGAAGGTTTATATTGGTGATATTTGAAAATTACCTGTTGTAAAATGTATAATTAAAGGCAAAAGCAAGTGTTTAATGCTTTTTTTTTCTTTCTGTCGTTGCTGTTCTCAGAGACTGCGCAGTTGACCCAACTTGTGTGTTGTGCATGGAATGCTTTCTTGGAAGCATTCACAGAGAGCACCGATACAGGGTTAGTGATCCTGCAGGAGTGTGTGACATAGTCATACATAGAGATTTTGTGTGTGTGTGAAACAGTTTCAAGTTTGAGAATGTATACATTATTTCCAAATGCTGAATGAACACAAACTTCAGAATATCTGCAGTAATCCTATGTGAACTTGAGTGTTTTGATCTGAGTGTAACTTCTGGAACTTAACACTTTAAAATATTGAGCAATTAAATTTTATATGCAAGAGTTAAGCTTACAAATGTATGTTATTTTTAACACGTGCCCTTTAGTGAATTTTACAGCTTAAGGCGTTGGTTCTGAATTGTTTTGACTTTTATGTTTGACAGTTTTTAAAAGCTATTGAAAAACCTTTACTAAGAAGCTGCTTCTATTTAAAGCTTAAACATAAAGTTAAAATAGAAAACTGAAACTGTAAATCTGTTTATTTTAGTAATATACTGCTATTAGTAGTACAGATTGGTTTAAAAAACCCTGCAGACAAAGCCAAGGAAGTCTTAGTGTGTTTTAAAACTAAGAAGTTAAGTGAAAACTACCAGTGCAGCCTTTCTATAAATCTGTTTTTTACAGTACTGCTCTGCTGCAAATGTAACTCTATTCACTGCATGGTTACACTGAGCACTAGGATTCAGGGAGAAACTCCAAGCACAACAACTTGCATCAAGAAACCCAGCCAAATTTGCTGATATCAGCTCACTTCTTGGCTGTAGGTTTTTAGTTTTTGAGCCTAGTGAATTAACAAAACTAGGTAGCATCCAAAAGTGTAAGCAACCGTTCTTTCAAGTGTCTATCTAGTTTTGTTGGTACTGTAGCATGTACCTGTATGTATAGAGTATATCAAATAGGCCAAAAATAGGTGAAAGAATTATATGGATCAGTTAATAGTTGTGATTAAAAAAGAGTATTCTTATGCTTATTAACTTGAGGTGGTCTTGACCTTAAAATAGATTTTATTATAACAGTGTAAATATATAATTAGAATTTTCCAATGCTTTTTTTCTGTGCTTATGTGAAAAATGTGTCTCAATTCCTTTTGTCATAAAGCACATCTTTTACTCACTGTATAATAGTGCCATGTGAAATGATTTAGCTTTGTTCAGATTAAAAATGTGAGAATTGGGCATAGTACAGATGCTATGACAAGTACTAGATTCAGAAAAGCTGAAAACTAGGACAATCCCACAGCCTTCAGGTGGGGCAGAATGGAGGTGTTTGAAGGTGTTTTGTTGTTTAGGGTTTTTTCTTTTGACATAGGCACACTGGTGAGGTAGACAAGCTTTCAGCTGTCATAAAAGCAGACATGGTTTCACTGCTGTTTTAACAGGATACTGTCTAGAGCTGTCAGGTGTTGTGATCATGCTTTCGTAGTATAGCTGTGACTACTCATTTTTTAATGTGTATATATGATATGTATGCATATTCACATGAACTGCTTTGTTTTTAAATAACTTTAGATGACAACATCAGGTGGAGGAGGTTTCTGTGACTGTGGTGATACAGAAGCTTGGAAGGAAGGCCCTTACTGTCAAAAGCATGAACATAACACTTCGGAAACTGCAGAAGAAGAGGTAATTACAGTTGAGGCATCATGTTTCAAAACATTGTTAACTGTGTATATATGCATGTGTATATATAAATCATTCACATGAGGTTATTTTTAGTCTTGTATACTCTGCATGAGAGGCTCTAGGAACTTTAGTAGTAATATTTGAACCTGTGTTAGAAAAAAATTAATGTCGTAAGAAGTTTCTTAAATTTTTATTTTCTACTTAAAGGCTTCATTTTGTATGTTCTTGGTCATCTCTGCGGTTTTAGTTCTGTTTGTTTGTTTTTCTGTACATTGAGAGGTCAAGGGATTCTGCCACGTGCAAAAAAAGCCCTATACATAATCATGTGCACCAAGAAGCCAAATTCAGCTGTCTGTGCAACAAATATTCTGATTCTTACCAAAGTAAAGTGCACAAATTTTTTAAAATCAATACTCCGCTGTCACAGGAAAGTCATAATGGAAATGTAAGACAGAGGTCTCTATAAGCTTGTTTGGTATGGAGAAGGTAAATAGAGAACATGTCTTCACCACAGAATCATAGCATAACAACTTGGACATATTAAATGCAAAAAGGCATGCCCCTTCTTACAGTAGAAATTCAAGCTGCTGGACTAACCACTGCAAAACACTATTGTTGTTAAAACTTTATATATGTTCAAAAGGAAATTTAACATGGTTGTGGAGGGAAGAATTACCAGTGGCCATTTAAAATTGTAGATACCATCTTTGGTGTAGGAAGTGATAGTTTTTTAAGTTACTGGAGACTAGAGAAGCATTCTGTCTTCTGCTTATACTCTTCTTATCTCTTATTAAATCTCAGGAATGAGTGTGGCTAATTGGACTTCTGATCTAGCTGCTCACATCTGTTCTTACTTCTTACATAGTGTAACTTCTGTGAGATTTTTTTAAAGGGAAAACATATAAGGCAAGCTTTTGTAGTAATTTTGCCGATTTGATGGTTTAAAAGAGGTAACTGTAATTGTATTTTTGGTGACAGTGGTCCTTCTAAAATCTGTTCTCACTCCCTCAGCCCCAAGATTCTAACACTGCTGCTGGACTCACCACTTGGTCTCCATGCCAGTTTACATTTGTCAGCGGCCTTAGGAAACTCCTGTTGTGAAATCTTGGGTGGACTGCTACTTCTGTGCCCAAAGATACTCACACAGTGAGTGTGCCTGACAGAAAAATCAAAGTTCTGGGCAGACTTTGTGTTTCTTCCCCATAAACCACAGAGATTGAGATCTCTTATGCAGTGTTGTGTTCGAGGCAGATTAAGTATGGTTTGTTGAATATTATTGGAGCCTGTTTTCTGCCTTGTCCAGATATGTGTCTTTGTTGAAAGTGCTGGGAATGGAGGGAGTACTGCTGCTTACAGTTTGCATTTGCTTTTGGTGGCTGATAGTTCTCCATACCTTGGATAAATTTTAAATGAAGGAAAAAAAAGAGAAATGGCATTTGTTACCACTCTTGTAAAGCTTCCAGATATTCCCGAAGAGTCTTGGGGTGTAGGGGATAAACTTTACTAGTACAGGTGAGTTGCTGACTGTCAAGAGTCTCCTGTAGATGATGCAGACTTAAGTTGAGAAAAGATTACTGTGGCCATTTTTATACAACCTAAGCTGTAGTGAAACACAGAATTTAGTATTAGGTAATCCTAAACCATAAACTGGGCCACTGTTTATGTTTTAATTGGCTAACAATTACACATACTTCAAAATACCAAACGATGAATTGAGTCAGTGACCCAGTGTATAGTGTGTGTCCAGGTGACCTGTAGGCCATGCAACATTCGCTTTCCAGGTTTGTAGAAGAGGAACTAATTGTTCTCAAAATTTTGATACATTAAAAGGCAACTTCCTAAAGAGAAGAAGTTTTTAATGTTTTCTGTTCACCATCCTTGAAATGAACTGGAGAGAAATGGAAGTAGTACCTGTGCTATCTTACTCAGAATTTCCAGTATTTCTCATTTGCTGCTCCAAAGAGTCATCCGTTCAACTTGGCAGACTGAGGCAGCTCTCCTCTTCCTCCCCCTTCTCTTTCCCATTCTCACACCTGCAGCAGCCTCCATTCTGCTCAGGCACAGAGAGCAGGACAAGTTTGTAGGGGCTGCTGCAGTTGTCAGAGAGCACAGAATGGGCACAAATGGGTGCACGGTCCACAAACAAACGGGGGACAGCTCTCTGTGACCAAGACTGAGATGTGGACAGATAATTGCGAAACACCTATTTACATTTCAGCAGTTAATTATTTATATACCGCAGCATATAAGAGATGTGCATCATAAATCATGATGCCAGTGTGCTGCATGTTGTATAAGCTTGGGTAGATAAGACTTATGCCTTTTAATGCATGCTGCATATAAAACAGGAGAAGGGATGCATAGTCGTTTGTATTCTGCAGTTTACTAATAGTGATAAGTGGAATAAAAGATACAGGGTTTTGAAATTATGGTTTTGAAGGCATAGCAGAAGAAGCAGATTTTGATACAGCAGAGGTTAAAAGTTCTTCCAAAGAACTATCTTAAAAGGTGTGCAGGAGTGAGAACAAGGAGAGTGAGAAAGGAGGAATGTGTGAAAATGTAAATGGGTGATCAGAGGCAAGTTAGCATTCAGGTATTGAATATTAGATTAGAGCTTTGGTGACTGTCAGTGTAGAACTGGAAAAAGAGAACAGGATGATTATTGACTCTGTTCCTTTCAACTGAAAAGTCATTTAAAGAAAGGCATCATTAAGGATGCTTACATCATCTTTGATAAAGAGAGGTGCAAATTTGACAGTTTGTTTTGAATGTCATTTAATTTCTCATTTGCTATTTATATTTACTTTCCAGGATCCTCTTGTGCACTTACCAGAAGATATGGTAGCAAGAGCTTATAATATTTTTGCCATCACATTTAAATATGCAGTAGATATATTAACATGGGAAAAGGAAAATGAATTGCCTGGACTTGAAATGATGTAAGTATAATATTTGTCTCCGGCCTTTTAAAGGCTTATGGATATTTACAACTGAAAATTCAAGTTCTGATTTTAAGAATCTTTACTGCCTTTCCTAAAATTGTCAGAAATATTTTGTATACAATAATTGTAATAGATTTGTATTTTTCATCTTTTTACTTTTCTCTTGCTTTTACTTTTAACATTGCTTTGAATGACATAAATTCAATCCTTGCTTTGAAGTGAGAAGAGTGACACTTACTACTGCATGCTATTTAATGATGAAGTCCATACCTACGAACAAGTTATTTATACTCTTCAGAAGGCTGTCAACTGCACACAGAAGGAAGCCATTGGTTTTGCAACAACAGTAGATAGAGATGTAAGTGAATTAATTGTTAGAATTTTTAATTACCTTAACCTAGCATTCGTTTTATGACTATACTTACTTTAGTCTGTTTTCCCAAAGCGTGTGGTTAATGTGAGTCTGTGAGTCCTGTGTGTCACACCACTGTAAAATGTCTTAATTCTAAATACTAAATGTCTTAGTGCCTAAATACTCATTGGCCAATCCAAACCAGACCTGATACTGAATAGATGTTTCAATGTAAATGTATTCCTGTAAGTCTTGTAAGTGTAAATATCAAGGTGTTTCTCACTTCTCTGTCAAGGACAGGCAGCAGCTTTGGCCCTTCCCTTTCTGAACCAGGGAGCTGACATTGAAAGAGCCCCTAAATGTGCTCCAAACATAGGAAATGCTTCTCAGAGTAACACCAGTTTAGTGTAAGGGACAAAATCCATAGCGGACTGCTTTTGTTCTGGTGCTTGCGGAACTATTCATGGTTTGTGGTTTCTTTTTTAAATTTATTTTCTTTTTCATAATTGCCAGATTATAATGCTAGGAAGAGGTAAAAGCATTTAACACAGTTTTTAGGAAGGACAGAGTGTTCAGAATAACTATATGCTGAATATAATTGTATCTAGAATTTCAGTTTCAGAAGCACTCTGTCAGCTGTGTTTGTAGTGTGGCTCCTGGACATTTTTTTAAAGAAAGTGACACTTAACTGGGTAACTGCACCTTGTTATTTTTGCAATGAACCTGTAAGCAGTTGACATGAAAAATGAGTGTCTTTTCTACTTGGCTTATTGGCTTTTGCCTTTTTTTTGTGGGGGGGGGTGGGGGGGGAAGCGCTTCCANCTTTTTTTGGAGGGGTGGTGTGGGGAGGAAAGCTCTTCCAAAATGGCAGTGGGATTGTCATTTTGGGTGGTTAAAGTGCTTCAAGGAGGTCACTGGAGCAGGAAATAAAACAGCTATATATTACTTAACACTGAACTAGATTTTCGTTTTGTGTTATCACTGCTTTATTTTTTGTGATACTGGTAACCAAAAGATTCACATCTGATCCCTGAATATGAGCTGACCTGACCGCATGCTGTGTATTGTAGGATACACTCAGATTTTTCCCTACTGTTGATCCCTTCTAAATACATACATAAGTGCATATATGCATGAGCATGTACATGAAAGACATAAGAGTGTTATGCCTGAAGCAGTGATTTGGCATCAAATCTAAAACACCAGTGAGTTTTCCTGTCTGTGATACACTACAAATTCAGTAACTACCTATATTGGTGTATGGATTGACAATAGAGAAGGACTGAAAACCTTCCTTGTGGAATAAAACAAGTACTTGAATTGTATGTTTAAAAGACCAAGTAACTTCAATATCTGCTTTTTAAAAGGCACTGAAATATCTTCATGTTATATCAAAACTAATGATTAATACCTTTGTACTAATGTTTTCAGTATTTTAATAAAAGAAGTGTAGCTCCATCTTAAGAACAATGTTATACACAGAAAATTTAATGTAACAGGTAACTGAATATATGATACGATTTAATCTTCTTTTAAAAAATACAGCGTGCATTTGGGAAATCCAAGTATGTAATTATATACAGTACTTTAAAAAGTGAAAATAGCATGAAAGGCAGAGTAGTTAGCATGCATCTGAAGCTTTTACTGTGTTTTTTCTACTAGTGTAAAACACAGAATGGGGACTTCTTGTTTAGGAGCTGGTGGTAATTTTGCATCTTTCTGAATTTACAGGGCCGTAGGTCTGTTCGATACGGAGACTTCCAGTACTGTGATCAGGCAAAATCAGTAATAGTGGTAAGTAATGGTGGTAAGGATATTATCTACTTACTTGCCTCATCTGAAGCAGAGAGGCTTTGCTACACAGTTTGTGATACTGTTATCATAATGACTCATAGTATTTTAATGGTACAAAGTGTTGGAGATACTGTTTACAGTACGCACAGTAGAGGTATCAAAATAGGGGTTTATGGGGTTTTTGTTGGTGGTGGTCTTTTGCTGGGTTTTTTCTACTATGGCCTACCTGACACCCAAAATAATTTTCTAAAAAGAAGTTTGTAGACAAGTTTTTCCTTCATAAAACACATGTAGCCGGGAACTTTAAATGTAGTCTTTTAGAATTACATGCCGGTTCAGATCCATGATGTTAAATTATTATAGTTTTTCTCCTATAGTGTGAAGTTGCTCATGTCTTTCACAGCAACAGTTATGGAAATTATTACTGATTGAATCCAAGTGTGAAACTGTAAATACTTTCATTTGGCATCTATGCGTTTATTTATGTGTATATATATTAATATCTCTATATTGCAAGATTCTTGCATGTAAAAACATGAGAATAATATTTTCCATTTAATTTTTCTTTAACTGCTGTAGTGCAGTACTTAATCACATGAAGTAAATAGTAAATAGTTTATGTATGATACTGCAACCATTGAAAAACAAGTGGTGCAACTGAAGTTACTGGTCTTTATTTAAAGTATTTTGAAAGCACTACTGTATTTTTAAAGATAATGTTGTGCACTATTTTTAACTTGCTGCCCATGCAGGCAAAGAACAAATGGTTTGTATGTGTAACATCTATTATGCTTTCTAACACATAGATGAGGGTAAATGCTTTCTTGTTTTAGCTCTGTATTTAATTTGTATTTTTGAAAGTAGTCTGTGGACAGTCAGTTTCCATGATGGGCTTCTGTGTGACTTGCCTGTCATGTTGAGAGGGACAAACATGAATGGCTGTCTTGGGCTGAGTGTGGGATTGCTTATCACTAAAATGCAGCAGATCAGTGTGAGCATTGATAACAGGCCAAGAGTGGAAAATGGATTGACCTAAATATGTGGATATTGCATAATAAGGTCCTTCAAATATTATTAGGATAAACAAAGTTCAGACTTTTTTGGGTTTGCTATGTAGGTGTTAGTAATTAGAATGTGTATTAATATTAGAAATTACCAAAATGAATCATAGGAATACTGCATTTCTGTATAGAAGTATATGCCAGTCCTCACTTAAATATGCATTGCCTCCTTTTCCTCTTCTCTTTTTAAGAGAAATACCAGTCGTCAGACAAAGCCATTGAAAGTGCAAGTTATGCATTCGTCTATTGTTGCCCATCAGAGCTTTGGTCTGAAGCTCCTAACTTGGCTTGGCAGTGTTATTGGATATTCAGGTGGGCAAAATTGATCTTTTTGAGATAAGTTAGAGAATATTTGTGAGAGGAGCTGATTTTCTGAAGCAATTTTGTCTACTTATTTCAGATATGTAATGTATAAGGCAAAGCTATTAATAACTTGTCAGACTTCATTCTATTTTCTCTTACTGGAGTGCTGTTCTGAATTCTAACTTCCATGTGAAAGTGCTACCAGTCTTATGTAGTCTTTTCTGTTTAGTTGCTGTTGAACAGAAGCTGAGACTCGCTGTCAAATGCAGTATGCCAAAAAGCTATTTTTTCAGTCCCTAGATCTTTTTAAATGAATGCAGTAAGCTGAAAATAACCTGTCTGATTAGATAAAACAAAATTATTCAGAAGTAATTTGATGAATGATGATGAAAGTGATTGCTTCAGATTTTTTGCTAAGTAGAACAGAGAAAATGCAAGGATTTGTGGAGGGTTTTGGTAAGTATAGAAGCCGACAAAATCTTAATCAGATTTTTTGAAAGAGGTTTCTTCAAAGGAATCAAGATACACAGTATCAGATTTTATGGAAATGCTCGGTTTTTGTTTTGACTTGGTTCCTCCGTTGTCCTGGTAAATCATAAGATTGTGAGGGGAAATAAAAGGACAAGTGACAAACTGCTGATATGGAGAAATGTAGATACAGACCCCCTTGCAATTAGTATTTTATTCATCTGGAAATGTTAGCAAGAAGTATTAGCAAAGCACGCTAAGCTGTCATATTGCACCTATGTTCTGCCTAGGTGCAACATTCCTTCAGAGACTATATAAAACTACAGAGTTTTATTAGACTGATAGATGGAAAACTAGCCAAGATTTCAGGCACAGGGTCTTTGTAACATGCTTTCGTTTTGGAAACATAAGTAGTTTATGTTTAATTTTAAAGATAAGTAAATCAAACTTTTGAACAAAAGTCATGGTAGCAGTTCGTTCTATTATTTGCCAGTGTTGCTGGTAAACAGTAGGTATTAATAGAAAGGAGTTGTGAAGATAGTTAATTTCTGTGGTAAATTTTCCTTTCAGTGGAGCATGTAGGCAGGCACTTTCTCATTTTCTTTAAGCCCAATTTTGTGCTGTGTCATTTGTGCCAGGTGTCACAGTCATTAATTTTCAGCACTAAATGAGAGTTGCAAAAAAGTAACCTGAATATGTTAAGGGTGTCTCAAATGACAGAAGTATTGAATTTTGTTTGAGTTGTGTGCGTAGTGTTTCTGAAGTTTTGAGGAGTTCAGCTCATTAAATGCTGAGTTCTTTATGATTCAGAAGGGCAAAAAGCACGTTTGATTGTAAATAGCACACATACATTTTGTCTGTGACCAGTGTGCTCATTTACTTGAACTGTCTTCCATATCGTGGGATGCAGTCTTGTACTCTGGAGTCTGGTTTTGTGAAACGCACTTCTGAAAGAGTTGATTTCGCTTAGCTTTTTAACAAACACCCCCAAACAGCTAAATTCTTCTCAATCTTTCAAACAGTCTGTTACCATTCATCTGTAACACCGGGTGATAGTTTCACTGTGTCAGAAGTTGCACTGCTTGAGTGGTTCCACTGAAATGTCCCTGAGCAAAGGCTGAGTGACAGGTGGAGGGGTCTTCTGCTGTGCCAGAATTAGGTTGGATGATTGCTGTCAAAGGAATGACAAATTCTTGTCATTAAAAAAGGAAAAAAAACCTTGCCATGCCACTTAGAAGTTTAACCACTGCATCCTTCCTAGCAAATATGCCTTCTTGAGGAGTGTCTGTTTGACAATTGCTGAACAATACAGTAGGTTCCATGAATTTGTTGTCGTTCATAACAGTTAGCTGGAATTGAACTCCTCTGCAAGGCAAAAAGGAATAACCCCAATGTGTTATAGGGGTTCTCAGAGTGTATGTTATTGCATCATGCAGCACGTGTGGCACTAAGCCTCCGCCCACTCGGCCTGAGGAGCTGAGATACCAAGCAGAGTGTGGAAAGTAAGGGCTCTGTACATCCCATAGTTCTCAGGGAACGTGCATTATCTGCAGTGCAAAGCCAGACTGAACATTCTTAACAGGAGCATGTCTGGGTTGTGCTCTCTTTCGGATGCAGGCTTGTCTGCAAGCATATAATAACTTACATGGTCATATAATTACAATTATTGCTTCTTTCCATTAGAAAAAAATATGCAGAGGAGCCTTGAAATGATAGGAACCTCTAAGTGAAAACAAAAGCTCCTACATGAATATATGAGTCATTTCATATAAGAATTGTATTTTCCTTTTCATAGGAGTCTAAACAGGAAAATTAAAACCTAGAAATTTAGCCTGCTGTATAACTGTTTCTTATTTTAGTAAACCACCAGCATTTTTAAGGAAGCACATTTTTGATAACTTTGAAACAAATCATTGTGTTTGGCAATTTTCACCATGTTCCTAATGTTCCATTAGGCTAGTGTGAAACTTGCAAGGTATGAAATATTTGTGTTTGTATCAGCAAAATGCCATTATTCAATTGTCATGGAAAAGAGGGCAGCGTGAGGGCTTCTGTGTTGTTTGAAAATTTCAGCATGTCAAAGTAACATAGGTTTGTGTTTGAGCTGTAACTAACTTGCACTGTTTGTCTTCGTTAAGATGGCCTTCGCCGAATACTGTGCCAGGTTGGTTTGCAAGAAGGGCCAGATGGCGAAAATTCTTCTCTTGTAGATAAGCTGATGCTGTATGATTCTAAACTGTGGAAAGGTGAGTTTTCTCAAAGTTCTGGAAAATGCTAAAGAACGCTATGCCTAAGTTTTCCTTTTACTGTATCTGCTAATGTTTGATCATTTTTACTGTGGTGCATTATGGGTAATTTTGCCTAATTTGTTATTATCTCTCCCTTCATGATACAATCCCAAGTATATTTAAGACAAGAACATACAGAGACTGTTTGGTTTTAGGTCTAATTTTTCAAGGTGGTCGGAAATTAAGACTGACTTGAATATGCAGATGACAGTGATAGTTAAGGGAAATTGAGTAAACAATAGAGCAATGTGGGATTTGTCTGCTTTATAGGATCTCGTTATGTATATCATATTTACCAAGATGCCTCTTTTTAAGGAATAGTGCAGAGCTTTTCTGCTTTGACTTGTGTTTCTGTTCATGAGGTATTCTTAAGTGTTCTGAGAACACTCAGTGAAAACTACTGTCCAGACAGACTAGAAATTCAGAGATAGCTAAACTGATTATTTTTCGGAGATGTTCACAACTAGGAAAATTTGTTGCAGTTCC